>OY293413.1:63809306-64149306 GCA_958502065.1 Chrysolina americana
TTATCGAAAGCCTCGCTGAATTCGGTGTAAATAGCATCCACTTGTATCTGATTGTCAGTTGCATTTAATATATAGTCAGAGTAGCATATGAGATTAGATTCGATAGATCTATTTTTGAAAAAACCGTGCTGTTCTGGCATTATCTGCCGCAACACTAACTGGTAAAGTGATTTGTAAACAAATGTTTCGAACAATTTGGCAAAGATGCACAATTTACTAATAGGCCTATAGTTATTTATCAGGATTTTTTGCCCGGACTTGTGGACTGGAATTACACACGCTGATTTCCAAAAATCTGGAAATTCTCCAGTTGACAGAGATTGATTGTATAATAGTGTTAATGGTGTTGCTAGACTGAAACGACAATTTTTAACGAATATTGAAGGTAATTTATCTGATCCTGCTCCTTTATTCGGATCTAAATCGCGCAAACCATCCATGACTTCTCTCTCTGTGAGCTGTACTTCACATAAATGCAAGTTGTTTGAGCAGGAAGTATGATGTGGGCCATCTAATTTTGGTACAAAAACGCTTGCAAAGTAGGATCCGAACAAGTTGCTGATACTTTGACCATCTGAGGCAACTGTGTTTCCCAACTTCATTTCTGAAGGAATTTGATTGGCTTTATTGATTTTAACAAGTTGCCAAAATTTTTTAACATTCGAAGGTATATTATTTTCGATATTTTTAACGTACTTCTGATAGTCTACTCTGATGAGATTCTTTGAACGATTTCTGAGAAGTGAGAAAGTCTGGTAATCTAAAGGATTTTTATAAGTTTTCCATTTTTTATGGAATTTATTTTTTTCTCTAATTACTTTGATGGTAGAGTTTGAGAAATATTGGGGAAAATTTTTGTATTTCCGTTTAGAAGGAACAAACTCTTCGACTGCATGTTGGATTTTGTTGTAAAAATACTTAATATTTGTATTAATATCGTTACTACGAAAGAGATCTATCCAGGATATGGAGTTAAAGAATTCATTAATATTTCCGTAATTTGCTTTGTAGTAATTCAAATAAAAGGTATCGGAGTCATGCAAAGTGTGACATTTCTTATTTTTAGAAAAAAATGATAGCGTGGGGTGATGTGAGTCCTCCTTTTCAACAACACTATTTTGTCGAGTAGAAAACATTACTCGACATATAATAGAATCGTTACATAATATGAGGTCTAGAATTCTGTTATTAGCGTTCGTGACATTGTTGAACTGCATCAGTCCACAGAAAGAAAGAGTATCAATGATGTTTTTTCGTTGTCTACATAAACAGGTTCCAGGAAATCTGAGTTTCTTACCCATTGCACGTTCGGACAATTGGAAGTCTCCACATATTAAATATTTATTTTTGTTGCCTACTTGTGTGCTAATCCAGCTCAATTTTGAACAAAAACTTGTTGATGCATTCTTATCACTAGGTAGATAAACACTGCACAAAAACAGCTCGACATTTTCACTAATTTTGATCACAACCCATATATCTTCGGCATCACTTTGGAACTCCGGTACAAGGGAGGCATTCAGTTCGTTGATTCAGTTCGTTGCGTACACCGATAAGGACACCACCTCCATCTGATTTTTTTGAACAAGTAGAGTCTCTATCTCGGCGGAATATTTGATATTGATTATTATCCATCACTTCTGAATCATAGATGTTTCTGTTCAACCAAGTTTCGGTAATGCAAAAAACGTCAAAGTTATTAGAAAGAATATTTGTTTTAAACTCTAATAGCTTAGTTCGTAAAACTCGAACATTTTGGTATAATATTTCCAGGTCCATAAGGAATTTGTAGAACATGGTAGCTTCGAGATTTATTGATTTTCAGTTATAGTTTTTCGAAGGAATCTAAGTCTGTGATTCGTAAAACCCTGGAGCGTTCATCCTTTCTCATAAAGATGCAGCCATTGCGAATCCAGACAAATTTGAAACCTTTTTCGGAAGCAGATTTTCGACAATTCAAATACAATTTTTTGTTTTCCGACGTAAGGTGTTCATTGATGAAAATAGTTTCATGATCACCAAATTTCAGAGTGGCACCTAGGCCTTTAGCTTTGTTGTCGAGGCGTTTTGCTCTAGCTGATGCCAGGAAGTTATCCCTCACTCTGCGGGAGTTGAATCGAACTATTATATTTTTTGATCTCTTTCCATCTTGATTTATATAGTGAGCAACTCTGTAAGCAGATTCCATATTATTTTCACTAACTTTGTGACCAATAAGACCACCAAGATTTTCGACTACCTTTTATAAGTTTTCATTGGCATGTTCTGGGATACCCTGTATTTCAACATTATTAAGTTTAGTCGATTGTTCAAGTTCGTTCACCTAATAATATAATAATAATAATAATAATAATAATAATTCTCCCTCATAAACACTCGTAGAGTGTACGCAAAGGCATAGCCTGTGCGGGTAGAGGACGGCTATTATTATTATTTGCCGTGGCGCTCCGGGGCGACTCACTGATGTTTTCGGTGGTGTATTCACTTTTCAGCTATAGGAAAACCCGGAAAACCTACAGCACCACCCTGGTTGGTCGGTGCGCACTCCAAGCTAGCACCAGACGTCGGGATTGGCGTCTAGGCAACTCACATCACACTTGATTCACAAGGCAAGACCCGTGTACTTGAGAAAAAATATTCCGTACCCGAGCGTCGAACGTCTGTCTGATGCGAGCTAGAAGTTCCACTGCTAGAGACCTTAGCCACTGAGCCACCGACCGAGATTTTTTATTTTATGAGATAAAAACAAGTTACACTATCTCTACTTTCATAAATAAAATCACCTGGATACTTTTTAAAACCATTGCAAATATCCATTATTTCTTTTTCTGATTTTGGAAAGCGAATATAGCTAGTTTTTAATTTCAATATCAAGTATAACCCTTTATTATCAACTTTCATCACTGTGGCTGGGCTTAATCTAGACCTTGTTCCAATGCTTAACAACGAATCTGGTGTGGCCATATACCACAGAAACACTAGTAAATGGGTCTTTATGTCCAGTGGGTAGTACCCTCCAGTGTAAGGCTTGGATAAAACTTTGCTTGTGACAACGTTTCCTAAAACTTCTACAAGTTTGTGGAACGTATTTTTTGCCATACGGAAGAGGCGGAAAAACTGTAAGTTATTATACTCCATTAGCCACGGTTCTGTTGCTGTTGACGGAATTTTATTAGGAGGGATATACCTCTAGTTAAAAGCAAAAATCCTCCCTGACGAGAATTGATGCCTTATAAAATAATGTAACAGCAATACTACATTTTCATGGAATAAAAACTCGTACGCTAATAAGCACACAAATCTCAGTTTTGTTTCCACACTATTACAGTTCTCCATTTATAATATAAACAGTTATTGCATACAAAAATACGAAAAACCAGAATAATTTCGATTAAAACAAAGGAATACCATGAAGAAGGCAGAAATAAAACTAATGTTTTGTTCACACTTTTTGAATTTTAATAACCAAACCAGGAACCAGAGTTTAAACCAAAAGGTTTAGGCGAAAGCAAACGATGACATCACGTCTGTCATTTATCATGAAAGACCAAGGTATAACTTCGGTAAATACCAAAGAATTGTAGTTATCCGCCTAAATTCGACTTTTTGTCTGTCATGTACGGTATTTGTGAAAATATTGGTGTTTTGTTGCATTTGGATTAAACAGTGAAAGAAAAATAGATATAGAGACTAATAATAGTGCTTTACTGTTGAGTTTGCAATCTCAGCTTTTATAGGTAAGTACAAAGATTGTTTACAAATATTAGATTGACGTTCATATTCTTCATTGGCGTCACAGTGGGTATCAAATTTCTATACATATAAAATTAAATAGTAGTGAAATAGTGTTACTTATATGAAGGTGACGATCAACAATACCAAAAAAAATACGTAAGTACAAACAAATAAACCGTTTCAAATGAAAATGCAATATTTTTTGAAGTTAGAAACTTTAATGACAGTATATACCAATTACTGAAACTGCTTCTACTTCGAGGTAAACTAATCATTGAACATAATTATTCTTTTAGGTCTCCAAATATAAATTTAACTTTGTTTAGGGTAAAATTCCGTCAACTAAGGGCCGGGTTTTCAATGTACTTTAACTTCGAGCTAAATTTAACTCATGGTTAGAATGTGAATCGATTCCTTCATTAAGCAAATGACATATTCATTCTAACCATGAGTCAAATTTAACCGGGAGTCAAAGTACGCTAACACGACATTGATAAACTGGCCCTAATAGCTACAAGCTATCAACAAAATTTTTGGAACTCACGTAGTTTGGCCTCCTGAACAAAAAATCAAAATGAAATTTTTGGCGGTCCCAACTAATTTCGGAGATATGGGCCTATTTTTGAGTGCTGACTGGCATTTTTTAAGACACATTTCTACCGCAGAAAAACACTCAAAATTCTTCCTTCTTAAAACTAACACAATGTACACACTCTAATTGACGTGTTTCACACTCTTTCTTTATTGAAAACGCTCCTTTTTAAGAAAAAAACTTATCCTTCTTTTATGATCACAAAACCAACAAATCTAGGCAAAATGGTTAGTGAATTTTATTAATTTCTACGGCGGAAAAACACTCAAAATTATTCCTTCTTTAAATCAACACAATATACAATGTGCACACCCTAATTCACCCGTTTTACAATACCCATTTTTTTATTAAAAACGGCATTGTTTTTCCAAAAAATCAACCTTCTTTTAAAAACATCAAAACAACAAATTTATGTAAAATGTTTAGTGAATTTATTTATGTCAAGTTGGTGACATTAAACTTTGCATATTTGCACAGCCGACTCTTTCAGGCATTTGATTTCAACAGGAATAGAAAATTATTCACTAACTTTTTTTCCAGAAACCAACTTAACGAATAAAATTCACAAACTATTTTGCCTAGATTTGTTGCTTATGTGATCATAAAAGAAGGATGAGTTTTTTGCTGAAAAGGAGCGTTTAAAAACAGCGAAAGGTGACTCTCTGCCTATTCACTATGAAATATTCTTAGGCTTACGCAATATGTTACTATTTATTTCTTGTATCTTATGGTGAATAAAGACGCTTTATTATTATTATTATTATTATTTTCAGTAAAGAAATAGTGTGAAACAGGTCAATTGGGGTGTGTACATTGTGTTAGTTTAAAGAAGGAAGAATTCTGAGTATTTTTCTGCGGTAGAAACGTGTCCTAAAAAATGCCAGTCATCACTCAAAAATAGGCCCATATCTCCGAAATTAGTTGAGATCGCCAAAAATTTCATTTGAATTTTTTGTTCAGGAGGCCGAACTACGTAAGTTCCAAATATTTTGTTGATAGCTTGTGGCTATTGGCTATTAGTATTTTACCTTATTTTACCTTTTTTAGATTGGATAATACTAAGAGAAAGTCATCTACAGAGTCAACAGATAGGACCCAGGAACTGATTGTTCGGAAACCATCGATTCTTTTGGACCCCCACTGAAGAGGTAATATCAGATTGAGTTTACATGTTGGTATGATTTTTAGATTATCCCAAAACTACCTATTCAAATTTTCACCCACATTTATGTATTAATTAAAAACTTTATTAATCCAAAAAGAGAATATTAAAAGTGTACTGAGTCTCTCTCGGAAACTTTGACTGCTTCCGAAACTGAACTGATTCGTATGTTAATCGCTGAAAAGGAAACACACAAATTCGCAAAATAGTGAGTAGAAGGTAGTAGTAAACAAAAATTATTATTATTCCAAAGTATTCAGGATTCATTTTTATTGAAACATGAATCTTTATGAGAACACAAAGTATTTAACCCCTTCACCACACAAGTGATTTATTTCCTAGATGCGCATTTCGATAACAAAGTTATCTTCATCAGTAGGAATTACTAAACTAGTTGTAGTTTAGTAATTCCTAAATTTTTGATTTGCTGAAATTTTCTTAATCAAATATGAAATTCCACATATTTTTGTTATCATCAATACCTATATCAGTTAAATTGCGTACGCCACTGTCGCTGGAGGGTACGTTACAGTCTATCGCAGGTCTCCTCTTCCCTCGCAACCCGCGCGCCTACGAACTAAGCCGCTTCAAAACAAACTGTACTGCAGGTATGGGATTGCTGGGTCCATTATTAATTTATACGTCCATGGTAGAGAACAATGGAAAGAAGAAAGTCCAAAACAGAATCTGAAATAAACAATGAAAGTATCAGATGGATCCAAAGCTACGAAGGCTAGACAGTCCATTTCTAGATGGGATACTAAAAAGCCAGGTCAAAATGCATGCAAAAGAACAATGTTAAGCAAATTACCTACTCGTCAAAATTTAAGGATTTATGATTGAGCATTTCTAAGATATTTTGGATAGTAGGGAGGCAATGAAAGGTCTTATGTACCAAAAAGTGACAGTCAGGAAATTCTGATAATTCTATCGGAACAGAATGAAATTTACCTATTCTGTATCCCAGGACACCAACGAATGCCACATATACTTATGAATATTTCTTCAGACACCAGATGGCTCCTGATGATATTAATAGTTCCATCTGCTTCAGAGCATATTTCTTGCTCTTTTGCCGAGGCGCCTTTCTTCGCCCTCATTCCAATGAACGTGGATATTATTCATTAATTTTCATTCATTTAATGATCACATAGGATATCAACAGGCACAAGCCTAAAGCGATATTCACGAAAACAATTACAAAATTATTACAGATTGCGAGTTAGCCTAGCTTAGATGTAACCCAAGAATAATACCAAATGAGTATTCATCCAAATTCTCATTAAATAGGTTATTTTTTTTGAAGGAACTTATTGAAATTTTGAAAATATCTATTTCTACATGGTTAGTATTATACAGTGTGGTCCAACGAAAACTTAACACCTCGATTTTCCGGCTTTAAAATGAAAATGTGGAAAATCGCTCGGACCCGTCAATTTCTAATACGAGGGGGAACAACTTTTCCGCTGTTTTCATCCCCGTAACTTCAACCACCTAACGGGGGTGAGCACAACCCCTTGATTTTGAATAGGGATGCGGGGTGTTGCGATACCTCATTTTGAAGATCTCATCGTGTACTATCTGACCGTAAAATTTCGCTCCAAAATATCCATCGATAACGAAAGGACAGGTAAAGTAGTGGAAGAGTACGTACTTTTGTGATTACTTTATTAAATGCTCGAAATGGGCACCATCCACTTCCATGCAGTAATATAAGTTTTGCTGAAAACGTTCACGTACATTACTCAAGATTTCTGGTGTAATTTGACGGCATTCATTAATGATCCGAGTTCGCAAATCATCCAGTGACTCAGGCTGGGTAGCGTAAATCTTGGATTTCAGGTGACCCCATAGAAAAAAGTCCAGTGGAGCCAGATCAGGTGATCTGGGTGGCCACTCAATATGTCCCCTTCTTCCAATCCAGGCGTGAGGAAAATTGTCATCTAAGAACTGACGCACCGGTTGAACAAAGTGAGGTGGTGCGCCATCTTGTTGAAAAATGATCGTTTGACGGTCTTCTGCATTCTCCAATACTTGCACGAGGGCTGGATAAATAGCGTTCTCCAATAGATCGAGATAAATTTGGCCTGTGAGATTACCGGGTATAAAAAAAGGGCCGATTATGTGATTTCCATATATACCCGCCCAAACATTTAATTTTTGGGGGCGCTGTGTATACACCTCACGAAATAATCTTGGATTTTCATCTGACCAATACCGACAGTTATGCCGGTTTACAATGCCGTTAAGGTAAAATGAACACTCGTCCGAAAAACAGATATCGAACATGTAGTTTTGATTGCCGTTAATTATTTCACTGATCACTTCACAGAACTGGAGTCGGCGATCGGGATCATCCTGATTCAGTTCCTGAACCAATCGTATCTTATAAGGATGGAATTTATGTTGTTTCAGGATTCTCATGATTGTTGTGCGTGAAACACCAGATACATCGGACAATTTCCTACTACTAACGGTCGGATCCATTGCTATATGACCTAAGACAGCCACGTCCCTCGCTTCGTCTCTTTCATGCACCCTCTTTTTGTTTCCAACTGAACCAGTAGCGTCAAATTTGGCAACCAGTTGCACAACGTAAGCAGCGGATACATTTTTTCCAGGATGTCGTTCGTTAAATAAAGCCGCTGTTGTGCGCGCAGAGTCGTTATTTCGGAAAAATAATTTTATCATTTCCACCCTTTCTTCTACGGAATACACCATTTTAATTCCACTACCAATTTACAATCGCTTTGACATACTTGTACCGTTCTTAAACATTCACGATAGACTAAGGTACAAAAACAAGGTCCGTCTACTTTTTTGGACAAAAAATTAACGACTCAATACCTTTGAAATGCGTCGGATACGAATACTATTCTCGAGATAAATTCCATATTGCCTCTTTCACTATTTTCGCTGTTATTTCATTATCGATGGATATTTTGAAGTGAAATTTTACGGTCAGATAGTACACGATGAGATCTTCAAAATGAGGTATCGAAACACCGCGCATCCCTATTCAAAATCAAGGGGTTGTGCTCACCCCCGTTAGGGGGTTGACGTTACGGGGATGAAAACAGCGGAAAAGTTGTTCCCCCCCGTATTAGAAATTGACGGGTCCGAGCGATTTTCCACATTTTCCTTTTAAAGCCGGAAAATCGAGGTGTTAAGTTTTCGTTGGAACACACTGTATAATGATATCATTCTGTTGATGTGACAATTTTTTTTCAAATTAGTTATGTGACATAATATCTCAAACAGAAGATTATTTCTTAAAAGTCAATTTTGAACGTGAATACTTATATTAGATAATAGGTAGGTGAATTGATCTAGTCATTCAACAATTTATACAAATATATTACATCAGAGTGTTCACGGCACTTTTCCAATGAATGAAAATTATATTTCTGTCTGAGAGAATCTTTACCGCCCATATGATTATATACATTTGTAGCCTTGTAATCGAGAAATCTCAAAAACTTATTCTGAATTACTTCCAAATTATGTTTGTATACCTCATACTGAGGACACCATACTACTATTACATATATCACCCTACTATAAACATAGGCATAATACAAAGATTTCAGAGCTTGTTGTGATGTGAAATCTTTGAAAGTTCTTAATACAAATCCTAACATACGGATACTTTTTACATCAACTGATTCGATATGGGATGCAAACGGCATACTTATGTCATAGATGACACCAATATCCTGTACCTCTTTGACTTGAGTGAGATTCTTATTATCAAAGTTATAGGCATATCTGAAGATTGTTTTATTACGACTAAAGGAGATGCAACAGCATTTGTCCAAATTTAGAAAAAGAGTGTTATCTTCACAGTATTTAGAGAATCTTTCTAGATCTTGTTGGAAATATGAGCAGTCACTTATACTTGTAATCTGGGAAAAAAATTTGATATCATCGGCATAAGCTAAAAAATTGCAGAATTTGAAGCAGGAGCCTACCTCGTTCACAAAAATTATGAAAGGTAGTGGGCCCAATACGGAGCCCTGGGATACGCCCAAAATCACAACGTAAGGTGCTGATCTGAAACCATTTACACTAACAATTTGGGTTCTGTTATACAGATATGAAGAGAGCCAACGAAGGAGATCACATGTATACCAATTTCGGACAATTTTGCAATAAAAATATTATGATCAATTTTATCGAATGCTTTACTTAAATCGGTATACACAGAATCAACTTGGATTTGATAATCAATTGCCGAAAGTATGAACTCACTATATATAACTAGGTTAGATTCGGTGGATCTTTTGGGAAAAAACCCATGTTGTTCCGAGATTATGGAGGATTTCACCGCCTTTATCATATCTGTGTGTACAAGACGTTCAAGTACCTTACTGAATATATTGAGCTGACATATCGATCTATAATTTTTGACATTATTTTTATCGCCTAATTTTGGGATAGGAACAACAAAGACTGTTTTCCATTTATTTGGACTTTCACACTCGCGAAAAGAATAATTGAATAGATAGCAGAGGGGCAAGGATAACGTTTTTGCACATTTTTTTACGAATATTGATGGAATTTCATCGGGAACTGCTACCTTGTTCTCGTCTAGTTCTGAAAGTGTCTCGACAACTTGCTTTTCAGTAACTCTCAGTTTACTAATGCAGTCTTTATCATCTGATCTTGAGACACGAGAATAAAATTTTTGCACGTACGGTTGATAGACACTGCTGAAGTACTTCGCAAATAGTTTTGTGACATTTCCACCCTTCGCAACTTCTTCATCCACTGTAACTGAATTTGGGATCTTATTATGACAATTTTTCTATGATACAAGTTGCCAAAATTTCTTTGAATTTTTTGGAACGTCGATTTAAATTGACTTGATATATTTATTATAGTCTGTCTGGATGACCAGTTTGGTTTTGCGCCTTAGCTCGGAGAAATTTATGTAATCATTCTCTCTTATGCATTATACTTCGGTTTTTTTAGGTGACTACATGCCTTTTTGTAGAGCAAGTATGAATTAAGTTGCCTAGATGTCAATCACAACAACTGGTGCTTGCTTGGAGTGCGCACCGACCACCCGGGGTGGTACTGTAGGTTTCCAGGAATTGCCACATCTGAAAGTGAATACACCTTCAAAACATCAGTGAGTTGAGCCGAAGCGCAACGGAAAATAATGATAATAACCATTCTCTTTCCGCATAGGGTACGCCTTGATTTAGTGTGTGATGAGTTCGTCTTAAATTTGCGGCTATTCGCCGCAGTGCAGGCGTGAAGGGCCTATTAGCCACCACGTAGTACACCACACACTGTATGAGTCGCATGTTATCACACAGACTTGATATCAGCTTCCATCTTGTGCACGCGCTGATAATGCCTCCTAATCAGAGGAGCGTCGTCCATCTCTCTGTTTGAGACCAAGTCTAAGCGGCGTCATACACGGCAGAGTTTCAGCCTCTTTTGAAAGGACATCGTGAATCTTCTCCCTGTGCCGGTTGTTCTTCAGGGGCTTGGTGTTATGAGTAAAGCGCCTGCAGGTTCTGAAGCCTTCCGTTGGTAGTATGATGCAGGCCAGACCGACACGTGGCATATCTGCCACTTCTACCATTTCGTTAACCGGCTTAAGAGGGGTTCTGACGTAGCCTCGGCTCCGAAGATGATATAATCCCTCACATTTTTTGCGGGAAAGGCATTATGCTAGAGGTATATCCCACACCACAGAGCATGCATTCCTATCATGAAATATAACTTTCGGAAGTCAAAGTCCTTTTTTAAAAACTAATTTTATTGACAAAAATACGTCTGAACAGCACAAGAGCTAAATTATGACTGAATATTAAATTAAATGTTCTCATAAACATGAAGATGCTCGCGCATCAGTTTCCTGGAATCGCGAGATTCTGCCTCAGCATAGTCAGTGGTTCACACGGGAATGGGCGATATAATTCCTTCCCCTGAAGATTCAACCTGGGAGGGTTAGCGAGGAAGTTGAACCCTAAACATCTCGATTTCTTGTGGTTGTTCGTTTGGTCCCTTGGTTCTGCAGCCTTTGAAGTCAATCTTTTTGTGCACTATGTATACACAAATCGATGCTATGACCAGGTAGACGAACATCGTGCAAAAACTTGGAATATGTGCTACGTCTTTGAAGGATATCGTCGGTTCGTTCTCCATTATTACTGTTTTCATTGAGTGGAGTTCGTCCAGATTCAAGTCATCAAGTTGGATCCCTATGCTTGGTTTGGGTGGCTCTGACTTCCTCTCGTCTAAGTCTGGTAAGATGATTGGTTCACTATTGGTGACTTGGTGATCGTTTATTATAATTTGGTCACCACAGGATAATTGGCATCCAATTGAAATGTCAAATAGGTAACTTCCAGGTAGCAGGTTTTCAATTTCATTTTGATTTTGGCATCTAAGTTTGATCGTTTGTTGAGGCGGTAGGAGGACAACCCATTTGTTTGAGTTGTCTAGTTGTCTGATGGCTGGTCTTGATAGATGGATGGTTGTTTTCTTGCAAGCGGAGGTGTTTTGGACATTGAGCAAATGGATTTCGCATGGATTATCTTCTGTCAGCTCTCTGATGTTAGTGGACGGGCAGATATACGTTTGGTGGGAGATCTCCAAACAAGGGTTACTCAAGAATGCATACAATTTCTCATTTTTTGTCAAATACTTATTTTGAGGTACAACAGCCTTAAACTGACCCTTAGTTAACGTTGGAATAGAAAAAAGATGATAATAATCAAATTTTGAAGAATGGGTAATCGGAATATGTAAAATATAGGTTATTCTGAAATTTGATATATAAGTTTCGAGAGTTATGATTCTTTCGAATAGCAAAGTATTCTCGAAACTTATTTCAATTGGTAGTTGGTCTTTGTTGATAATTTTCTTCAACTTTTGCAGTTCATGGAACAAATCTCTCATTTTTATAATACTGGGATGAAGAACGTTCAATCTGGAAAATTGTATCGAGTTTTCGACATCCTGTAAAATTGAATTTATGATTTCATATGTGATGATTATCTGGTTCATGATATCTTTGATGAACATAGAATTTTCTCTATACGTTTGATTTTCAACAATTTTGGCAATTTGATTTATTTTTTACTCTAAAAGCTGTTCGTTATGTTACACTTGCTAAACTGTACTATTGAACTGATCAATTAATGAGATTGAAAGTGAATTTTGCCTTTTGATGTTTGTTATTAGATCATTTTGATTATTTTGTAATTCATTTATCAGACGATCGTATTTTTCTTCGTCACTGGAATCTAAATTTCCTGTGATTGATTTGAAAATTGATCTAATGCCATTTATGAGACCGCATTTTGCTCTGAGCGGATGCGGTAAAATGTTGGTCAGTCTGTCAGTCACTCTTTCTTCTGAAAATTGTAATATTTTCAAATAGTTTGATGTATCCCATGAGTAGTCTTTGTAACCGCCTGTACTCACGTTTGTAGAGTGGAATTTTAATTTATTCACCTCAGTAATTATTGGATTCAAGTCGTAATAATGAATAAGTGAATACGCGTGATTTTCTATCTTGGCCGTTCCAAGTTTGAGTGGAATAAGTCCTGGGTTGTTCTTAAGGTTTTGTTTAGATATTTTTTCTTGGAGTCCGAGAGTTCCAGATAATCTGAAATATTAATTAATTTTTAATGAGAGATGGGTATTTTTTGAGAGGGCGTTTTGAATTGTCCATGTGAATTTTTGGCTGTTTTCCGTAAATACCGTTTTCATTATACGATCAACCGTTTTGATTTGAGTTGGTTTTTGAAATTTATTCGCATCTTTCTTCCTTATATGTTTTTTTACACAAGCTTTTTGTTTTATTTTGAATACAATGGGGTCGTCGCTTTTTTTATTTTCCCGTTCCACTATCTTTTCTTTTTGCTTGATTAGGTCTGAGTTGAATAGAGGAGTTTAGATCGTTCTTTGTGATCGTTAGTGTAATCATTTAGTAATTTTCGATCAATTTCGATATGGAAGGGGTCATTGGTTGAAATGTGACCACTAATGATATCAATTCGTTTGAACTTTGTGACCGAATGTTTGGAATGGTTGTATGCCAAAATTTCATACATTTTCATTTTTGGAGGGGTTTTCAAAAATCCTCGAGTATTGAGTAGCCGAATATGTTCTAAAAAGTAGAATGGAATCGTTCTATCATTCCGTTGGACTGCGGGTGATGTGGTGAAATGGACTTCTATTTTGTGTAAAGCCAGAAGTTCCGAAAAAAGGAAGTTATTGAATTCGGTACCATTATCAACGATAATTCGCTTGGGGATACCATGATGAGAAAAGAATTGAATGAGATTATCAGCTATTTCTGTACCTGTCAATGAATTAGCAAGGTATGCCTGCGCTTACTTCGAAAAGCTATCTATGATTGTAAGAAATTTTGTATTTTCAATAGTGAATGTATCTAGATGTACAATCTCGAAAGGTTTTGTTGCTGTGGGGGTGATGTTGAGCTTCTTTTTGATGGGATTTCGCTCGTATTTACTTTTTTGGCATGTAAACGCATTGATTGATAAATGTTTGAATAGATTCTTTTATGTTCGGCGAATAATATTTTTCTTTTATTCTTGCAAAAGTTTCGTCAACACCCCGGTGATTTGATTTACCTTCATGATAGTTTTGGATAACTTCCCGAATGTCATCTTTTTTGTGACGTCCAGAAGCTTTTTAGTACACCTCTTAAATTTGATAGAGGGCCACTTGAAATATTTTTGAATTGTTGCAGAAAATGGTTCATAAAGTTCGGGGTTTTCGAATTAGACATGATACTGCACCCCTGGGGCGACATATTCTTTGATAAAATTCAGAATATCGTTTTCTGTATCATTTTGCGATATTTGAATATTAATTCTCATTTTTTCTCGAATTGGTTTGGCCGGAGAATGGAGAACCGAGCTTATAATCAACTGATTGAGCCCTAAGTTCACGGCACATTGCGATATAGGAATTGCTACAACAGGGTTCTGTTCAGCATTCGAGTGAATGGTGTCATCGTCGTGAATTTCGGGTTCTGGTGGTGGTTCATTACTTGTGGAAGGTAACTCAATGTCTTCAGTTGGTAGGGGTTCATCTCCTGTACGTTCGGTATCAGGTTGTACTTGTAAAGAAAGGTTGTCATTTTCTTCATTACTTGTGGAAGGTATCTCATTGTCTTCCATTGGGTTTTCTTGCACCTCGTTGGCAGGTATCATGGTTTCTCCAATGATCTGAATATCAGAAGAGGGTTGATATTCTGGGGTTTCAAGGCAACGATTTACTGGGTTTCCTTGACCACCAAAAGTAACACATTGATTTGTTAGGCATTGTGATTCGTCTAATATATCATCCAATTCTTCCCTAAAGGTTTTTGTATCCCTAGTATGGATTTCAACACGGGATAAAGCATCGGCATTGGTGTTCAATTTGCCTTTTTTGTAGATTATGTTATAGTCGTATTCGTCCAGTTTTATCCGCCATCTCAACAATTTTGAGTTGGGGTCCTTCAGGGAGAAAAGCCACTGAAGTGGTTTATGATCGGTGACGATACTAAACTTTCTTCCAAAAAGATAGGGGCGGAAGTATTTGGTAGCCCATACGATCGCGAGAAGCTCTTTCTCGATGACTGAGTAATTTTGCTCAGAATCGTTTAGAGTTCGAGATGCGTATGCAACGGGCAAATCTTGGCCACTAGGGCCCTGAGAAAGGACAGCTCCTAGGGCAAATTTACTTGCATCCGTCGTGAGGTTAAAAAGTTTCGAAAAGTCGGGGTATTGCAGAATTGGGTCATTGATCAACAGGTTCTTGCATGTATTGAAACATTCCAAAAACTCTGTGTTGTGTTCGATTTTTGCACCCTTCTTCAGGCATTTCGTTAATGGTTTTGTCAGTCTAGCGAAGTTATTTATAAATCGTTGATAATAACCTAACAGACCCAGGAATCCTTTGATCTGTTTGGTGGTTTTTGGAATAGGGAAATTTTTTATGGCTACGATTTTATCCGGATTTGGTTTTACTCCTTTAGGGGTCACAACGTGACCTAAGTAGGCTACTTCCTTTCGTAAGAATTCCGATTTATCCAACTGAATTTTGAAGTTTGAACTCCTCAGCCGATTGAAGACAGACTTGAGGCGCTCGAGGTGTTCTTGCAGAGAAGTTGAGAAAATGATAATATCGTCGATGTATACCAAACACTTTTCGTTCTGGATACCACGGAGAATATTATCCATCACATGCTGGAATGTTGCCGGCGCGTTCTTCAACCCGAATGGCATTCTGAGATACTCGTAATGCCTATGTTCGGTATTTAAAGCTGTTTTCTCAATATCGTCTTTTACCATCTCAATTTGGTGGAAGCTACTGGCCAAGTCAAGAGTCGTGAAATACTGGCATTTTCCCAGTTTGTCTAGCAGATCAGTGATGTTGGGTAAGGGGTATTTGTCGTCTATCGTCTTCTTATTGAGCTTGTGATAATCAACGACAACCCTCCATTTTTGCTTCCCAGAAGCATCAAATTTCTTGGGTACCACCCAAATAGGCGATGACCAAGGGGAATTGCTTGGCCTAATAATTTTCTGATCAAGCATTTTTTTGATTTGATCTTCGACTTCTTGCTTGTGAATGAATGGGTACCGGTATGATTTTGTATATACTGGTACTTCATCAGATGTTCGAATTTGGTGCTTCACACGGCTAGTAAAAGTCAGCGGGGTATTTTCATAGTAAAATATATCAGAATATTCTTTGCATAAAGTATCTTGGATTTTTTCTCGTCAGTTAAATGGTCGCAACGAATTTTTGAAAAATCTAAATTTTGTTTGGTGATTCATTAAAATTATGAAAATCAAATTTTTGAATTTCATTCTTATCAAATCTCTCAGCCGTAATCGGTTCTGAAAAATTCAAAGTAACTGGTTTTGTGGTATTGTTTAAAACTGTAGTGAGAGCTTTGCCTTTGTTCGCGATAGTCAGACACTCTGGCACTTCACAGTTATGAAAACGTTGGTGAGGTATTATAATTTCTCCGTTCTGGATTGATGTTTTCACTTGTATCACTTGCTCAGATCTTGGAGCTTTCGTAATTAAATTGAGGTCGTTTTTTGTTTTCTGAAATTTAAGTTTTATCTTCGCGTAAGGGGTAACAAGATATCCGTTACCAAAATCTAGGTTAGCTTGTAAAAGTTTTAAATTGTCAAAACCAATCAGTCCTTTGAAAACCTTGTGGAATTTAAAAAGGAAAAATTTCAAATATTTTTGTTGTGGCAGATTGAATAATTTCGAAGCTGGTATAGACGCACTATATTTTTATGAGCTGATTTCTGAAAGACTGTCGAAACAATGAACGGGGTCGTATTTAATTAAATTTGGAAAGAGTTTTTGGGCAATTTATGAATCGATGAAAGATCTTGTAGAGCCTAGGTTTGGTTTTTCGTGGTTGATATTTTTTCTGAAAATTTTTCTCGGAATTATCAAAGTTAGTATCCTGATTTTCGTTTTCGTAATATTGAAAATCGTCAAAATATTCAGTATAGTCTTTTTCAGAATAATATTCTTGGCCGGTATAGTTGGGTACATTTTGGGTGTCACTAACTACTAAATAATTCTTCGGATATAAAATTCCTCTGAGGTTGACTTTGAAATGAATTCGATGGGCCTGGTCGATAATTAGGGGCGTGTTCCTAGTGGATACACTCATGGGTGTAGGTTTTGAAAAATTTTGGTTTTGATTTGGTCTAAAAACGTTTCTATTTTGAAATGGTTGCCTGAAAACTTGTGCGTTAGTAAAGAATTTTTGGGGTTGGCTTGGTGTCCTAGGTTGAATTGGTATTGGTTGCGAAGGAAATTGATTTTGTTGTCTAAAGAAGTTATTTGGTGTACTGAAGTGATTTACTGGAGAAGAATTTGGCTGTCTGATTTGAATTGGAGGTCTAGGTTGTGAAAAATTTGGTCTAAAGGTATTTTTGTTTGAAAAATTTTGGAAATAATGTACATTGTCTTCTTGTAAGACGAACTGTAATGCTTCACTTAAAGATCTGGGTTTCATACAACGTATGGTAGTACCCAAAGGTTCCTTCAACCCAGAAAGAAAGGTTTTCAATGCCAAATCACTATATAGCTTTCTTTTACACGTTTCAGATTCTGCAGTTATTTCATGTACGTCAATATAATTGCACAAAAGGTTCAATATATTCAGACATCTATCATAAATCTGTTGAGGTTTTTTATTAGGGGCTTGCCTGAGCATAACCATATCTCTGTTCAAGCAAGTTTCATCCCTCTGATCAGCAAAGTTTCTTGTTAATGTATCTTTAAGTTCTTGCCACTTTGAAACATTTTGAATATTAGCTAATATTTTAGCGTTTCCTGATAATTTCGAAATAAGACAGATCAATAAGTAAACATTTTGAAAGCATGTCGGCTCAGCCGCATTATAAAAACTTGTAGTTATTGAATCACAAACTGACAAATATCTATAGAGATCATTAGGATTGCCATCAAATTCTGGCACACATCTAAGGTATTCTGAATTGAACTGATTAGTCATTTTATTGTTTGAATTACTAGTACTAGGCCCAGACGGCACAATCACATTGCATGAATATTGGCATATGCCAGGGATATTCCATATCCTCCAAAACATTTGATATGCATATTCCATGAATATTCAAGGTCACCATGAAATACATCCCAGGAATATGTTTTATTCTCCAAAACATATGTTTTCTGGCCATATACATGTCAGGAATATATTTTCATATGCTCTTTTGAAGATTTATAGCAGAAAATATATCGCACATAAACTAGGATTATGTGCGATAAACTTCACCCTAGATATACTTAATAAATATATGGATAAATGTTAAAATATTTATTAAAATAATGTAAAATACAAATGAATAGGTATTCTTTTTGATATATCTATCATGAACTTAGGAAACTTAACACAACATAACTTAAACTCAAAAATTAACAAATGAATAGATTATTGCATCGATTCTTCTCCACGGTCATTTTGTTTCTTTTCCTTATTCCTAAAAAACATAATTTAAAGAAAAAAATCTTTCATTGTACAATAATTTACTTACATTCTTCTATTGCACCCCTCAGATGCTTTGGTCAGGAAAAGAGCAAGTCTATCTTCCACTTCTTTCTCAGTAAATTGATTAGTGATGAGTGGGTTTTTCTTACATACCTCTAAAAATAGAATTAATACATATTATTGATTGGAATTATATTTCTTCCGACAATTAAGCATATTGATTGATATTTGCAAGATATTATATATGAAGTGGTGTTTTATGAGATGATATAACTCAAGAAAACAATTTAGGGAAAAATACAATGAAAACGACATTTAGTTGTAAAAATCCTAAGGTAGGGTTAGTCTAAAATGACCTCTGAATAAAGTAATTACCAAGGCTCTGTTTTATATGTATCCTATATGCAGTTGAACAATATCGAGAACGACTTTATTGAATTTATACATGTAGTATATTGTTACCTTTGATCAAAGAAGCCATGGCTAGAGTGGAAAATTTCTTTTTTCCTTTTCCTCCAACCCAGCTAAACTGCCTCAAAACATCATCGTCGACTATCTGCGGCATACATCTTTTGATGACATCTTTTACATTAATGCCACCGACATGAACCAGCTTGTTAACCTATAATAAAATTATTAATTTCTTCTTTTTCTTTGATACTGCTCCATGCATTTATCAAAAGTATTTGGGAAGGAAGAAAAAAATACCATAAATACTCGGGTGTTTTTGTCACTCCATTTTTTGTCCAATTCCATCAATTCTATGCATGACTTGGCTGGAATATCGATATCTACTATATCTGGATTATCATCTTGGATGTTACTTTCATTCCTAGAGTTTAATATGGTCATAATCAAATCTGAATTTTGTGTGACCCTTCCGTTAATAATAAGCAGAAGTCTTATAATTTCAGTAGAATCTATAAAAACAATGTTCAAATTAAAGAATGCAGAAATATATTAGAGATTTATACTGACCTTTACAGGACAGACATTTGCATTTTGCTGCAATAGAAGAGTTACTTTTTGTGTTTGAAGAATCTGAGTTACTATTTGAAATCTTCAATGATGTAGTAGTCCCCTCCTTTTCCAAGTTTAAATTTCGTTTCACCACTGATGTTTCAGAATGTGATGTACTGGCTAGTTGCGAATTATTAACTGAAAAATAAATTATTCAATACAATAACAAATTAAACTATAACCAAAAAAATTTTGCAACTATTGATATGAAAAAGAAAATTAGGATGACAAATATTAGTTAATAAATGAATTTATCTTACTAGGAGGTGTTGGTAATTGAAATCTTGGTGATTTCCTAACCATTTTTTCTGGAGGAGATGTGTCCTCTTCAGGAGAAAAATAACGAAAATTCTTTTTTGTTGTACGTTTTTTCAAATTCTCCTCTTTTGAAAACTCACTTTCGGTATCCAGCTCACTGGTATACTTGGCCATTCCAGCTTTTTTAGTAGCCACAAAAAAATTGTCATATGCTGAACTACTTAAAATTTTGATTGGTATGCTTTTCCAGTTTTCTCTTGGTTTGTCTTGTGCCCGAATAGCAGCTCTCACCTTTGCAGTATAAATAGTATCTGGCCACAGACACTTGAAATTTCCAGACTCTTCGAATATCCAGGAAGTGGGCACTGCCTCCACCATGTCATTTTCTTCAATAAATTTAACTATTTGCCACCCTCCCATTTTTGGTATCGCAGATGTGAGATCTTGACAATTGGGCAATCTTGTTCATTTGAGTAACATACCAAGCAACTTGAATAACAAAAAATATAACTAATTATTGCAAATCGGTTATTAGCTAAAGATTTCTTCCAATATTTCAACAAATAAATATTTTGCTATTTGAGTACATGAAAGCAAATAATAAAAAAGTATATCAGAAATTAAGAATTACAGATTGCATACAATTCAGAACCTCGAGGGGTAGACAACTCATGGAAAAAGTGTATACTGTAATGAATATTTTTGTAATCTCAAGTACTCAAGATTGAACAAAGGTAGTCAAGAATTGAAAATTTAATAAGAATACTCAACAATCAGTGCTACAAGTAAGTACTCATTGTAATCAAATAATATCAGAATGTCCAGAATAATGTCAAATATCTCAAGTATTCTCCAGAAATTTCAAAGTATACTGGAAAAATTAATTACTTGATAGTATCAAAAAGTCTTTAACGAATACCCAACATAATTAACAGGTAGGTAGTCCAGTATAATCAACTACTTGGATCCAGACACCAGTCTCGATGAGTTTTCCACCCCTGGGAGAACTATAATTATTAAATATATTCAATGGATTATTTGGCCTGAAGCCCTTATCAAACATAAAAATCAAAATAAAAAACGAGAAAATAGCTTGAAATATATCAGTACCTAAAACTAAAATAGGGCACAGCTTGCTTCAAGATTGTACTTACAATTTTCGTATCCTTTCACAATTTGAATTGTTTATAATTATATCATTAAAATATAGCGCGATATTATCTTCGGCAATAGATTTTATTCAAAAAAATGTCCAACTGTGTGTAATAAAGGAAATACAACAAAACCATCTTCATGCGGAAGGCGAACATATTTTTGTAAAATTTCTTCAATGTCAGCTATTGCAAATTTGTTACATAATTTTTTCACGAAATACACATTGAGATTGGAAGAACTGCATGGTGTTTTAAAGAAACCACATTTCAACTGAAATGTTTTGACAAGGGCTACTAAGGAATTTTTTGCATTTGAAAAACCAAAAACTAATGATACAGAGCCATCTTTCAATCCACAACAGTTATCCCGTTTGTACTCAGCATTCAGGTTAAATGTTGTACAAACTAGTTTTAAATATTGAGGGTGGGGCAATAAAGACGAAATGTTTCTTTCATGTTTGAGGTAAAAATTATTCTGTGATTTAATTGGCTTAGAGACAAGAAAACCTTCTGACAATCTTTTAATAAATTGTTGCAAGGGTTTATCACCCTTTCTTACTAACCGATTTAAAATCTGCAACAAATTCTCACTAGAAAAATTACTGAATTTGTCTAATGGCCCAAAATGACGAGCACAATCTGTAAGGTGTAATAAGTTGTGAAAATTGTGTGACATATAGTGACGGCCATAAATGTTTTGAGTTTGTTGAACAAAATAGATAAGTAACTTCTCTGCATAATCATACAGGTTTGTTTGAGAAGATGATACTAATATTGTAATACAAACGAAAATACATACAAAATGATCATACTTTTCTCTCGTTAAAAATGGTTTCAGAATAACAACACCAGTATACAAAAGGAATATTAATTCAGTTGCTTTCCACCTTTTACTTTCTAAAAGGCATCATGACTTTCTTGGGAATTCAGATGGCACATACACAGCTATCTGTTTTATCAATAAATTCATTGTGTTAATTGTTCTAGCTGGTAAATTGTGTGGTGGTTTACCAAATACCCAATTTCCAACAAGAAGCTTTTTAGTTATACCCAGCAAAACTAAATGCATATAGTCTAATGGTACATCCTCAACCATATCTATGTAATCAATATTTTGAATAATTGAAAAACCCAGATGATAATTTTCATCTGTTTGATTTCTGAATGTTTCATTTGTTCGTTTATTCGAATTAATATCTGGGAAACAAACACGGTCATTTAGATATATTCCTTCTTGAGAGCACTTGGTGCATGACGAATAGCCACTGTGGCTCTTCACCTTCAATATATATGATTTGGCTGGGGCATCAAAGAGAAAATACTTCAACTCAAATGCAACCACCCTGTCTCCTATCTTTAAACCATTTTGAGAGAAATTGATTACATCATTTACAAAGTCTTTCAAAAATTCGTTAGCATCATTGGGTTTTTGATATCCATGATATATACCAACCAAAACTACATTTTGAATTGGTATGTCCAAATTCAAGAGAACTCCTAGAATAGGATAGACTTGGCTTTCAGAACTTTTACTAAGTGGAAGTCCATCGATATTTACAGCAATTTCAATATTTTCTGGAGGTACTAGTCTGTGTAACTTGAAGAAGTCACCCAGCACATTTTCAATACCCAGATGGCAGTAAGTACCAGAGCCCACTACTCTAGTATTTACTTTACGAACAGTTGATAAGAAAGATCGAGCACTTTTTGGTATACCATCTAGACCTGGTTGTTTTCCTAGAATAATCAGCAACTCATTAATGGCTTTATGCGTTATTTGATTGTGCACAGCCCATAACTTAATCTCTTCCTGAAAACTCAAGTTGTTACTTTGGCTAGGTCCTGGGATTTCTAAGAGACCAGTATTTCCAACCATATTACTTGGCAACTGATGATCAGTCATCAATTCAGTAACAATACTTTGGTTTTCTGGTAGAGTCAAGGCCTGAATAATTTCAGTACCACAACTATCTTCTGTACTCTGGTCATCCTCGGACGAATCAGTAATATTGTGCCGTTCTATAAAATTGTCTTGAGAAATTGACAATGTTTGGTCGGTCAATCTTCTCACTTTTCTTAAAAAGCATTTCTTCATCGTTGCAAGGCAAACAACAGACTGAGGTGGATTGGTGGATAGGTACTCTGTAAATCCCTTGTATAAATATAAACATAAATTTATATATATATATATATTTACCAAACACTTTGGACTGTGATATACCACTTGGTACCTATTTGCCCAGACGAGGGTTTTCACTTATCAAAAAAAAATTCGAATCCAACAAACACGGGACAGTGATTCACCACATAACCATGCACGCTACAATCAATATTAATCAATTTGCTTTAATTCATCATTCAGAAGATATAAATACGATTTTCAAATTTTTGATAAAGATATAACGCATAACCGGAATAAACGAATAACGTTCAATTTTCCACGGAATTTTTTTATTTCAAAATTAGTAATGACAATGACACTAATGACAGTTGAAAAGATCACATGTCATATGTCATTGGTGTCAAATATCCATGAAACATAAGTTGCTCTAAGCCGTCTAAGCGACTATTGACATCAATTCATTTCTCCCTCACTCCAATCACTTGTAATTCGTCTTTTTCTTTTTAAAATGCCTGTTCAAAGCAGCTTTATTGTTGATAATGGAAAAAACTTTTTAACTTCGGACAATCAACACACGATTTCAATCATTCTGAATTAATAACTGGTTTTTGTAATTATAAACGAGGAACTTTCGTTTAACTTTTCAACAAAATGTTTTAGTATCCTAGGATAATATTTGGTTCATCTGTAGAGGAATATGCTATTAAAAATACATTTTGAATATTCCTAGAATATTCGAATTATTACATTTCTGCTTGATATGCAGTTTGAATATACCAGGAATATTCAGGGAGAATATCTGATGAATATTCGTGAAAACATATTCCAGTAATATATTTCATGCATATTAAATAAAACCCATATTCATAGAATATTCCAGGGATATTGCAATATCTACTGGAAAATGGAATGTAGTAGGCATATTCTGGGAATATTGGGTGCCGTCTGGGGACAAAGAAACTATAGAGTCAGCTGAAGGGTTTTCGATATTCAAATTCAAATTCCCAAGAATTTGTGATAAACTATCAGTGTTCATTTGAAAATAATAACTTACATTGAAATTGTAAGAACTTTGAGTATCCATTTATAAGGTAGACGACTGGTTCCTCGATTTTTGATTTCCAGAAAGACTTCCTTGCGAGAAGGACGATTCTTTTCCGCTCTCCGATGATCTGCCTGTTGAGGGTAGCTAGAGGTCCTCGATGGACTGGGTTTCTTGAAGTTTGAAGAGCCGCTCCTTCACAAACACCTCCACAGGACAAAACAACAAGTTCGATACCCGATTAATCGTTGAAACGAAAATAGCACGTTCGATACGTTACAATTTCGAGGATCCTACCGACTGCGCCAAATATAACTTTCGGAAGTCAAAGTCCTTTTTTGAAAACTAATTTAATTGACAAAAATACAAGAGCTAAATTATAACTGAATAATAAATTAAATGTTCTCATCAAGATGAAGATGTTTGCGCATCAGTTTCCTGGAATCGCAAGATTCTGCCTCAGCATAGTCAGCGGTTCACACAGGAATGGGCGATATAATTCATGTATCCTCTACGGACGAGCTGACTGCTCTCATAATAATGCAGAGGACTGCCCATCAATTCATTCGACCATTAAAAGCGACCGTTGTTCATGCCCCCTATTCCGAGGGGGTCGGTTGTGGGGGTTTCTTCCTCATCTATTTCGAACCAAAGTAGTTGGGTATACCTGGGTGGTAAGCCTAATAAACTCACGGCTGACATCAGAAGGAATGATCATTCCCTTCAGGACTCTAGGGTTTTTGCATCTTTTACTCAGGAAAGTGGTTTCGCAACTCTCCAATGCCTTGGATGGTAGTTGGCCCCCTGCTTATGAAGTATTATCATTATTATTATTATTTATTGGAATAATACCCTTATCTTGTTTCACGTAGGCCTTTTCCATGCTGCCGTATCTACCTCTATATTTCTTTTAATTTACAAAAAAAATTGGCACTATCTGATTTATAATATTGATGAATTACAGAGGGCGCACTGAATTCCCTTTCTGCCTAATTATAAGATAAGATAAGAACTAAGCCAGAGTAATAAAATTCCAATACTGTTTCGTACGAATATTCTTTTGCTCCTAATCTCTAATGATTTACAACAACCAATAGTTAATTTCGTTTTTTTTTGTAAAGTGATGTACTAACTACCATAAATGAGATTCAGCGTAAATGCGCGTTGTGGTAAAAGCCAAAAAACTTAAAAAATGCGATCTAATGAATGGTGTGGCTCTAGTAAAGATAGTCAAGTAAGAAACCACATATCTTTCATGGGCGCACGCAAGAAATCGGTATGTGAACGTTATATCGCAGTGAATAAATACACCGTGTTTCAAGTTTTTCATTCATTATAACAAAAACGTTTAGTTTTTTCGATTGCTGGAATACCAAAAATCTCTGAGGTCTTTTATGTTCTGGCCCTCACGAGAAGGAGAATACTGGACATGAAAAAGAATATCAATAATTTTCATCCAGCTTTCATCGGATTTCAAGATCGTCATTAACTTATTTCTTACCAGTCTATCTACATCCTCAAAACCCAAGGAAAGCTGATTCTGTTTGAACACTAGCAGCAAATCTCGGTGAAATAGGTAGTGTTGCAAATATCATTTTTGTCGTCATCACCTAGGTACAATTGTATTTATTATTTTCTTGTTCTGAAGGCCGTCTTTAGCCTAACTTCCGGATGATGTGACAAAGGATTATTTTATGAAAGGCATTCACACACAGTGCGACCCGACACACCGATCCAATATAACGACACGATCTGGAGCATGCGTTCTCTCTAACATACGGTAGGTTTCGAAAATAAATACATTTATTGGATATCGGTTGGTGATCTGGCAAGAACTAGGGGGCCGCATGGTTCGCGGGGCTCTGGGTGGACGGTTGGTTGGCTCAGCGGTCTAGGTGTTGGCCGCTGAAGTTTCAGCTAGCATTACCAATAGTATGACTTAAGAATTGAGGACGATGAGACTATTTCAACCTGAAATGTATTAGCCAATAATTCGTAGTGTATAGTGACTATAACATAATTATATCACAAGAGAGTGGGCTTTTTATTTTCACATTTGAAGAATTACTGGGCGATTCCAATGGTATTAGTTTATTTTATGTTTTTGTTAATATATTTTTGTAAGTAACAGTTATGTTTATTACTTAATAAAAAAATATCACAGGAGACTGCCGATGAGCTCCATTTGTATTGGAAACAGGAGCTGATTTTCAAACGATTTAATTTTTTAGTTGTCACTTTTCGATATTTTTTATTGTAGTTTTTTTTCATGGATGATACAGCACTTCATACAGGGGTTGAAATTTACCACAAGAGAATTGAGAATGTGTCATCTATTTTTATTTGAAATTGAGAACATATCAGCATCTTTGAATTTGATAATTTCATGGTTGATTTGAAATACAAACATGTATCCATTTGAATATGGGTTGATGGTTTGCAGACAATGTTTTGATTAAAAGATAATTGGATGAAATATGGTATATATACATATCATTCATGCTTGTGCACGACCGGGTATAGGGTTAATTTTATGGACGCCAATGAACTAGAGCCATTACAGTGTATGTTATTATCTAGAGCACGTCTTCTAGTAATAGCTTCCCATTTTTCTTATTTCTATTCAAGTTACTCTTTTTATGGAAGATGATGTGCTGCAAAATTATATTATAATTTGGTGGTACCACCTGATGGATATTACCATAAAGAGATTTAAAAGTTTTATAAAGTTTACTACTTGGACAACATCGTGAGTACAGAATTACTCAGCGATTTTCCACCTGTAGGAAAAATATTTTTAATAAGATCGTCTTATGAACTAGCACTATCAATATCAAATATGTACTAATGAAATGAAACAACCAAAAATAAACTGAATTGAAATCTCTGAAACATCCTTGACTTCTCAGTATTCAGTGCATTATTTTGAAACCATCACTGAAACTTTAGTATAGGTGATACCTATCCAAAAAACGTTATAGTGTCGCTTCTATTTCATCACATTGTTCAGTTTCATGTAACATGGGCGGCTTATGAAAAAGAAAATATATTGAGAGACTTCTCCATTCATAAAAGAGGAAATATAATTACAAAATCCTTTCTAGTCGATACTAGAGAAATTCTTTCAGGTAAGCAATCAAATCACCGGTTCTCCTCTGTCTATAAAACTATAACTAACTATAGGAAAACTGCTGAGTGTCTGAATCAATGGCAAATGTGAGATAAAGCAAATGTCTGAAAAAATTTTTTTTTTCAATTTTTAGTTGAAAATATTTTCCTTCTCAATATGAATATCTTCCAAGACGCCATCTTGAACAAAACTAAACTAAAGTTGTCTTTCAGCCGCAGACCACATCTTTGTTGCTGTTTGTTGTTGTTTGTTGTTGTATGTTGTTGTTTATTGTTGTTTGTTGCTGTTTGTTCCTGTTTGTTGTTGTTTGTTGTTGTTTTTCGTTCGTTCGTTCGTTCGTTCGTTCGTTCGTTTCGGCCGCACACCACATCTGACTGACTACATTACCATCATTTTCATATTTTCAATAAAATAATTTAAAAATTCCCCATGTGGAGAAAGATGATACATGCTAAATAAAATGTTCGGTCTGAGTTATTTAAGCGTTACTTGACGATAAACACTTGAGGAACTTTCAAGTAAATTCCACAAACCTGAAAATTGATTCTATTGAGGACATTTCTGATGAAACACCAGAAAGTCATAAATTAGTAAACGACAAACGAGCCCGGAGATATATGCTGTTAGTAATAACAATATCTCGGACTCGATATTAATTGAAAAAAGTGTATTTTTCTAAGAATCTTGGACTGTTTCTTTTTACTCACTTTGTATATATGAAATAACCATGCGACTTAGTCAACACTGAAGAATGTTTGATATGTATATGACATGTTCTCCCATATCCGAACTAAAAAACGAGGGGTTGAGGTACCCCCATTTCCGAATCACCCTGTATTAAAAAAATGTTTCTCAGTTAACTTCGATCGAGATTGAGGGAGTTCATCAAGGTTGAATTTAATGTTTAATTTTCATCAGAGAACTCATTCTGGTTGATTTAAAGTTAATCGAATTGCATTTTTTTTGTTCCTCCTGTTATAGAGCACAAAATGAAAAAGTAATATGGATACAAAATCGAAGTGACGGTAATTTTATTGAAGCATTTATTCCCAGAATCCCGGAATAAATAGGCGTTGTTTCAATTCCCGGATTTGTTAAACATTCTATGCAGAAAGCGCCACTTTTCATTTTTGACACCCTGTATCTCTAAAACTGGTCGGCCAATTGTTTGGTGCCCATGAACACCCTTGTCGAAGAAGTCGAAGAAGTCGAAAATTCAGTGAATTTAACCGAAAGCCATTTTTCATAAGGATAGTGCGGGGTTGTTTAGCATCCGTGGCTTGCCAAATGTGACATTTCAAAACCGACAATCATGAACCATCTTAGCAAATGCTCAAACTTCAAAGATGTGACAAAAAATTGAAGGTGGAATATTGTTATCATCGAAAGGATTTGTTTCTCTTGCTTGATACAGTTTCACAATGTAAGCAATCATAAAAAAATCAAGGTATGTGGAACAAATCGTTGTTTCGAACGTCATAATGGAGATACAACACAAAATTCCGAGACAATTTTTAAGGTCATAAAGATGGGGATGCTAGCATACATGCCAAACACTTCAAACAGACCATCTGATGAACCACGGTTCACCAAATCACTGTTTAGCAAAAACTGCTCCAGAGCTGTCACCCTCAAGCACACCCTCAAGCAGACAGCATACCATCGATGGTACAAATTTCCGGGCCCTGAGACCAGAACAGAATGTTTCGAAAGTGATAAACACGTTCAAGGAGATGATCGAATCATTCAAAGAGGCTTAAAACCTGAGATACTGTTACGATTTGCTAAATAATATTGCCGAGCACACTACTAAACTGTTTATTTTCTAACTTCACTAAAAACATACAACTACTTCACTGACTAATAAAACACTTAGATCTAAACAACAATACAACTAGCTAAATATTCCAAACACTTATATACTTCTTCAAAAACTCTTCATCACTTCTTCATAAATTCTTCTTAATTTTAATCCCAGTGAAATCTCGCTTTATATAGTCCATTTGTGCAACCAGATGCTTCGCGAACCCGCTCCAGATTACTCACGACAGAATTCCACCCAAATAATCTCTTCTTGGAAGCGCTCCATTAAATAAATCGTCGTCAACTCATTTGTATGCGATCTGTTTTTATGGTTCATTCAGCGGCGTAGATAGGGGAATTTTATCAATCTCATAACAATCTCTCAATTTTGATCGTCCCGATCAAACAATGTGTCGTTGTCTCCATGATAACGTTTAAGTCTTTCTAGGTGAACGACCTTCATTTTCGCTCTCGGGCTGCGTTGAATCCTATAGACCACGTCGTTTATTCTCTTTAATATCGCATAGGCTCCTCCCCAAGATGGTGTTAATTTGGGAGACACTCCTTTCTTACGACGAGGGTTAAACAGCCATACTCGATCTCCTTCCTAAATCCACCAGTATTGGCCTTAAGATCGTATCAAGCCTTCATTCTGTCACTGGTTATCTTCAATCTTTTTCTTGCAAAATCATAGATCCCATTCAAACTATCTCGCAAAATACGTATTTCCATTAACGAATAACGTTTTTAAAAACACGAAAATTATTTATTTAGACAAGTTTGTACTTCAAAGATTACATCAAGACTGAATAAGATTCCATTTCGCATTTTGAATGTAAAAATATAAAATTAGCAATTCTGGAATTGTAAGATATGATTCTGCTGAGTCAGCGCTTCCTGGATGGGTGAATGTACGGAGCGGACGGTGACCGGTACGTAACTCCTCCCTCCTAAGATGAAGTTGTGGTTGGGACAAACAAAACTTCTGAAGACGGCAAGGGTTGTGTGGCTTCTTTGGTCCTTCCCTTGGATTTCCTGAACTTATTCAGGCTGAATATTACGACTCCTAGGATGATGATTATGTATAAAGGAATCGTCCAAGGATGATGGCTGGAATATCTCGGGGATTCAATCTGCAATGGTTGAAGTCGGTTCCCTTGTACTTGCAAATCGTGTAGTTGGTCTAGTGAAATATCATCTAGTTGAAGTTGGCTTTTTTCCATGATCCGCTTGAGTATTTTGACTTCGGGGAGGAACAGTGGCTTCCCTTTGGCATCGCCTTTTTTCGTTGGTGAATCCCTGTCCAGAGGTTAGGATGCTGCACTGGTATGGGATTTCGATGAGAAATGATCCGTTGAGCATCACAAAGTCAGTTTCGTCACATCGGGTTTGAACATTCTCTTCGTGAGGGAAAATTGCGATATAACTGGATTCACTAACTTCCTCAATTAGGGGCTTATTTACAACTATATTAGCCATTTTGCATTCGGCTTTGTTGTATTTTACTTGAAGAATTGAGAAAATGCAATCGCTTTCTTGGGTACCATCAATCAGGTAGTTATTCTGACATAGGTAGTTTGGATTCAGGTAAAAACATGGCCTGGCGTCATATTGAAATAGTTCGTTACTCATTGTGAAAATGGTATTTTTGGGAATAATTGTTGTGGAATTCTGTGTGGGTATTGAGTAGAGGTGGTAATGGGTGAAGACATCAGGGTGTACTAAGGGGATATGCAGCGCAAAAACTAGTTTGGTATTTGAAAAATATGCATCAACTGGGGTTATATCAAATTGTTTATACGTGTCTTTAGTATCTGAGTAAACTAACTGATCTCTGGAATGATGTTCGAGAAGAGAATTGAATATTGATTTCATGTCATCGATAGATATTATGCTATGATGTAAAGTACCAAGCTTAGCAAATGATATAGCATTTTCAATACTTGTGAGAATTGAAAGCAGTGTATCCAAATTGAATTTTATTTGGGTGTATGTGTCTACAAGTGACAGGAAATATGTGCTGTTGTTATTCAGTTGTTCTATACTTTCCCTGATTACATTTTGGTTATGAACCATTAATGAAAATGTTTCATTATTATTCTTTAAAATTTTGTGGGTCAACGATATTTGCTGATTTAGAGAGTTGACAATTTGTTCTTGATTGTTTTGCAATTTTTCGATTGCGGCATCATAGCGTTCGGCATCTTCTTGATCTAAGTTGTCAGAAATAGATTTAATGATATTCCCTAAACCATTGATTAGTCCTCTTTTTTGTCTGTTCGTTGAAGGATAGACTGATCGAAATTTTTCCTTTACCGATTTCATCTGATAATCAATGTGTTGTTCAGTATATTCGTGTAGAGATGTTAAATATTTAGAATTGAGGTTATAGTTCGCAAGAGATGATTTTAGTACATTATAATTTTGAGGTAATATTTCGATTTCATCTGATATTGGTTTGAAATTGATATAGTGTAAAAACGTATGGGTGGCTACTTTGATTTTTGCTGTCCCCATCCGAAAGGGCAAGATTCCTGGGTTGTTCTTCAAATTAGTTATTCGTACTTTCTTGGGGATCGTCAGATGAACTATCGTCAGGAGTAGGAGGGTCCTGAAACAAATTTGGTTTTGTTACTGAGGCTCGAGATTTCTTGAAAATGTTTTTGTGATAGGTATTACGATTGGTTTTCAGTTTCAGTTCTTGATCAGTTATGACAGTTTCTTTAATAAATGGGGGGTTTAATTTTTTTCCACGTGTTTTGACATCGTGTCGATAAACTTTGTCATTTTTAGTGTAATTTGCTGGTTCTTCCCGAGTTAGATTTTGTTTTTCAATATTTTTTTCTTTCTGATTTTGAGAAATGTCGTGTATGTGGTCGAAAATCTGAAGTGTTTTTTGTTTATGTTCTTGTATATAATTGTTTAAAATTTCGTATTGTATGTCTAAGTCGAAGGGGTCTTTTGTGTCGAGGTGTCCTCCCACAATATCGATTGGTTTTTGTTTGGTGACAGAGTGTATGGAGTGGTTGTACCCAAAAATAGCATAGGGCATTAGGCTCATTACTTCTGCACGGGGGTTTTCAAGTTTTAAAACCCTCAAATGCTCGAGTAAAGTTGAATGAAGCCGTTCTACGGGGGCATTGCTAGTGGAATTTTTTGGGGTTACAAGGTGAAGGTCAATTTTGTGAAGTTTTGTGAAGTCCGTTAGCGTCGAATTTTTGAATTCTGTTCCGCTGTCGGCTACAATTTTTAGGGGTAATCCATGAAATGACATGAATATGATAAGATTCTCCACGATAGAGACTGCATTTGCCGCTGTTAGAGGAAGAGCTTGAGCGTATTTTGAAAAGGTGTCTATGATAGTTAAAAACTTTTGGCTATTGGCCTGGAAAACATCAATATTTACTACTTCAAAGGGTTTCCTAGGTGTTGGTGTAATTTGAAAATTGATTTTCGGTGGGCTTCTGTCATATTTTGTTCTTTGACAGATATCACATTTATTTATATAGTTTCTAACATCGTTAGCACAATTTGGCCAATAGTATTTTCTTTTTATTTGTTGTAAGGTTTCTTGAATACCACGGTAATTTGTTTTAGTCTCATGATTGTATACTAAAAGTTCTTTCTGTCTGTATAGTTCTGTGATGTTTTCAAGTTTAGTGTTGCATTTTATCAAATTGAATGTCGAATTTTTGAAAGTTTGCATCATAAGGTTACTGAGACTTTCGTACAGTTTGTTCGAATCATCGTCATTGAAATAAAAAGCGTACGTCTTTTTAGGCTGTCCAGAGTCTTTGAAAAATGTGATAATTGGGGAAAGGTCATTGTCCACTATATAAATGTTCCATAAATTCTTCTTGTTTGGTTCCCATAAACATTTTTTAGTAGTCCTTCTGGGCAATAACGATTTAGAAATATGGATTTGATTTTGAAATACGTTAATCGGTGATTCACTTGCATTTATTTCTTGTACAGGGTCCTCGGCATTCGTGTGGACTGTTTCATTATTTTCTTCGTTTGGGGTTGGGGTGATTTCTTGGACTGGTTCTTCCTCGTTTGAAGTTGAAGTTCCAGTTTCCACTTCGATTTCGTTTTCGTCTGGGGTTTCGTCGAGGTTATTGACTAGGGATGAGGTGTCCGGGTCCCGTGTACGAGTTTGCTCTACGTTGAACTTTTTCATATATTGGAGGAATGGAGATGTTTCATCTATGTCTTCCGTTCTGGTCTTCGAAGTGTTTGGTTGTGGTTCTACTTCGTTGGCATGGATTTCAATTCTCGATAGGGCATTGGTGTTTTTTTTTTCCTTTTTTATATCGAATCTCGTAGTCGAATTCTTCAAACTTCAGTTTCCATCGGATTAGTCTCGAGTTTGGCTCCTTCAGCGACATCAGCCATTGTATTGGTTTGTGGTCTGTTAAAATAACGAATTTTCTACCGAAAAGATACGGTCGAAAATATTTTGTTGCCCATACAATCGCTAAAAGTTCCTTTTCAATGGTGCTATAGTTTTGTTCAGCATCGTCAAGCGTCCTTGATGCGTAGGCAACAGGGCGGTCAGACCCAACAGGACCTTGTGATAAAATAGATCCAATGGCCGAATTTGAAGCGTCTGTGGTTAGGTTGAAGGGTTTGTCGAAGTCTGGGTATTGTAGTATGGGGTCATTTGTCAGTAAGGTTTTGCAATGGTCAAAAGCTTTAAGGAAGGTGGCGTCGTGTTTTATTTCAGCGCCTTTTTTCAGACAGTTTGTGAATGGTCTTGTGATTTTTGCAAAGTCCACGATAAATTTACGGTAATACCCTAAAAGTTCCAAAAATCCCTTTATAGGATAGTGCATTATTGCTCTGATTTTATCTGGGTTTGGTTTTACGCCCTGTGGTGTTACAATGTGTCCGAGAAAAGCAACTTCCTTCTTGAGAAATTCTGATTTATCAATCTGAATTTTCAAGTTCGTATCGCGTAGCCTTTGAAACACTCTTTTTAAATTAACCATGTGTTCCTGCAAAGATGTTGAGTATACAATGATGTCATCCATGTATACCAGGCATATTTCGTTTTGCAGCCCTTTCAAGACGTCATCCATCACCCTACTCAGAGTAGCTGGGGCATTCTTCAAGCCAAAGGAGACCCTCAGGTACTCGTAGTGACCGTTCTCGACATTGAATGCGGTCTTTTGAACGTCTTCCGGAGCCATCTCTATTTGATGAAATCCGCTCGCCAAATCTAGGGTGGAGAAATATTGGCACCTTCCTAGCTTATCTAGGATGTCACTGATGTTTGGCAGGGGGTAGCGATCGTCGATGGTCTTTTCATTTACCTTACGGTAATCGACCACGATTCTCCACTTTTTCTTCTCACTAGCGTCTGCTTTTTTTGGTACCACCCATATAGGTGATGACCAGGGCGAGTTACTGGGGCGGATGATATTTTGTTCGAGCATGGAATTTATTTGTTTGGCTACTTCCGCTTTGTGAATGAAGGGATACCTATACGACTTGGAATAAATGGGAATTTTGTCTTTTGTCTTGATTCTATGTTTAACCTGATTAGTAAATGTCAGTTTTTCCCCTTCATAATGAAAAATATCCGAGTATTTGCCGCATAAGTTTTATATGCGTGTCTGTTCTTCTTGATTCATATGTTCTGTACGAATGAGGTTACGAATGTCGTTTTCGTCTGTGTGAAAGGTGTTTATGTCCGCAAAGATGTTGAGTTGAGTTGAGATGAAAGTTCAAAGTTTTGAGGTGAAAATGGATGAGTACTGAGTGGCTCAAATAGTTGAATTTCGCAATTATAGTCATTTCCATTTTCTAATTCGACCCATGCGTATCCGTTATTAGCTGTAGTTAGTGTTTCTCTTATCAAAAATTCGTTTATTTTTGTTGGAGGGATGAAGATATCGCCCGTGGATTGACTTACAGGCACTTTAATTTTGGTTCCCGTTTTGGGTTCTATTTCGACAAAAAATAATAACCTTTTCTTTGTTTCATAGTACTGAATGTAATTTTGCGAAGATGGAGTATACAATATTGAGTTTGAAAAATCAATTTGAGCGTTCAGTTGCGTAAGTATATCAAGTCCTATCAGTCCATCAAATCATTGGTGAAATTTGAATAAATGAAATTTCAGCATTTGTTGATGGTTAAATTCATCGAAAGAATGGCTCTTTGAAAATATTTTCAGGGTAAAATTTGTTTGCAATATTGGGGTTCATGAATGATTTAGTTGCTCCTGTATCTATTAAAAGTTTAATAGGTGGGTTTTTGATTTGTATGTAAGGGAGTTCTGTTTTGTCGTATATAGTTCATTCAGTTCAATTATGTTTCGTCCCTGTTGGACCTCATCTCGTGAAAATTTTGTTGTGTTTCGTCATAGTAATCGAATTGTTCTGTCTCTTCTACGTAAGGTGCGTTCGGGTAATACTCTTGTGGGTGGAATTCGTCGGGTGTTTCGTAATTTTGGTCGTATTCAAAATTATAGAGTTCTTCAGAAACGAAGTTACGTCTCTGATGTGGGTTTGATTGGAAATAGTTTCGAGATTGTTGTGGATAGGGGGGTCTGTTGGAATTGTTTTGAAGATTTTGTGTTCTAGTTACAATACTCATAGGGGTAGGTTTGGAAGTGGATGGTCCATTATGGGGTTTCCACACGTTTCGGGATACACCGAATACTTCCTTGTTACTGAAATATCTTTGGAGTGTACCACTTTGGCGTGGTTGTATCTGAATTGGTCCCCAAGGGAATTGAGGCTGACTTGAGAAGTTTTGGTGATTTTGAAATTGTCGGGGAATATTTTGTTGCAATTGGGGTCTATCAGAGTGGTAGTTTTGGGTGTATCGTTGTCCAAAATTTTCAATCTGTGGTCTTATAGTAGTTGGAAATTTATGAAAATTATTTACTTGAGATTTTTGAAGGTATCTAATATTGTTGTCTTCAATTATATATTTTTGGGCTTCAGCCAAATTATTTGGTTTCATTGACCTTACCATAGAACTTTGAGGTTCTCTTAAACCAACAAATAATGTGTAGTGCGTGTGAATCATAGAGTAATTTTTTGCTTACTTTAATTTGATCATTAATTTCATGTAAATTGACAAAATTATGGAGTAAGTTGAGTGTAGACACTACCCTTGAAACAAAATTCAATGAATTTTCACTGGGACTTTGTCTCAATGAACCTAGATCTGATAATAAACTGCTTTCATTTCTTTGATCACCAAAATGATTAATTAATAAATTTTTAATGGTATTGAAATCATTGCTACCACTAAGCGAAAATACTTCTTCAGCTGGTCCAGTTAGCTTGGAAAATATTCCATTAAGTAACAATTTATTCTGAGCACAATTTACGTTTGCCTGGGTAGCGTCCCAATATGTATTCAATAGATCGGTAGATGTTGAAATAAATCTGTATAACCTGCACGGGTTACCGTCAAATTCCGGTACGATTTGCAAAAGTTTTATATCAAATGCTGGTGTTGTCATTATTATTGAATCAACTATTTTTTCTAATTCTTTTGTTTTATTACTATTTAAGCTGAGAGCTTCTAATGATTCAACTAAATCTATCTCAACTTTTGCGCCAATATCACTCAAGGAATTTGGAAAAGTTGGGGAGTCTGACATATGAAACGAAAAAGGGATCAATGAGTAACTCACAAAATAGCCTTTTTCATCCTCTGGTGGTGTCTCCGGAGCTGAAGTTCTGCAACCTGCCCTCGAACTGCGGCTAATCCAATAATGGTACTTTCACAGTTTTAACTTTGTTTTTCTCGTTCCCGAACTTTTTCTGCCGGTTCTTCTCGATGAAGAGTTGAGACTCAAGGATATCTAAGCGGTAGATGCCTTCGAGATCCTACAACGACTGCGCCAAATACGTATTTCAATTAACGAATAACGTTTTTAAAAACACGAAAATTATTTATTTAGACAAGTTTGTACTTCAAAGATTACATCAAGACTGAATAAAATTCCATTTCGCATTTTGAATGTAAAAATATAAAATTAGCAATTCTGGAATTGTAAGATATATGATTCTGCTGAGTGAGCGCTTCCTGGATGGGTGAATGTACGGAGCGGACGGTGACCGGTACGTAACTCGCAGTTCGTCTGCATAATCCTTTATCTCTTTTTCTTCAGCACTTGGTGATCCGAACACCAAGTCACAGGGCAAACGAAGTTCTTTCCCGAAGATAATGCAGGATGGAGTGAGCTTTGTGGAATATGCCATCAAGAATAGTGCAAGATGTCGATCCCAGGTCTTTTGGTGCTCCTCTACTACTTTGGAAAGATGTCCTTCCATAGTCCTGTTGAACGTTTCAACCATGCCATCAGACTGTGGGCCGTTGTTCTGGTCTTGCTAATTCCCATCAATTCACAAACTTCCTTGAATACATTTCATTCAAAATTTCTTTCTTGATTGGAATGTAGCTCCATTGGGACTCCAAACCTTGAAAACATGTTATCCACCAGAGCTCTTGCCACTGTGGATGCTTCTTGATTAGGCAAGGCATAAGCTTCATCCCATTTGCTAAAGTAATCCATGGCAACGAGGATGTATTTGATGCCATCATACGTGATCGGAAACGGTCCTGCTACATCGATAACGATTCGTTCGAAGTGAGCGCCTACATTGTATTGTTTCATCTCTCCTCTCGATCTTGTCTTGGGACCTTTGCTTGCTTCACATTTCGGACATCTTCGGCACCATCTCTCTACATCTTCATGGCATTAGACCCAGTAAAATCTATGCCGTATTTTATCCAAGGTCTTATTCACTCCAAAATGTCCACATGATTTGTTGCCATGATTATCCTCCAAGACCTAATTTATTCTCGACCTAGGCACAACCAATTGAGAAATCACTTTTCTACCGTCGGCCGATTCCCAAGCTCTCTTCAATAGACTATTCTCAACAATCAGGGAATCCGATTGGGCCCACAATCCCTTGAAACCTGGTGATCGTAAGGAGATTTCCTTCCAGGTAGGTCTTTCCGCTCCACTTTCCTTCCATTGTAGAAAATGTGCAATGTTTGGATCACTTTCTGGTCCTGCCTCATTTTCGTTGTGGTCCAATTGTCGTCAACCATTAATCTCACTTGGTTGATTCCTTCGCGACGTTCAATTCGCTCACAATGCTCACAGGTATACGAACCAGGTCTTCTGGACAAGGCATCTGCGTTGTTGTGTAATCGTCCTGGTCGATGTTTTAGCTTGAAGTGATACTGGTTCAAATTCTCAATCCACCTTGCTACTTGTCCTTCAGGGGTCTTCATCTCGAGTAACCACTTCAAAGCTGCATGATATGTTCCAATGAGGAACTTTCTTCCATATAGATATTTGTGGAAGTGGTCTACAGCCTTGATTATTGCCAGTAGTTCCTTCCTTGTTGCGCAATAATTTCTTTCTTGTTTCGTCAGTGCCTTGTTTTAAAACTCAATTACTTTTTCCTGGCCATCTTGCTCTTGTGATAGTACAGCTCCAATCACAGGCCTCTTTCACGTGGAAAATTTAAAATCGGACTGGAACATAGAGCAACTTTTAGTTTTCCAAATGCCCATTCACTTTCGATGGACCAGACGAATTTGACTCGGTCTTCTGTCAACTTATGTAGGGGTGCCGCAATATCAGCGAATCCTTCTATAAACCGACGGTAGTAGGTGCAGAGACCTAGGAAGCTCCCCACTTCATGTTTGTCTTTTGGTCTCGGCCAGTCTCGGATCGTCTGTATCTTTCTTTCGTCTGTTCGGATGCCGTCTGATGACACTTTGTGGCCCAGAAAATCCACTTCTTCCTGGAACAATAAGCAATCCAAGGATTCAGTTTAAGGTTGGCATTCCTGGATCGCTGGAGTACTTCTCGCAAATTGTGCAGATGTTCTTCAAATGTCTTTCCCATGACTAAAACGTCGTCGATGTATACTAGGCAAGTCTTCCAAGTGAGTCCACGTAGGACCAGTTCAAAAAGTCTTTCAAATGTTGCTGGAGCATTGCATAATCGAAAAGGCATGACAGTGATTTGATAAAGTCTGCTTCCAGTCGAAAATGCTGTCTTCTCCTTACCGTCTTCAGGTATGCCCACTTGCCAATACCCACTCGTCAGATTTAGGGTTGAGAACCAACGTGAACCTGCTAAAGTTGTTAATGTATCGTCAATTCTTCGTAAAGGGTAGCTATTCTTCTTCGTGACATCATTTAATTAACTATAATCCACACGAATATCGTGGATCCATCCTTCTTAGAAACTAACACAACAGGTGTAGACCAAGGGCTCGATGATTCTTCAATCACACCATCTTTCATCATCTTGTCAACAAGCTCTTCCACCTCTTGTTGTTTGGCAAATGGAATTCTTTTTGGTGGTTGCCAAATCGGATGGGCTTGGCCAGTATCGATTCTGTGTTTGACCAGGTTAGTTCTTCCTGTTGTTGTTAAATCAAAGATGTCGCTTTCACTTCTGATGAAATTTTTAGCAGCTCTCAATTCGTCTGTCGACAAGTGTTGAAATGACTTTTCAAGAACTGTCATAACACTCTTTGAAACTTTCTTTCTTTCCTGGTCGTCACTTGAATCATAGTTTGCTACCCATGAAATAGGTTCACATATTCCAATGATATCGCCTTCTTTAGTTGTTATTTCGTCGGGATACACGTTGGCAACTCTCACAGGAATAGCATGATTTGTCTTTACTAGGGCTCGTGCAAAAAACAAATTGCTAGGTGATTTAACACATGACTGTACTATTCCAACGCAGTACCCACGGTCTCCATCTAATGTAGCATAAACTACTTTCTCCGACAATCCAGGAATTTTCACGGTTTTCACTAATCGAAGTTTCACAGACATAGTCCTCTTGTTGGAGTTGTGAGGACAAATTCTTCTCCTCCAAACTTCATGATCCTCTCTTCATTGTCAAATGAAACCTGTAGTCACTGATCAAACCCACCCCAAGTATAAATTCATCTTCTATATCCGCGACGTACACTGTATTTGTGATGGTGAGTCGCCCAAGTATCAGTGTAATCTCAGCTTTTCCTCGAATAGGTGCATTTTCTCTAGTGACTGTACGAAGCACAAGGTTTGAAGAGATAGGTTTCACGCTTTCTGGCCAAAGAATGTCACTGCGTACCAACGAAATTGTAGCATAGGTGTCGATGGTGCATAAGACGTCTATTTCGTTCAATTTTCCTGAAATGGTAAGGCTATTGGTTGTTTTTCCTAACCTGTCAAAAGGGATGACCCTGAGGTCTCCATTATTGCTAGCCAGCATGCGCCCCGATATGCTGGCTAATTCTAGTTTTCCTGCCGCCCACCTGAGGACTCGCTGGAAGATTTTGTCCTCATAAGTGATTGCGAACGTGGTGGCATTCTTACCCTACAGTCTCTAATAAGATGGCCCAATTTTCCACATCTATAGCACGCTCTGTTCATCTGGGTGCTCATTCCCCTTATCAAAGATTTAATCTCTTCCAGAACCTTCTCGAATGAACTAGTAGCTGCGCTTGATCGTTGTTCGGGTTCTTCTATCGATACCGCTCGTACTTTTGGCCTCCACTTCTAATGAACGTACCAAGGCATCGCTACTCCTCTTAAAGTGTGTAATTCGCAGAGTCCTTTGAATTTCGGTGTCTCTGAGTCCATCTATAAATAACTGCACTGCTAACTATTCTTTGAAATCTTCCGGTGCTTCTGGGTGAGCCAGCTGAATTAGGCGTCTCATCCGATTCAAATTCCTGCAGACTCCCACCTGATATCTGAGTGCGCGTTTTCATTTGAGCCCGATACAGCTGTTCTCGATGGTGGTCGCAATACCGCAATTCTAATGCAGTGTATCGTCTGCAACATACCCAAAGCTGGCCCTCTCAAAGCTACTATAAGTGCCATAGCTTTTTCTTCTTCGCCCCATCCATTAGCCACTGCTGCAGCTTCAAATTGTCAGCGATACATGGACCAAGAGGACTGTCCATAAAAAGTCGGTGGTTTTACGGAAATTCCTGATATAGCAACCCTGTCTCGACGATTTTGGTTCTTGGAAGAGCTATCTGGTTTTCGATGAGTCTTTTCACCACCTCTCGCACTGCATCCACTTTCTTATTGAGCTCATCGTCGATTTTCTTGACGTCTTCCTTCAGTTCTTCTTTCAGTTCCTCCATTTGTACTTCGGTTTTCTGTAATACATGTTGGAAGAACTTGTCTTGATGTTCTAGAACCTTCTGGAAGTCTGTTTTCCTTTGTTTTTCAATTCGTTCCAATTCATTCTTTTGTTCTTCTTTTTGTTTTTCATTTTCTTGATCTTGTTTTTCCTTCTGGCGCCGCTTTTCCTCTTCTTATTTTTCCTCCTGGGGCCGCTTTTTCTCTTCTTGTTTTTCCTCCTGGCGCCGCTTTTCTTCTTCCTGTTTCTCCTCCTGGCGCCGCTTTTTCTCTTCTTGTTTTTTCTCCTGGCGTCGCTTTTCCTCTTCTCTTTCTCTTTTCTTTTGCTAATATTATTGTTCTCAGCAATATAGGTTTATATTTTCATTTACATTTTCTAGTATATCCTGTTAGCACATTACTTACTGAATAAATTACTTACTTACTTACTTCACTTACTTGTTTTTCCTCCTGGCGCCTTCTTTCCAAATCCGCAAATTGACTTTGGATAAATTTCACAATGTCCTCCATCGTATCGTACGACGTACTCCTCGTATTCACTATAAATAGTTTCGGGTTTTCACTAATATCCCGCTTCGGACACCACTGTCACGATTTGCTAAATAATAATACCGAGCACAATACCAAACTGTTTATTTTCTAACTTCACTAAAAACATACAACTACTTCACTGACTAATAAAACACTTAGATCTAATCAACAATACAACTAGCTAAATATTCCAAACACTTATATACTTCTTCAAAATCTCTTCATCACTTCTTCATAAATTCTTCTTAATTTTAATCCCAGTGAAATCTCGCTTTATATAGTCCATTTGTGCAACCATATGCTTCGCGAATCCGCTCCAGATTACTCACGACAGAATTCCACCCAAATAATCTCTTCTTGGAAGCGCTCCATTAAATAAATACCTGCGGCGTCAACTCATTTGTATGCGATCTGTTCTTATGGTTCATTCAGCGGCGTAGATAGGGGAATTTTATCAATCTCGTAACAATACGATCAAAACTCGTTGAGTTTCCTAACGGGTCTCGATCGTTTTGGTATTTTTCAAAAGCTTTGGAGAGACGCAATGCTGTTCTCCTCTCCTGTTATCCCACTCGACTATTTGTGTAGTGACGTCGAAAACAATTCGATATCCCTTCTTCGAGCTATTACATGAGGAATTATAATGCTGTCTCAATATTCTCTACGCTCTCATTGAAACCCAAGAAAAATTATTTCCGATACTGTATGATTGAGATTACTTTCACCAACGAACTATCAGACGCATTTTGCTGGGTCTTGAAATTAACAAAGCTAGCAGATATGATGGAATTCCTCTGACATTGCTACTTTTAGATTCTATTCAAAGAATTGCCATTGATCTCGTCGGTGCTGCTTCGTTTCCAATCTCGCTCACTTTCTGACTTATATATCTTTATTTACACATATTTTTATAGACCATGTTCTTCTGAAGAATATTCCAAACTTTCACCGTTATTGAACTAATCGAGAATGTCTTATCTAACTTAGTCTTCACGTTCCTTAGTCATCACTTTGGAGACTTGTCGGACATCTCTTTCCCAGGTCATCTTTTTCAGTCAGTTGGCAAGTTCCGGAATTGAAGAACAACAAATAATTAAAATCACTGGCTATAGTAGTTCAAATGGTTTCGATTTTATTCATGAAATAAACTTAACAAATACAAATTTGAGCAACATAATTTGTTTTTCAAAATCGAAGGAATTTCTATTTCGATAATCACCGATACACATGTGTTCCTACGAAAATTGCCTGCAAAAATTATAGTTGATTATAAAGTTATATGAACGAAAAAGTATAGCTTATTGGGGTTTGTTGAAACCTCCATAAGTAACATTGGTCCTTCGAGTTTGCTTTTGTACCAAGATATGGAAAAATCAGCCAGGAAATGCATTGGAATCAACACGAATTTGTCATCGGAATATTTATGGTCAGAGAGATTTGGACGAGGAACGGACAGGGAGATTCATAATGAAGGAGTTGAAAGTCATCCCACTAGGAAGTTCACCTCAGAAATAGCCAAATCTACAACTACAGGGGCAACTTCCAGCAGATCCAGAACTATAGTTTGAACGTCTTATATAAGATATTGAACTTCGAAACTGAACAAAAACGTCAAGATTTGGAAAAACAAAAAGAACAAATTGAAAACCAGATTAAACTACTTCACTCAGAACATGAACTTCGAGAAGCAGAGATAGTCGAGGAGATGGAGAAAGATGGAAGCAAATCTTCAATTCGGTCATTTAGAGATGAAAAGGAAGTAATGTCAGGAGTACGAGAATGGGTGAACACTGTCGATGAGAATTCAGATCCAATCCCAGACGGTGACAAAAACATTGAAAATACCAGGTGAGGTATAAAACAGTGGTAACAATGTTTCTCAGGTACAGGAAGGTAATTCATCAGATATAACCAATTTATGTCTGACTATAACCGGTCTTCTCAAACAGGTCTATTATGTCAGTTCAGGAGAAGTTAACAACGAGACAAATCATTGATAAAGATTTTCCGATATTCGATGGCAACCCAGCAGATTGGCCCTTATTCTATGAACAGTTCAGACATATTTCCGAAATGTGTGCGTACAATGGGCCGCAGTGGTCATGATGGTAGAGCGCTAGTCTATCAATCAGAGGGACGTGGGTTCGATTCCCAGCATAGTCACTGGTCTCGTGTTAGGAATCGCACGTTAAAAGGTAAGACCTCGTTAATCCTTAGCTCGCACAAGTTTCGACTTCTGAGGACTGTCGTTCGTAGGGGGATGACAGCTGGTTACCGGAAAAAACATTTCAAAACAATTTTTAAAAATCAAAAGTAAATAACGGTGAAACTGAGGAAATGTCTCCGAGGAGAAACCAAGTCAGCAGTGGTATGATGATAGCTAGTGGAAACGCAACGTTGATGAAGTTATTCATATGCAAGCAATGAAGGATAAAAATATGGAAAAATAAATAACTTTTTCGAACGAGGTAAGAATTTTAACTGCTTGATTGAAATCTATTGGCCATATGAATAATCCACAACTTTTATCAGAACTCTTGAGTAAATTACCAGATATTCTGAAACTCAAGTGGGGGGAGTAAAATTGGATTTAGAAAAATTTTCACTGTGGTGATCACAAATGGCATATGCAGCTTGCTATATCTGTGCGACAAAAAATCCATCATTTGCTAAAGATACTACCAAATAGTTAACATGAAAAAAATAAATAGCAATCAAAAATGGTCCGGGACAGGTGAACTGTGTATATTGTGAAAATGATGACCACAAAATGAGTGATTGTCCAAAAATAAAAACTGATGATCTGGAAACTAGATGGAATATAATAAAAATTAAGAAACTTTGTTTTTCGTGTCTAAGAAATAACCATAATCAACTTTGATACAAATTCAAAGTAATATGTTAAATAAGTGGTTGTAAATCGAGACACAAATAAACGATCACATAATTTTTCCTTTGTAGGAAGGGAGATAAAAAGACCAGCACATATAGTAATGATCAGGACAACGTTTTCACCGTTCAACAGGATGAGAGGAGTATTTTACTGAGAATGCATCCAGTTCACCTATATGGATCAAACGGAATGCTGAAAACCATAGTTTTCATAAAGATTCAACTGTTACACTATTGGAGAGTATTATTGCAAAAAGTTTATGGCTGAACGGTAATGAAGAGCCTTTATGCATTCGATGGAAAAATGATGTGTTAAGCAGATTAGAAAACTCAGAGACAATGGACATAGGGATATCAGGGGCAAGAAATTCCAAAACATTCACTCAGAGAAACTTTCATTTCGTTGAAAACTTGTCATTCCCATCACAAATAGTATGCGTGAAATATTGGGAGAGATATGATTATCTGAAAAATTTACCAATTGATGATTTTTATCATGAAAAATCAATTATTTTAATAGGGCAAGGTAATATAAATCTCACAATACCCTCGCAGGTTCGAGTTGCTTGTGGTGGTGATGGGCAAAATACACCTGTTGCAACAAAATGCAAACTAGGTTGGTCACTTCATGGTGCAAATCATAAATCACAAAGACAAGAGAATATTATTCATTCTTTACATTTTGCAATAAGGAATGTGATGAAAATTTACATGAAATCGTAAAAAAATCCTATTCTACAGATTCATTTGGTATTATGATTACCCCAAACAAATTGGGAGTAGAAGAAGAAAGAGCAATAACCATTATGAGAACAACTGCAAGACGGGGAAAAGATCGAAATAGGTCTCCTTTGGAAAAATGATAATCTGCAACCTCCAGAAAGTAAAACAGTGGCGCTGCAAAGACTGCGTTGATTGGAAAGGAAATGCATAAGAAATGAAAAGTTTGCAAACAGTTATTGCGAGAAAATCAGAAGCCATCTAGATAATGGATACCTCAATAAATTATCTTCAGAAGAAGCAGTCATCGAACCACCACATACATGGTATTTGCCGCATTTTGCAACCACAAATCGTAATAAACCAGGTAAAATTAAAATATAGTGTTGGATGCAGCTGCAAAGTCACATGGTATGAGCCTTAATGACAATTTGTTATCCGATCCTGATTTGTTGCAACCTGCAAAATATAGCTTTGCAGGTGACGTTCGAGAAATGTTTCACCAGGTGGAGGTTAGAGAAGATAAATGTGCCCAGCGAATATTACGGATTACACAAAAAATCCAGAAGTCTTTGAAGTGATGACTTTTGGGGCTACTTGTTCTCCTTGCTGTGCACAATTTAGCAGAAATGCCAATGCCGAAGAAAGTACCCACTCATCAGAAATTCTAACAGCCATAAAGAAGAAATTCTATGTGGACGACTATTTAGATTCGAAAGAAACTGAAGATCCTAGCTTCAGCAGTTGAAGTCAAAATAATTATGAATTTAGGAGGGTTTGACATTGTTAACTGGATGAGCAATTCTTCGATGGTTAGAGAAGGAATGAATGGTAGTATGATAGACAAGAGTATTTGCGACAATCAAGAGTCAGTGCAGAGGGTACTAGGAATTTAAATGATGATGAGTTTCTTCAATTTGAAAATTGAAAATATGGAAAATCTCGAAAATTCACCAAACTAGAAATTTTAAAAATAGTAATGCTTATATTTGATCCTCTAGGAATCCTTGATCATATTGTAATTGGTGCGCAAATACTTTTGCAGGATATACGGTGGTTAGCAGTTGGCTGGGACGACTTCATTCCTGAAGATTTAGACAGAATTTGGAAAGAATGGATAGACGAACTGAAATCAATTACTGAACTCAAAATTTCAAGGTGCCATTCTCCTTTGATTCCGTATGACATTTCTCAATTGCATGTTTTCTGTGATGCGAGTGCATTTTCATCAGTTGCTTCCTTGAAGGTTGTATCAATAGAAGTTGATGTAGCATTTGTTATGGCTAAAACAAGAGTGGCACCATTGAAGGCACTATCCATTCCATAATTAGAGCTGCAGGGAGCTGTTATGGCTTCCAGACTGGGTAAGACGTTAGAAGAAGAACTAGAGGTGACGATAGTTACGGTTTGATTCAGAATGTGTTCAAATTTAAGAGAGAACACAAGCTGAAGATTGGCATTGGATTCCAACTGAGCTGAACATTGCCGATGCAGCTACAAGACAACGCCTAGGCGGTAAGAGCATCAAAAGTTCAGAACGTTGCTTCCTGAAATATCCACAAGAGAAGTGGCCAGAAGTGATGAATAAGTTTTCAAATCACCTGAATCTTTATAATGCAGACACCGATCCAGAATTGAGATAAATTTTTTTTGGATATATTACAATGGAATATTCTCTAATATTACCAGATATACAAAGATTTTTGAAATGGCAACGTTTCATACAAGCTACTTCGTGGATGTTAATATCCATCCTCAAGTGGAAGAATAAATTGTAGAAACTCGATGAACACTTACGTCAAAGCTGCGAAGAGTGAGGGGCTTCTACAGCTAGAATCGGAAACCGAGGGAATCATAATAACCTGCCAGAATGGTGTCTTCAACACCCTCGTCTACCGAGGTCCCTGGCCTGAGATGCAGAGCGTGTTGAGGGGCAGCTGAGACCATAATGCATTTTCTGTCAGCTTGTCCAGCTTATGCGGTCTCAGCCTATATCCTGTAACATTATTATTTTTCCACCATCAGCTACTCAGAGTTTTAGTTATAAAATGGAATGGAATTCGATTTATATTTATTAGACTGATTGCCTGCCTTAATAAAATCTAATTGTCATTGAAACATTATTTCTTCCGTAGTTTGTTTACAGCCATTTCGCATCTTTCGTTATCTATACTCCCTCCAATTATTTGTATCTTCAGCGCTGTCTATTGTCAGAGAGCAGCTGTTCAGTACAGTGACTGTCGCTGGGGCATACATCACTTTTCCAGGTAGATACGACTCCCCTGTGATGTATCGATGGAAATGACCTTCAAAGGCCGTCGGTGACATGAATTTAGAAAGACTCCATATCGTGATAATAGTTATCTGTCTGGACGAATTCCCGAGTATTAGATAATGTTAGGTAATGAAATTTTGTACGGAACATTTTTGAATCCTTTGTTGACATTTGGACACTTCGAAGAATGAAAGTTACTTGGCAACTCCGCTAAGGTTCTTGGAATCGGTCTTAATAAAGAAAAAGTAGAAGTCTCTTCTGTCTACTTTGGAAATTTTATGTGCAGAGAAAGTGATGGACATTTTCAGTTGAATATTGATTATTGATTTCTGAAATCATCCAGTTAATGGGATTATTCTTTCAACTGAATTAATGTTTTCCGTACTTTGTCACGTTGGTTATTTGATGGAAAGCTGGTTAATTTTTGGAAAACATACCCAATAGGGGACTATAACCTCACTTTCTAGCATTCTAGCCACCTGTTCTTCGGGTAAGCAGAACCCCCTAACTTTATCCTTTAAGCCTTTGGCAATTCGGTTTATTTTGTAGGCATAATTTTGGAAAAGTGTGTAAGTCCAGAATTGAGATAAATTTTTTTTGGATATATTACAATGGAATATTCTCTAATATTACCAGATATACAAAGATTTTTGAAATGGCAACGTTTCATACAAGCTACTTCGTGGATGTTAATATCCATCCTCAAGTGGAAGAATAAATTGTAGAAACTCGATGAACACTTACCAGCATCTTCAATAGTAGCAGAACTCTAAAATGTGGAGCTACTAAATGGAAAGTTTTGAAGAAGATCTTCTGAACTTGAAGAATAATAAACCACTGTAGAAGAAAACTCGACTAAAGAACCTATGCCCAGAAATAAATGAAGATGGAGTGTCAGTTCCAGGAGGAAGGATCAACCTGGCCAATAATTTGGACGCATCTACTAAAAAGGCTTTTATACTATGTCCTGAAAATTCTAATAAAAAGCTTTTGTTACAGTTTTAAAACAGGAAATTTGATCATCAAGGAAATGAAAATATCCTGAGTGATGAACGACAAAGATTTTGGGTAATTGATGGAAGGTCGGCTTTGAAATCAACAGCTAAAAACTGTCAGAAGTGCAAAATTTATCAAATTTCTCCTAGATTCCCGAAAATGGGCCAACTTCCTCGTGTGAGATTAACTCCTTGCATAAGAGCTTTCGTGAATGTTGGCATGGACAACTTCGGGTAGGGCTACGCTTCGACTGATCAGTCTTGGTCTCGATGTTTCAAGACCAAGACGAGACTGGCTCAGTCTTGGTCTTGGTCTTGATAGTCTTGGTCTTGGATCAGAATTATTCAATTCAATTGTCCAACAGTTTATGTGCATATAATAGGTATTCGTATTTCCCAGTCTTCAACAATTGCTAATTTGTAGGGTAAAGTAAGCTAAATACATTTTTCATTTCACTATAGTAATATAATTTTTAAGAAATCTTAAATAAAGATTGAATTTGATCCACAAAGCACATAGGTCGACGCTCGACAGGCCAGAAAAAAGGTTCAAAATGATTGGAAATATCACAATTTTCTTAATATTGGGAAGATTAGGTTCATTATTTTTCTTTCGATACCAATACTCTTGGGAGAGAGTCTTGGTCTTGAAAGTCAAGTCTTGGTCCTGGTCTTGAGAAGATTTATTAAGTCTTGATCTTGATCTTGTAACAAGACCAAGACAAGACCAAGACTAATCTCTTGGTCTCGCGATGCCCTAACTTTGGGCCATATTGAGTTACTATTGGGAGAAGAAAAGAAAAATGATGGGGGTGCTGTTTACTTGTTTGTCAGTTACGGCAGTTCATTCGGAAATTACATCTTCCATGACTAATGATTCTGCAATTATGACTATTCGTAGATTCATTTTCAGAAAAGGACATCCAAAAAAATTAATTGTGATAATGGAACTAATCTTGAATTACGATCTGCTATCAAAGAACTCGATGAAAATAAAATATCTGAATACGCCACCACTGAAGAAATTGAGTTAAGTTTTATTCCACCTGCATTGGTTGGAAGTGTAAAAAGAGCATTGGGAATTATCGTCTACGGACAATCGTTAAAAGAAGAGACTCTGGCTACTTTATTCACCGAGGCTGAATATATTGAGAATTCCAGACCACTGATACATGTATCAATTGATCCAGAAGACCCCGAACCTCTAACTCCGAATCATTTTCTCATAGGGTACGCATACATCAAAGGTCCACCAATAGGTTTTGAGCCATGAAGATTCTTAAAAAAACAGTGGAGTAAATCACAAATGCTTGCCAATTCATTTCGGAAAAGGTATGGTTGAGGGAATATTTACTTACCTTTATCTGGCAATTCAACTCTGCCATGAATGACGCCGCTCAGACCCTGTCCCAAGCTGAGAGGAGTTATAAGGTATAACACCCCTCTGATTGGGAGGCATGAACGACGCATTCACAAGATGGAAGCTAAGACCAAGTCGACGAGACAACACGCGTCTCGTAACCGTGTGTTGCGGACTACGTGGCTGTCAATAGGCCCTCTACGCCCGCAGTGCGGCGAATTGCCGCAAATTTAAGACGAGCTCACCACACACTAAATCAAGGCGTGCTGTTTACCATCAAACATCACTGTCTTGATAGGATACGAATGCTGATGGCTGCAAAAAAGTCACTTGTGAAGCGGGCGAGGAGCATCGCGGAAAACATAAAGTTCCGCGATAAACCTTCTCGCCTATTCCAAGAGCCTCCACGTGTTGTGGATAACCCGCCGGCGGCTGATCGGGTGGAAACCTTCTGGAAGAACATTTATGAGTTTCTGCAACCACTAAACGTAGATACTCCAGCCCTAGCGCAGTTTGAAGCCTTCTGCAGGAGGCTTCGTCTGCCTGAGCTCAATGAATTGCGCAATCCGATAACCTCGAAAAAAGTTCGACGGTTCCTCAGAGACTCTAAGAACTTTGCTGCTCCAGGCCCTGATGGCCTTGATAACTATTGGTGCAAAAAAATTTCATGTACCCACCACCATCTAGCAACAGTTTTTAACTCATGGCTAGATGGGGAGCAGCAGATTCCGGATTGGGTTGTCGAGGGGCGAACCGTGCTAATCCACCAAAACGGAGATTTGTCTGATCCGAAGAACCACAGACCGATAACATGCTTGAACGCATGTTATAAGATGTTTACACAAATGGATATATGAGCAAAGAGAGTCAAAGAAGGGGTCGCTGGCTGCAAGGAGAACCTGCTGATCGACAGATGCATCACGTAGGACTCCGTGCAATACAGGCGTAACTTTTCAATGGCCTGGATCGATTATCGCAAGGTATTTGATACAACATCGCATGAGCTCATCATGCATTTGCTCAGATGCCTTGCGGTACCCGATCAAATAGTGAGATGCATTGAACAGCTGATGCCACTCTGTAGAACTCGCTTCACCATAACATCTGTCAAGTCAGAGTCCAAACAGAGCAGGTTATCCTCAGAAGGGGCATGTTTCAGGGAGACTGCCTCAGCCCTCTTCTCTTCTGCATCTCACTACTGCCATTGTACGTTGCACTACGGAAAACCCGCAGATACAACTGCGGATGACCTTAAAACTTTATGCCTCTGGAGAAAAAGATCTTCATCAGTCCTTAAGGGTGGTGCAAGAGAACACGCTCTCAAAAGAGGATGATGCGAGGAATACGCCTCTCCGCGGCAAGTATCAGCACAAACTCCAACAGATCTAGTCATCAGATCTGTCGAGAAAGAATAAAGTTACTGCAAATAATATGCTTGCCGTTCCTTTGGAGTAATGAAATGGGCCCAGAAGAAGCTGCGACAACTCGATGTTAAAACTCGCAAGATGATGCATCCTAAATCGTCCGATCCACGATTATACTTTCCCAGACAACGGGGACTTTTGAGTTTCAAGTGTCTACACAACCTGATGTTGCTGAATGGGGCCTGTAAACTCTGTTTCGTATTCAACGCTGAACGGACGAACCCAAACTCTGTCACCGAGTTGGAACCAGTTCAGCAGAAAGCCCACGTCAAAGCTGCGAAGAGTGAGGGGCTTCTACAGCTAGAATCGGAAACCGAGGGAATCATAATAACCTGCCAGAATGGTGTCTTCAACACCCTCGTCTACCGAGGTCCCTGGCCTGAGATGCAGAGCGTGTTGTGGGGCAGCTGAGACCATAATGCATTTTCTGTCAGCTTGTCCAGCTTATGCGGTCTCAGCCTATATCCTGTAACATTATTATTTTTCCACCATCAGCTACTCAGAGTTTTAGTTATAAAATGGAATGGAATTCGATTTATATTTATTAGACTGATTGCCTGCCTTAATAAAATCTAATTGTCATTGAAACATTATTTCTTCCGTAGTTTGTTTACAGCCATTTCGCATCTTTCGTTATCTATACTCCCTCCAATTATTTGTATCTTCAGCGCTGTCTATTGTCAGAGAGCAGCTGTTCAGTACAGTGACTGTCGCTGGGGCATACATCACTTTTCCAGGTAGATACGACTCCCCTGTGATGTATCGATGGAAATGACCTTCAAAGGCCGTCGGTGACATGAATTTAGAAAGACTCCATATCGTGATAATAGTTATCTGTCTGGACGAATTCCCGAGTATTAGATAATGTTAGGTAATGAAATTTTGTACGGAACATTTTTGAATCCTTTGTTGACATTTGGACACTTCGAAGAATGAAAGTTACTTGGCAACTCCGCTAAGGTTCTTGGAATCGGTCTTAATAAAGAAAAAGTAGAAGTCTCTTCTGTCTACTTTGGAAATTTTATGTGCAGAGAAAGTGATGGACATTTTCAGTTGAATATTGATTATTGATTTCTGAAATCATCCAGTTAATGGGATTATTCTTTCAACTGAATTAATGTTTTCCGTACTTTGTCACGTTGGTTATTTGATGGAAAGCTGGTTAATTTTTGGAAAACATACCCAATAGGGGACTATAACCTCACTTTCTAGCATTCTAGCCACCTGTTCTTCGGGTAAGCAGAACCCCCTAACTTTATCCTTTAAGCCTTTGGCAATTCGGTTTATTTTGTAGGCATAATTTTGGAAAAGTGTGTAAGTCAAGCCTGACGTCGTTGATTCTCTGACTAGGACTATGATATGAAATAACATCTGATTATTCCATTTTCTATGAATGGGTTTAAAGAAGTAAGCTTACTGTTCCTAAGAATTTGTTTAGAGTTCTTGAGTCGATTCAAATCTTCCGGAAAAACTTCGGCTTGAGCTACTTTTATTAGAACATTCATAGCATGCTTCAATTCGATAACTCAAATATTTCCCGAAGACTTATTGTTTTTACAATTGTTTGAGAACCTGAATAAATAAGCTACTATGCGTTGTAATTTGATAAGTGATGAGTATTTATAAAATATTTCATGATGGCTGACCTTTGTTTCTAGTAAGTTAGTAGTTTTACCTTCTGGTACGATTTCATTTAGCTTGAAGGTGTTATTCGGCCATGTATCAGGGCTTTGACTTAACCATGTTGGCCCCGACCACCATAATGATGAAGCAATTAATTTTTCGGGAGTGGTTCCACGAGAAATTACATCAGCAGGATTGTCCTCTGATTTGACATAACGCCACTGATTGTTTGAAGTTAGTTGTTGTATCTTTGAAACGCGATTACACACAAAGGTTTTCCAGTCTTTGGAAGGTGATGATATCCAAGACAATGTTATTGTCGAATCACACCAATAGTAAATATCAGAAATGTTTAATTTCAATGCTTCGATTACCGTTCGCATGAGTTTAGCGAGCAAAAGTGCACCTGAAAGCTCCAACCTTGGTGAGGTCAATGACCTTACCGGTGCTACCTTGGATTTTGCGCAGATGAGTGAAATTTTAACGTTGTCATGCGAATCCCATGATTTGATGTATATGCAAGCGCCGTACGCAGCTTCACTGGCATCACTGAAGCCGTGAAGTTGGACGTGCTGTGTGTCAAAATTATTTGCGAGGGCAAGGCGCGGTATTTCAAATTTTTTCAGATCATGAATTTGAGAACAAAATTGCTGCCATGTTATAAAGATTTCCGTTAGAACTGGGTCATCCCAACCGATTTTTAAAAGCCATAATTGTTGCAACAGGATTTTTGCTTTGTTTGATGATTATTGGGCCAACTAGGCCAAGTGGGTCGAAAACCTGCGAGATGGTTGATAATATCGAACGCTTCGTGATGTTTCCTGTTACTGGTTTGGTGCAAATGGTTACTTGAATGGTATCTGAAACTGCGTTCCATAACAAACCTAAAGTTTTTATACATGAACCGTCTGAAATGATATATTGGGATGTTCCTTCAGACCCTTGTACCGATGATATTAATTCATCGCGACAATTTGACATCCATTTCCGCAAGATAAATTTGCCCCCTTCGAGAATTTTACTGATTTCGCGTTTGATTTTGAAGAAATCTTGAATGTTGTTTGCACCTGTTATTAAATCGTCGACGTAGAAGTCCGATACTGGCTTCAGGGTAAATTTCTGAATTTTCATATGCTGATTGCCGTAAACTACGAATTGCTAGAAAAGAGGCTGACGAAGTTCCGTATGTAACGGTATTGAGGCGATAGTGGCCGATAGGTTCATCCAAATTGTCACGCCACAAAATTCTTTGCAAATCGCGCTGATCGTCCTTGATTAAAATCTGACTATACATTTTTTCGATATCGGCAATAATAACGAAACTGTATTTTCGATAACGAAGTAAAATTGAGAATAAGTCATCTTGAATGATTGGACCTGTCATTAGAATGTCATTTAGTGAAACATTACTTGTGCTTTTAGCCGAGGCATCGAAAACCACTCTCAGCTTAGTGGTTGTGCTTGAATCCTTCAAAACACAATGATGTGGTAGGTAAAAATTAATTGTTTCATTTGCTACTTCATTGACTTTAGTCATGTGACCTAAGTTACGATATTCAGTAACGAAATCTGTATATTCTTTTTTAAGCTTAATAATAAATAACGTTTAAGTGCATTGTCTTTAGAATCGCCTAGCCGCGAAACTGAATTTCGTAAAGGAAGATTGACAACAAATCGCCCTGTAGGGTCACGAGTCGTGGTGTCTCTAAATATTTTTTCGCACATTGCTTCTTCCTCCGTGAATTTACGTTCGAATTTGCATTCTTCTGTGGCCCAAAATTTTTCCACTTGGTCATGGAGAACACTTTCATTAACAACATTACAATGTGTTTTTGTAACAAGTGAGGTGCTGTTCGAGTTAATAACTCCTGCAACAATCCAACCCAATTTGGAATTTTGCAGTATCGGTTTGTTGCTTCCGATATTTATTTGTCCGTTCAAAATTATATCCCAGAAAATTTGTGCTCCGAGAAGTATATCTATGCTCCCAGAAACGTTAAACGAAGGATCAGCGAGTGATAATTCATGAGGAACATTTAAATTTGTTATGTCGAAATCCGATGCTGGCATTTCATCTGTGATTTTTTCGATTATTAGAAAAGACAACCCCTGACGGTAATTATTATGATACATGGAGGAAATTGTTGCGTCCGTGATTGAATTTATTTTTGTTTGAACTTGACCTATACCGGTGACTGGCAAATCAATTTTGCGTCCGATCAGGCCTAACTTCATGAACGTACTTCTGCAAATGAAATTAGACTGAGAACCTGAGTCCAATAATGCTCTGCATGTCATTTGTTTACCTTTATTATTAGAAATATTGACTAAGGCAGTTGATAGCAGAACTTGGGAATGTTTAATACTAGAATTGTGAGTTGCTAAGGACGAAGTTTCGCTTTTATTGTTTGTGTGCGAATCATTATTTGATTGTGAGCTTTCTTCGCCACTGTTGACGGCGTTTTCGTTTTCCGAATGAATGATTGAATTATGACGCCCATTACATTTTTTGCAGCCAATTGATCGACATTCATTTCTTTGATGTCCTGAACGAAGACAATTTGTGCATAGTTTCAATTTTTTCAGTTCTAATATTCGAGATGGAATGGAAAGTTTCAATAACTTAAAACATGAAAAAAATGTAATGAGGACCCTTGCAAAATGCACACCCCGAATTATGATATGAATTAGTTGAGGCGAAAGATCGAGTATCACCTTTTTTTTGTATGAATTTGTTTTGATTCCGATTGGCACTAGAGTCTAAAGTTTCCAATATGTTACATCTTTCACTTAAAAAGTTTTTGAGATTGGTCAGTTTTGGTTCGTTTGCTAGTTTAGTTGAATATTGTTCCCAATCGCGTTTCGTGATTGTGTCGAGTTTTGTAGCTAGTAAATATAAGAGAATAGAGTCCCACTGATCTACCGCTTCTCCCAGATTTTTTAATGCTCGGACGTGTTTATTAATTTCATCTAAAAATCTGCGTAAGGATTGATAGGATTCTTTTGTGAGTGCTGGAATATTAAAAAGTGATGCAATATGGGAACGTTTGATGAGTCGTTTATTATCATATCGAGATTTGAGAAGATTCAAAGCTACGACATAATTTTGTGCTGAAACCTCGAGAGATTCAATTACATGTTTGGCTTCGCCTCGCAGTGCTTCTTTTAAATAATAAAATTTTTGTGCGCATAACAATGTGCTATTTTTGTCTACAAGTGCAATAAAAGTGTCGAAAAACCCTGGCCATTCCCGATAATCCCCATAAAAATTAGGAACTGGAATAACTGGTAATTTTATATTTTGCATTGAGACGCCACTGTACGGCGTCGCGAGTGTGGGTGGATTCGAAGAAGTGATTGTGCTTGCAACTGACTGTGCGGAAATGTGAGTTGCAACAAGCTGCGTAGCCTGTGACACACAACTAAAATATGAATCTTCAAATTCGCAACGATACTCTTGATGCGAGGGATCTGTATCTAACATTTCAATTTCCGATTGTAAGTATTTCATCAAACTGTTGCCAGAGTATTTCTACTTTACTTAATCGAGTTTGTAATTCAACTATTGATTTTTTTGTTATATCAAAATCGTTAATGAAATTCGTGAAACGAGTAATTTGACCCTTAATTTGCCCACGTTTTACTATCATATTGTTTAATTCAGAAATATTGAAAAGTCGTTGGAAACGTCTAAAATAAAAGTTCACATAAAATGCCACTATATCTGTAGTAAACGTTGCACAAATGAAGGAAGTAAATGGAATAACGGAAAGAGACTTACAATAATTTTTCGACGAGAATACCTCTGATTTTTATTCGTACTTCTTTCCAATCCTTGATGCCTGCCAACTGCTTGTTGTAGAAGAGAATCGAGTGTGTCTTGATATGGCTAACGAGATGATTGCCTTTCTGAGAATTGATTTGCTTGTTTGCTGTTGTGCGATTGGGCTCGAAGACCAAAATATGTTGCTGTTATGACGTAGATTGTGGACTGTATTTGATATGTGTGACTTTATGATTACTTTGTTGATTGATTTTAAAAAAGAAAATACTTGTGAAACGGCGAAAATGATTTTATTTTTGCAATGGCTGCGAGAGCGATGTATAACATGACTGTTCGCTACTCACTGTCGACTCACACTGACTGTGTACAAAAATATTACAGTAGAGGGCGGTACCATAGCAACGGCAACCGCAATCAATTACCATAGGCGGGTATACAAAACATTTATGACTGAATACATGATAATGAACTCAACACAGTCAATGATTTCATTTCAGGGTGTTTCATCTCGGTGTACTTATCATCATCCCAGAGCACTAGCCGTCTGGGGGGAAACTCATCTTGGAGAACTCATCTTTCATTCTGGTGTCAGTGCACCTTCACTGCTGGTAGATTGCACCGTAAATGCCTGGCTGAAACCAATCTGATGTGGCACGCAAGTTAACCAGTTCAATCGATATTATATACCTTTTTAATAATTACTCTGAAATTATGTAAACGCTACGGGTAAGGTGCACCTAACTCAAGCGGCTTTATTTAATATCCTATCCTAAAGGGGTATATTGTGTTGAGTGAGATAACTGTGGGTAACTACCCTAAGATATTTTGAGCCTTGGGCTTTTCTACAGTTCTTGGGTACTTCCTAATACGCCTTCAGCTACTTTGACTTTTATGTGGTCGTAAAACCCTTGTCACCTTTTATAATATTATATGACTCCAATCATAAGCTGATTATCATTTGAGAGTGTGGCATTTGCCTAAATTTCTATTCGTGTAATATGGGAATTGGTAAAATTATCTACACAGGGGGCTCAGCATTCATATGACTGGTGCCCACATTTTTTTTAATATCACATGACATTTTGTTTTGTTCAACCCACTCCCCTCTTCACTGAAGCTTAGCCGCGAGCCTACCCTGTCACTCTACCAGCTTTTGGACACTTGTCAAAAGCGTAAGTGGTGATCTTTCCTACTAAATTACTTTAATTGTATGACGGTGGCAAACCACAGGCATACCGCGGCCCTACGAGTGTTGTACGACCATCTACGACACTCATACGGTGTAGACAGACGACACGCCGGTGTTGCCATATGCTCCAGGGGATATAGAGTCCATTGTGGAGAATAAGAAGTGCCGAATCTATTGGAACTACTCATTCCCCACCCTCAGGCAAATACAAGCCAATAAGCCTGATGTAGTACTCCTTGACCATCAAAGTGAGACGATTTTTTCGTCATTGAGTTTTCAGCTCCTGGCGAAACGAACATCGTCCGAAAAGAGGAGGAAAAACGGACTAAATATCGAGATCTTCTCTTTGAACTCCGCAGGCTTTATCCAAACCATCCTGTAAAGATGGTGGTTCTGATAATAGGGGTCCTTGGTGGAATGATGGATACAGTGCTCTCAAACTTAAAAATCATACCGGCTTACCGTGATATGGCAGAAATCTAAGCCGGACGAATGCAGAAGGCCGTAATTCTTGGTTCACTCCGCCTGCTCAGGACATATGATTCTCGGACCCAATAGTCACTTTCCCCACGATGTGGGGAGTGGTTATTGGGATAAATAACCTAGCGCGCCCTTTGGAAGTGTCTGGGAAATTCCTAATAGATGAAAAACATAATAATTATTACACTCCCTCATAAACACTTATAAACTGTACCCAAAGGCAAATCCTGTGCGGGTAGAGGACGGCTATTATTATTATTTGCCGATAGATACACTAGAAATGAACTTTCTGCACGAAAGGGGTCATCCTACCTGATATACACTGCCCGCGCCAGCATCAGTGAAAGCACCCATTTTTCCGGATAGATACATTAAGGGGGGAAGTCGGACCGAAATTGTTCAGGATCCCCTAATAACTACTAATACTAAATTAATAAAAAAATGCAGTTCTGAAAAATCCTATTTTTGAATTCCATTTCTATGGGAACGACCCCGTGTATGATGACCCCTTTTGTGTAGTCAGTTCATTTATAGTGTATCTATCTATTCTGAAAATTTCATGGTTTTACGTCGAAAATTACAGAAGATACGGGGACGTTTCCATGAGAAATGAAACAAATTAGAATTTCTCAGGACTGAAAATTTTTCAGGAGACAGGTATATCTGTAGTAATTTGGGGATCCTAAACACGAATCAGAAGAAATTTCGGGCCAATTTTGCCCGTTAATATAACTTTCCGGAAAATGGGTCGTTTCATCGCTGTTGGCGTGCAGTGTATATCACGTAGGATGACACCTTTTGTGTAGTGGGTATACTTTTGGTGTATTTATCCATCCTGATAATTTCATGGTTCTACGTTGAAAATCACGGAAGATACGGGGGTGTTTCCATGAGAAGTGAAACACACTGTATATCTACCCCTATAATTCAACTTTCAACTTTTCAAAAGACTTTATATACTTATCAAAAAATGGATAGTAATAATATGTATATTAATGCGTCTATTATACCATTTTGGTGCAAAGTTGATCTATGATTTCTCTTTGTATCGGTCAATGGAAATAGCCCCCGTTTTAACTTATAATTGACTTTCGCTGACTTAACAAAACCTCACATCCAATTAAACTGCAATGAAGTGTTGAGAAGCGAGTGTTTGCAACCATTGGCGTAGACTGATTTAAGATAACTTTCAGTATGTAGGTTCAAATTTTCTACAAGACTAAGTTGGTTTCTACCCGAACACTGAATGTCTCATTTAATTTGTCACTTAAAATTAATTTCTTTGAATGATGAAGTATTTGGCAATATTTGTTACTACCTGCAAGAAGAACTATTTCAGCCAGTTTCATCGTAAAAGTTCACAGGAAAAAAATGGAATCGAATCAACGACTTATAAATGCAATTTTGTAACGTTGATTCCAAGAAGCACACTTATATTGGGACAATTTTCGTACAATATTATAAAAATATCGGGGAAATGTTCAAAGGCAATATTGACTAGGAAAAAAAACTGTACATTTCGCGATATTGCTTCAATTTTACTTTACTAATATTGGCAAAATATGGTCGAAACAACATTCAGCGATATTGGTACACTTATACTGGGACAATCAGCCCTATGCTATATCACTTTCTTTAAAAATAACGTCACCGTTATTCGCCATTTCCGTTATTTTGCTATTGCTTGGTAATAGCAAAACAACGAAAATGGCGAATAACGGTGACGTTATTTTTTAAGGAAGTGATACAGGATAGGGCTGAATATTGGTACAATATTATGAAAATATTGGCAAAATATTCAAAAGTGACATGGGCAAAAAAAAAATGAATATTTCGCTATATTGGTCCGATATTGCTCGGACCTTTTGAAAACAATATTGATGGAATATTCTTGAAGAAATATTGGCAACAAAATATTCAGAGATATTGGTGGTCGTTATGGTAGAGCGCTTGCTCCTTAATCACAGGGGCGTGGGTTCGATTCCTAGTGGTCACTGGTCTCGTGCATGTCATCATATGTCAAAAGGTGAGGGTTACGTCTTCCCCTAGCTCGCACAAATATCTGAGTTCTGAGGTTTGCTCGTAAGGATGCAGCCGGTTGATGTATTTAACAATGTTAACAATATCATTTGGATATATTGGTAGAATATTAGAAGAGAATCATTTTCAAAAAAATTTGAAAAACTTGAATCCTCTAATATATAACAGTTCTCCTTCAATCAAGATGTCACTGGAGTCTGTCTTTTGGTCGTCCTAACCACTAGGTTAACCCTCTTGAAAACTATTTGTGAGAAATATTCAATTTATTTCGTTAAGTTTTATCTGACATCCTATATATATACAGCCACCTTTACAAAGGTTAGATAATTTTTATTTCAATATTGTTGAATGTACGACCAATACTCAAATTCAAATATTGGTAAAAGGTATTCTTCGTAATTTTGTATCAATATTACAATTTCAATATTGGCGTGCGGTTTTCGTTTACATCTTATTCAACATAGGTTAATATGTTTTTTCCGTCGACCGTTTATTTACGATGTATTTTAACGCACTCAAAATATTTGATTAATGACCCCTGTTAATGAATGATTTTTTATTAATCAACGATTTACTTACATGCAACCCAACGTACATTGCTCCAATACATATTTTATTTATGTAGTGACCTGTGGCGTATGCAACCAAACATATTTACTTACCCACTAAAACATTTATTTTGAAATCAAGTAGCTGTGTTAGTACTATATGTCATTATTTATTTCATTGTTGTAATTTCTTAAAATTCTACGTTTGAAATCAAAAGATGGATAGTGACGAAGTTCTGTAAAAAAAATTCAGAAAACATCAAATATATCAGTAAAGTTGTCGGTAGCATTAATAGCTAGGTACTCATGCAGCCGGCTGGTAAAATACTGGTTTGAGTCCTGAGGTGATAGCAGGGTCGAGGGTTCAATTCCCAAATGATACCATTTTTTTTGTTTTTTGAAAATTATCGTCAACGGATTTTTTTTTTAACGAACTCGTGAATTAAAATGGCGATTAACAATCTCGAACATTAACGCACTCGCTCCGCTCACGCGCTAAAATATCTCAATTGTTAATCGCCCTTATTAATACACTTGTTCGTTAAATTACCATTTTAATACTGGTGAAATGATGTTCAGCTTGCTATCAAAGTTGGATGAACAATATAGTATATAGTTTTGAGAGCAAGAATCGATATAAGAGAAATACTAAGATTGCAATATTTATTCCAGATGTTGAAAACAACATGGCAATATTGACCCAATATAAGTTGATGTTATTTTTTAGTTATTGAAGAATAAATATTCAACCAATCTTCTATCAAACTTGGATATACAATATTTTTGTTTTTCATTGAAATCGATATAAGAGAAAAATTGTGATTTCAATATTTATTCAAGATGTCTAAAATATATAATCAATATTTTTAATCGATATTACTAAAAATTCTTGAACCAAAATCGATATGTAATCAATATTTTTAATCGATATTACTAAAAATTCTTGAACCAAAATCGACCCAATATAGATTAATACGATTTATTGAATATTGGTGAGATAATATTCAATCAATATGTTATCAAACGTGGTTATACAAAATGGATATCAGAGAAATATTGGGGTTGAAGTATTTCTTTTAGATGTGTCAACAATACTTCATTGTATGTTGGTAAAATTCATTCAACCAATATTGACTCAATATTATACTGAGAACCAACATTCAGATTGAGCCAATATTTCACCAATATTCTACCAATATTCTACCAATATTTTCATTACAATATATGTTTGTCCAATGTTCATCCATATTGGATCAATATCATTTTTACATTCACAATATATCTATAGCGGCACAATATGAAATTAAGATTCAGCCAATATGAAGTGCTTCTTGACAAATATCCATCCATATGGTCTTATTTAGTCAGATCATTGTGAAGCCGCGTATATTAGCGGAGACATAGTTTTTTCTACGTTGTCTATTTCGCTTTTTAATCCAATAAGGGTTTTCGCTTTGAAATTCAAATAATGTCGCAGGAGGGCCTAGAATACGAGAAATATTCGTCGGCAACTATGTAAATGATACGAAAATTTTTAACAAAGTCGAAATACTCCTCTCTCCAGAAAGAAGTTGTCGAAATTATTCGTTTCATTTAATTAATTTTTCCGGAAGTCTGTGGTACCGATGAGAACTTCTTTGTTGATTTACCTTTGTTTCATAATGTTGGACGATGAGTGGAGAACCCTGATCGGTCAACTAGATCAGTTTAAATTTCAGGAAAGTAATGCTATCGGTATAACATTGAGATCTATCGATCAGCCGTCCGCGGCAACCACCCACTTCGCGCGCAAACGTGCCACGCAAATAATTATTTTGTTGTCGAGTTTGATACTCGTTGCTCTTCACTCTCGTTACCTCGTCAGGTGGATTACTCCAACGTTAATGACTTTATGGTAGCCACAATAGCCATAATACATATAGATATTTATTTCAGTTCAAGAGAAATAATCTTTCCCAATTACGTAAGTAATGTTTATAAATAATACTGAAACAAATTATATATTAGACAGAAGCTGCTTTATCGACCTCGTTATTATTGATTTGTTCTCAAGAAATAATTAGATTTGATATTCGATGAATCTTATATTTCTATCTCATAACTGAAAAATTGTAATACTGCAAATGCTGCCGAAGATATTTAAATCTTTTGATATACATATTGAAACGGTTTTGATGAATTCGTGTATACTCACAGTTTACTTTTGAGATCACCGGCAGTTGTCAAATATGGAATGTTGATGACATATCTCATTCCAGCACTGTAATATAGCGCAAACACTTATATAATTAGGGCCGATTGCAACACTTCCGCTTAGTGCCGTAAGCGAAGCTTAAATTTATGAATCAGTTAGAATGTGAAAGTATTTATATATTTGACATGCCATTCAACATATTCTATCGGATTCTCAACTACAACTGACACTTATAGCGTTAAGTGTAATCGGTGGGACTGGCCCTTAATAATTTTAATTTTACCGAAGAGGAAATATTGATGAAAAAAAGGAAATGGCACCGACGGCATACCTGCACTTTTGAAAAAGAGATGAGCTCAAGAACTCCTTTGACACAACTATTTAATTTATCACAAGAGGAAGGTCAGTTCCCAAACTATTGGAAATTCTCTTTTCTTATCCCAATTTTGAAAAAACTCCGGAGTGAGAGATCAAGTAACAAATTATCGAGGAATCAGCAAGCTCTCCATTAGTTCGTACGCAAAAAGCATTCAACACACACTGTCACGATCCCAATTCATCTCTAGACATTTTCTCGATGTCTCTGCCTCGATTCAAACTTAAAAAAAATTATTCTCAATTCAGATCAATAGGTAAAAATTGTTTCTAGTTCCCTGTATTTGTTCTTCTATGATCTATTATGTTCTGTTATTTTTGACTCTATTAATAATATAAAAACATTTCACACCATATTTTTAAGTCACGTATTTGTATTATTGCCAGATAATTTCATACCGGTAAGTAAAAATTAAGTATAATTTTTCTTATACAGTGTGTTTCACTTCTCATGGAAACACCCTCGTATCTTCTGTAATTTTTGACGAAAAATCATGAAATTTTCAGGATCGATAGATATACTAGAGATGAAGTCTCTGCACGAAAGGGGCCATTCTACGTGATATACACTGCACGCTAGCAGCGATGAAACCACCCACTTTTCCGGAAGGTTGAATTAGGGTGCAAAATTAGTCCGAAATTCCTTTAGATTCGTGTTCAGGATCCCCAAATTATTACTAATACACCAGTCTCCTGGAAAAATTTTTGTTCTGAAAAATTACAATTTGTTTCACTTCTCATGGAAACGCCCCCGTGTATATCAGGTATGATGACCTGTTTTGTGCATTTAGTTCATTTCTAGTGTAACTTGAAAATTTCATGGTTCTACGTCAAAAATGACGGAAGATACGGGGGCGTTTCCATGAGAAGTGAAACAAATTAGAATTTTTCAGGACTGAAAATTTTTCAGGAGACAGGTGTATTAGTAGTAATTTGGGTATCCTGAACACGAATCCGAATGAATTTTGGGCCAATGTTGCACCCTAATATGACTTTCCGGAAAAATGGATGGTTCCATTGCCTCAGGCGTGCAGTGTATATCACGTAGGATGACCCCTTTTGTGCAGTAAATTCCTTTCTTGGGTATCTATCGATCCTGAGAATTTCATGGTTCTACGTTGAAAATTACGGAAGATACGGGGGTGTTTCCATGAGAAGTGAAACACACTGTATAGTGGATGCTTTTTTCTGGAACTTTGTTCTGTTAGGAACCTAAAATGGTAAATAAATATATAAATATGCATTATGCGAAAAGTATTGGAAAGTCTAGTATTATACAAGACTTTGATTTCATTGAAAATATGAACAGGTTGTTCATAAAGTCAGATGTGGAATCATCTGTGACTGAAAGTTAAACTTTCCACTGTTCAAGATAATCTCTTGGAAGGTATTCAAGTTGAAAAAAAGATTTATTCTCAAATGATAATTGAAAACTGTTTTTTTTTCAAATGAAAACGACCTACAATAAAAAATTTTTTTTTGTAATATGTAACAGAAAACAACGACTTTTCCGGCTGAAGCCACGCAGTACATTGAACTACATATGAAAGATAATGTGAAAAGACCCTAGATAGAAATGAAACGCTGAAAGTGGAAATTACTATTTTCATTTAGATATTTTTTGCTTCAACAATCAAGTTTTTATTGAAAATCCATAAAGACAAATGAGAATGTTATTCAAAATTATCACAGAAAACGTTCAAATCATTGATGCGGGAATTGCATCTCTTTCGCGTGCAATTGAAGCAAGTTTAGTGACTTTACCCAGTACACATACACATTTACTCAGTAAGATTCCATTTAAACCGACTTCAGAAAAGCGTTTAACAAAATGGATCAAATAATAAATATGAAGGGGTACCATCCAGAACTTTCATTGCTATATCGAGAGTACCCCAAGGCTCATACTTAGGCCTCTGCTTCTTCATATTTTCATCAATAATATCAACGAATGCTTCAACAGCAAATTCGCACTCCACCCAGACGATTTGAAATTATTTTACGGGGTTGAATCAAGGGGTGACTGTGCTAGGGTGGACTTTGATCTAACGCGATTATCAGAGTATTGTCAACAAAATCCCTGAATTTAAATAAATGTTCCACTATTACTTTCACAAAGAACGCACAAAAATTTAAATTCAATTATGAGTTATCTGACACGGTTTTGAAAAAAGTAAACGAAATTAAGGATTTAGGACTCATTTTAGACTCTAAGAGGACATATGCCAAACACTATGATTAAATCATCAGTAAATGCAATAAAATATTAGTCTTCCTCATTCGGATCTGCAAAAATTAAAATTCCAAAAATCATCTTTGTACCTAGCATTTGTGCATAGCAAACTAAATTTTGTTAGTGTTATTTGGATTCCTATATATAAAATCAAATATTTCAAAATAAATTTGAAAGGTTTGTTAAATACAAAAAAACGCAATTCAATTAATTAATTAGTATATCTGATATCTATACACATTCCTGCTAGAAATACTTGATACGCATCTTTTCTCAATATTGATAATTGAAATACTAATTAAAGTGAAACAATTTGAATATCTACAACATATATCTCTACTTTTGTTCAAAAACAATTTTTTCACCTATGTCACCACAATCTTCTCTAAGTAAGTTTATTTTAATGTAAACTTTTCGTATTTTATTGTTTGTAAGTAACTTTAGTTATTAGCTTACTATTCTAATATTTAGTAACAAGGAGATACTTTTCTGGGTATGAATGACTGAATGACTGAAGAAATAATAAATTAGTTAATTCATGAATTAATTAATTTGTTAAATTAGTAAATGAATAAATGAATAAATCAATAATTTAATAAATTAATAAATTGAGAAATTATTTAATTAATAAAATAAGAAATTAATGAATAAATAAGTTAATGAATTAATAAAATAATAAATTATTGAATTGATGAATTTATGAATTAACAAGAGAATAAAAATTAATAAATCAATAAATTAATATATCAATAAATTATTAACTGAATAAATAAATGAATATTTACCATTTCATCAAATATCTGTTGATATTTTCGGTCCATACCAAAGCTTTCGCTTCGAAACCTCCTACTAGGCGCTAGGTCCATCATTACTCTCTCTTGAATGTATACTACTCACTGGAAAATAGGTTAGTTATCAATAACTTTTCCATGAATCAAGAACAAAAATAAATAAAAAAATGTTACATTAGAACAAACAAATCAAATTATTTAGTCCAAACAGTTTGGTACATTGGACTCTAAAAAAATTCCCAGCTACCGATCTATTTCGCGAATAGCTTTTTGTCTAACTCGACATGATGTTTAGATATATGAATTCTAACATTAGGGTTTTATTTTTTTCTAGTAATAGGCCCGAGGACTTGTACAAATATTTTGAGTTAGTATTCATGGATATATTGGATAATGCTTTACTGCTGAAAGCCCCGCATGAAAACATTTATGTGAAATTGTCTGTCGGTTAAATTGGCTGAAATTGTATGTTGTAGTAGCATGAGTTGCTCAATATGATCTTTCATTTGGATACAAGTGTGTTACATTTTTTTTACGTAATTCATAATGTTCTTATTGAATATCTCAAAAACTGTTCTGTCGCACCTACTTATGTACTCATACCATTTTGTAAATGTCGACTAATTCATATTTCAAACATAGAGAGATATCAAGAAACAAAATACGTAGAATAGATTGAAACTATGATGTCTTACCAAAATATGACTTGTTTGTTCTGGGATGGTGCTAGAAAAAGAATTCCGGAAAACGATCTTTTTGACGCGTATAGACCCTATTCCAAAAACATTGCAGCCTCTGAATCTCTGAATAGTAATAGTTATTTTTAAAATATATTATAATCAATTGGTCATGAATTTCCACATAACTGCAATATTTTCTTATTTATTGGTAATACGGATATACAAAAAATTATGGATTTACACATGAATCTTTAGGTTTTTCATTTCTGTGAATAGGTATTTTTAGTCGTCAGAACATATAAAACTAATATATAAGAAAACTGGAAATCTAGGTTGAGACTCAACATTTTCTGTATCTGGTAGAAGTTATCTCTGCAAGCATTTGAGATTTTGGCAATTTGATCTTCAGTACATAAAACAACTAGTCAAACCATCCAAGTTCTGCATTTTTGTAAAGTACTAAAGTTCGAATCACGTAGAACAGGTTTTATTTGTGTGGGATTGGTAGTCCAAGATTCAACAAATGAAGTTTTAGTTATTTTCTTGTTGTTGATTTAGGTATATCTAATCTATTATGATTTGTGTCTATGGTTTGTTAATTCATGAATTAAAATAATTAATACACAATGCATGTATCATTAGAATGTATCAAACAGTTCTATTCATCAATTCAACAAACACCTGTAATATTCGAAAAATATATGAATTTAATGATTATCATTGATGAATTTAAATTCGGCTATATACATGGTCGAACAAACTGTTGTCTTATATTCATTTATTCTCCACCATGTAGCCAGAAATAAGTAATTTGATTATATAAAAAAAAAAACACTTGTAGGCAGCGTCAATTTGAAATTATCAACATTTGCTTTTATCTAATTCATCATTCTGGTATATAAAGGTGATTTTTTAAAGATATGTGAATGAATCATGAATGATCACGTTAATTCTTAACCACGCTACGGTCGAGCGAAATTTTGCAAGTCGCTGGCTATTAATGTATTGGAAATTAGTTTGACGTCATCGCCTTATTAAAGTTATGAATAATCGTTTATTATTTTCCAATTGAGTTCATCACCAAATAATTAAAATCATGAATTGAACGAATAAAACATTTGTGATTCCCATGAAACAAAGATGCACAAAATGGAATATTACTTGAAAACGTTTCCTTCAATTATATTTTCAATACAATTCATTGAAATGAAGGTTTAGAATATTCTATAATTCCATCACTATTTTGCAGTAATTTTTTCTTCAGGAATTGACATGTATTGTAATATGATCCGATGTGAAAAGTGACTCTGGAAGTTTGATTATTCAATTACCTGAAATGAAAATGTATGAAATTCTGTTATACATTTCAATTCCGAAATATTGAGAAAATTTCCAGCGGTAAAATTGTGTCATACATAATTATTCTTATTTAACAAATCATCTAATGCGTGAATCGGAGGTCCATCCCAACACCATACCACTATTTTGAACACCTCGCCACGTATTTCAGCCTCCAGTTGACCAACTTCTGGAGAGAGATTAACTAATGCGATATTCGAACCTCCTAACATTCAATTTCAAAATTATATTTATTAGTATTTTTTTGTAGGGTATGAAACCGAGTATATTGATACAATGAAAAGTGAAACCAACGTAACCAGGAAGAGAGAGGGCACCCCTTCGTCGACGCCCATGCCCACAATCTCTCTTATAGCTTGTAATAATTATTATCAACAATAGGATAGACGATATAGAGAATAGTTGCGTTGCACTTTATCTTGTTCAGAATTTCCGCTTCCGCCCAAGCTGTTGCTAGTAGTTGTTTCCTGGTCGCTTTGGCTGGATTGTGGTTTTTATAGATTTTTTAATGATTCTTTAACAGGCAAGGTGTTGCTCATATTGGCACGTGCCACATGGCGGGCCTCTCCAAATACAATCGTCAGATATTTATTTTCTACCTAAGTCTTTCATCGTTTTCCTTCCGCTTTTAATTTCGTTCTTTATCTTTTTTATGTCATAAGGAATCTTTATGATATCAATGTATGTATAGGTGCACAAAGAAGGTTCGGAATCAGCACGTGCGAATTTTTTACCCGGATAGGAAGACGTCTTGTACAGGCTCTGTTTTTTGTGATAGACTTGTCCGTAGAAGTAACATAATACCTCCGCATCTGGCATTTACGAAGAATAAGAGTTTTGCCGCTTCCTCAAAGGATATTTTTTATATCTGAAATTATCTGAATCTGAAATGTTCCCGATCTGTAAATAGATGTAGTTTTCTCCATACTGTTTTATTCGCATAGTAGGTACAAAAAATGGGTAGATTACCAGAAATGAGACAATCGGTATTTCATTATGTACTTTCCATTTGTTGATCGTACCTAGTATAATATCAAATATTTTAAAATTAAATCAAGTGCTTTAAAATTATGTTTCACGACTAGATAGTTATTCTGAAACTAGAGTGGTAGTAATGAATATTACTCAATAATGGTAACAATGGAAAATATATCAACCCTAAAAATATGACCGAAAGTAATATTTATCGGCCCTTGCGCTGTTAAATTCATAACAACACGATTTTGTAGGTTTTCACTATCTAGACATCTTTGCCTGTCACTTGCGTACATTGTTATTTTCCATTGATTTTCATTAAACGTCAATGTGAATCAAAGTTAGTAGATGAAAAGAACAAAACTGAAATAATAATAAATACTTACGTTCTGATTCCGTATATTTGTAATTGTGTGGATTAGTTGAAATTAATTCAGCCCGTAGCATTAGCTGCCCTCACTCCACTTAGCTCGCTCGTGAAGCTAATAGACGCAAAAGCTCATTTTCTGCCCTTGTGACACAAAATACTATTTCGCCTACCATATATGGTAATGAATCATATCAACTCTAAAAACATGATCGTCATTATGAATCAAAGTCTATGAATCAAAATTCAAAAGAACGAAACTGTAAAACGTACGTTCTGATTCGGTATTGTGATTGTCCGGATAAGTTATAATGAATAGTAATTCAGACAGTGATGAAGAATTTACGAATACTCTGCCTGACTTGCAAGAAGAAGCTAGCAATGTTTCTTTAAATTTGTTACCACCGACTCCAAATGTGGAAAATACTCTCTCTACCGATGCTAATGAGTGGACAGCACATAAAAACTGTTTCAACTTCAGAAATATTCTTTTGTAAAACCCACAACTGCAAGGTACTAATACTGGATAATACCTCCTCTGAAAACATAACTCATGAAAATGTTTCAATTTTGGCTTCAGATTTTATAAAAACTTATACATTTCTTGTAATATATTTAAAGCTGTATTTTTTGCATACTAGTCTATTTATATTCGAAAAAGATCCCTTTATTATTTTCGATTTTTTTTAAGAAAATTTCTCTTTTTGATTTTTTCGAAAAATCATGATTTTTCGAACTCTGCTTTCAACCCTTTGTCAACAAATTGGAGACTAAATAGTCAAAGAAAACAAGGCTTCATTCTTTAAAAACGTAAATATTTGTAACAAATAAGTCAAAAAACATAAAATAGGCTACTTCCAACAATAAACGGTAAAGCTTTGGAATTATTTGCCTAAGGAGATATATTCCAAAGTTTACAACTTACAGAAATTTTTAAGTAAACCAATTTCTACCCTGTCTCACTTGATTCCTACCCTGTCACCCTTGGTTCTCAATTTTATATTAACCAATATTTTATGTATTTCGGCAGTTTTTTGGTGTTATGAGCAGGAAAGTAGAAGGATGTTGTAACATTGATCTTGAGTTATTGCAGAACAACCCTGAAGAAGTCCACTAACCTGAAAAAAAATTAACCTCTATAGAATATATAGAAAAAGAAACTCTAATTATTTTTGTGAAATGCGTAGGTATCTCTATCACGAAAGTACGAAAGCGTCTAGGAGTCACACAAATAAAATAAAATTATTTCTCTGAAATAAATCCAATATACTGCATTTATTTCCAATATATTGGATTTAATTTCAATGTATTGGATTTCTTTCCAATATGTTGGATTTGTTTTCAATATATTGGATTTCTTTTAAATTTATTGCATTTTTTTCCAATGCATTGGATTTTTTTAATACTCGGGTTATTTCAACGAGGCCAGGAGGAATTTAATTTACTTCTCATTTCGAGACTGCAAAATCGAAATGTTAAATTGACAGCAATCAATTTAAGTTACAATTTTGGATTATAACAAGATAGGAATTTAAATTAAATAAGGGAATACTCTATACAGAGTGTTTCTTAAGTACGTGTAAAAAATGCAGGGCCGCATATCTGTAAGTTTGTCGTTTTCGAAATACAGTGTTATAAATGTTTTATATATTTTGGCAGTTCTTTGGTGTGATGAGCAGAAAAGTAGAAGTTTGTTGTAACATTGATCTTGAGTTATTGCAGAACAACCCTGAAGAATGATGAAAAATGGTGGAATACGCAATCCGGATCTTCCACAAAATCCTATACAATAGGTTTGATCGTCGGCACATATCCAACAGAAAACAACTACTGCCCCCTACGACCTTTGAATGATATCTGTTTAATTCTTGGCAAAATTTTCTACAAGAACTACTTTGCGCAATGCATTTTAAAAATCAAAGCTGAAATTATCTTTCGACTTAATTGGAGGAACACCTACGTACCGGTTTCATGGTCCTTGCCAATCATCAGCGAAGGCTAGTTCGACCCAATTGAATCGAAAAATCTTTTCAGCCTAATAGGAAATCCCTGAGGCAAACATTGGAACCCAGAGATGGCGCAGAATTCATACTTCAGTATAATTCAGCAGGGCCGCATATCCGTAAGTTTGTTGTTTTCGAAAAACAGTGCGATGAATTTGATTAAGCTAGATGTGCTGTCATCCGAAATGAACCAGGTATTTTCGAACGTGTACATAGGTCAATGGGACGACGAGCTGACGCATGCATAATGTTGGAATATGGACATTTTCGAAAAGTGCTTTGTTTAACTAAGTGTATTATTATTATTAGAACCCTATTCCTTTTTTATGTTAAATCGAAAACGATACACAATAGCAAAAAATACATCAGTCATGTTTTGTACAGATTACAGTTTAGAATCTAGAGGATCATTCAATATAAGAAAACAATGCAGTGGCGTATAATTTTTGCCCGGCTGACCCAAAATTTAATTATTTGTGCCCGCATTGCACGTCTAAAGGTCTTAAATACTTTCCGGTACTAGGGATGAAAATAATGTCTTTTCACCCCTAAAAAGACTGACCACTGTAAGTTTTTATGTGATTGCATTCACTGATTCAACGTTTAGTGATTAGTCTATAGAGTAATTTTTGAGACCAACCCTTTTCACAACACTTTTGAGATAAAAAAGTGTTTTCCAAATATCCTCACACTCTAATTCGTCTATGATGAATATATTGTAACAAACAGTAAGCCATCATGAGCTGTTCGTGAAATAAGGGTATTGAAAGTATAGGAAATAAACAGAGTTTCGAAGACCTCGATCGCTTTTTCCGTACATCCAATGTATTAAATTATTTTTCAACATGTTGAAAAGAAATCCAATAGGTATATTAAAAATAAATTCAATATATTGGAGATACATTCAATATATTGGATTTCTTTTCAATATGTTGAAAAAAAAAATCAATATATTTATTGAGTTTATTTTCAATATATTTAATTTCATTTCAATAGGTATATTGGACTTATTTTCAATATATTGGATTTTTTTAATTACTCGAGTTTTTTCAACGGTGCGAGGGTATAGACATCATTTATACTACTCTTTTGGAAATGGAGAAAAATATCACCGAGGCAAAATTCATCAGAAGTGATCAGGATATACCAAAGAAACAATCATGATTCTTCATTATCAATTTTAGTTATACAAATTGAGAGATCCAAAGTCAAGCTCAAGGTCATAGGGTGAGTGATGAGAACCATCCCAATCCCAGAAGAATCAACTGAATCCCCCAAAAAGAAGAGCAAAAGTTTTTTAAGAAACAAAACCCAGAGTTGAAGTCAGATTTAATGTAAAAAGCATTTCATGTTCTAAGAATCGAAGGGAGGAGTTAGAAGGGGAGGAAACAAACTAACTGCAATATGGGTTCAAGCAATGTCATCATAGAGAATTATTATAATGGGTTAATTATTAATAAAAAGATAAATTAATTTTTAATATACGATTTTATTTTAGGCGTCTATGAAGAGTATGAAAGATCTGTTTAAATTAACTTGAGTATTGAGACGGAGGTCGTTGTTCAGTAATTCACTACTTGTGCGTAAGTCTTCAAGAAAATCTAATCTATTATAATTTTTAGAACTGAATGTAAAATTTTTAAATTTCTGTTTGATAATGAAATATGGTGGATTACGTAATCCAATCTTCCGCAATAAAACCTATACAATAGGTAAAGTCGTCGGCAAGTATTCAACAAAAAACAACTACTGCCCCCTACGACCATTGAATTATATTTGTTTAATACTTGGCAAAGTTTTCTACAAGAACCACTTTGCAATGCATTTCAAATATCAAAGCTGAAATTATTTTTCGATTTAATTGGGGGAACACCTCCGTACCGGTTTCATGGTCATTGCCAATCATCAGCGAAGGCTAGTTCGACCCAATTGAATCGAAAAATCCTTTCATCCTAATTGGAAATCCCTGAGACAAACACTGAGGTATGAATTCAGCGCCATCTCTGGGTTCCAGTTTAAAATGCACTCCGACTACGTGTCGACTTCAACATGAAGCCAGAAACATCATGAAAGAGGGGCGACACCACTTGACGGAAGACCATAAAACTAATAATGAAATATTGAACTAGCTTTCGCTGATGATTGGCAATGACTATGAAACCGGTACGGAGGTGTTCCCCCAATTAAATCGAAAAATAATTTCAGCTTTGATATTTGAAATGCATTGCAAAGTGGTTCTTGTAGAAAACTTTGCCAAGTATTAAACAAATATAATTCAATGGTCGTAGGGGGCAGTAGTTGTTTTTTGTTGAATACTTGCCGACGACTTTACCTATTGTATAGGTTTTATTGCGGAAGATTGGATTACGTAATCCACCATATTTCATTATTAGTTTTATGGTCTTCCGTCAAGTGGTGTCGCCCTTCTTTCATGATGTTTCTGGCTTCATGTTGAAGTCGACACGTAGTCGGAGTGCATTTTAAACTGGAACCCAGAGATGGCGCTGAATTCATACCTCAGTGTTTGTCTCAGGGATTTCCAATTTGGATGAAAGGATTTTTCGATTCAATTGGGTCGAACTAGCCTTCGCTGATGATTGGCAATGACCATGAAACCGGTACGGAGGTGTTCCCCCAATTAAATCGAAAAATAATTTCAGCTTTGATATTTGAAATGCATTGCAAAGTGGTTCTTGTAGAAAAAACTTTGCCAAGTATTAAACAAATATAATTCAATGGTCGTAGGGGGCAGTAGTTGTTTTTTGTTGAATACTTGCCGACGACTTTACCTATTGTATAGGTTTTATTGCGGAAGTTTAGATTACGTAATCCACCATATTTCATTATTAGTTTTATGGTCTTCCGTCAAGTGGTGTCGCCCCTCTTTCATGATATTTCTGTTTGAAGTTATGGTTGTTAAACCTCAAGTGTTGACCGAAAGCTGATATTTTGTTGGGATTTAAATGTTCGGTTATGCTAACTTTCAAAGGTCTGCAAGTTCTACATTATGAGCTGCGTCACAATATTCACAATTTAACTTATATATACCACTTTTTGAAAGTTTATCCATTTTGTCTTTTGTATTGACCAGGTATCTGTTCACACTGAAGTTAGTTTTGAAAGAAATTTTAATGTTGTCTATGTTGCTTTTTTTGCAACCAGCCATTTTATGAGAAATATTATCATGTAGTAGCGGCACGGCACGGTACCGCACGGCAAAGCACGGCACGGCTAGTTTCTTTTCTACTATAGTAGCAGCTTGTGACCACAGGCCTTGTATGAAGTGTTCAATATTGTCATTATTATTTTCGAAAATACGATTCAGTTAGTCGCGTTCGGACTACGGACCAAGTTGAAGTTGAGAGTTTCCCTATTGTGACGGATGACAGTTTCATAAAATGCGATTTCTGTTTTTTTTTGTTATTTCCGTCAACCAGCAGCACACCCTTAAGAGTACAACCCTCAAAAGACTTGTCCGAGCTAGGGAAGACGCAGCCCTTACCTTTTAACGTGTGATGTCATGCACGAGACCGATGACCATGCTGGGAATCGAACCCATGACCCTTAGGTTAAGAGACAAGCGCTCTACCATCATGACCATCACGGCCCATATGATATTCGGTTTCTTCAGAATAACATTCTATAAAAGTATTGTTATGACATTGTTTTGTATTTATGAATTGATATTCTGAAAAATATCATGACGAGTTACTTACATCTTTTCCTACGAAGATCGTAATAGAGCTTTTCCACAACAGAATACATTTGGATGATGGAGCATCTATCATCAGAATTCGCATCGATATGAATTAACAAATTGTCTCCATTGCTATATGATGTTAAATTTAACTATCCTTTGAATTCAATACATTTGATGAACTCCGTATAAAAATTTTTAATTTGCATCAGTATCATATAAAACCCATTCATAAATCAATATTAACCGTATCCCTACCGAAAACTCTACCAGATATGCAGTAACTGCCACCAAACTTCATTCAATCGGCCTTCAAGAAAAATAATTTGTTAATTCAGTGATAGGTAATGCACGTGGAATGGATCCACTCTGTAACTGAGACATTGTGTAGACAGTTCCGCATAGTGCCTGTATTCAATTTACTGGATAGTTCAAAGATAAAAACCTTGTGATTTTTAGTCATATCTGCGGAGTGTTCGGTGTCGTTGTTTAAGCGAGATCTAGGTCGCGATTTGCCATTGAACTGAGATGACGTCGAGGGTCATTCACCTGTGACGTCACGATGGCCTACGGAAGAGACGAACTCGCACAGCTGACTGCTGTTAATTCTACATGTATTTGTACGCGTAGCATAGCTTCCACTCCCAAATTTTCGTTTCAGGGACACATACTCGAGTCAACACTCGCTATTCTGTTTACAAACATAGTTTTCATAAAATGGAGAAAAGATTTTATCTCACACATAATATGCTTTCGTTAGGTCTAGGAATTATTGATATTTGAACTACCGGAAGCATTTCGTAATGAATTTTAAAAATAACTCTATACGCTAAGGTAGAAAGAACCAAAATATCAAATGTTTGTTGCCATGCAGCGTTGGCTGGAACATTTTATAGAAAATTCATATAACTACTTAATGGTTTCTAAAAGACTTTTCCTGCACAGGTGCGGTAAACTTGAAAAATTTAACCGTTTTTTAAATTCATTTTATCACAATGTACTCTTCAGAGCGACTATGACAATATGAAAGTAAATGTTCCTGAAATTGAACAGGCAACTTCAACAATTTGAGGGACAACAGCAACACAGATCGCTATGGAGTTAACAAGCAGCCCTTATAAAACAGAGCTTAAAGAAAAGAGGAAAGCAGCAGAAGAAAAACTAGGAAAACGTGAGAAGTTGTCAGCTGTTAAGAAAAAAAAAATACTCAGAGGTCAAGAGAGAAAAAAGGAGTAAAACATTTGTTCATGCAAAAAAAGACTACTAAAGTAACTCAAAACATAGAATCTGAAAGTTCTGTAGCAGAAGATAAAAATGAGTCTTTATATTGTGGAGGCACCTACCTGTGTTCTGAAAAAGGAGAGAGTTGGGGTTGGTGTTACCAGTGCCATCGATGGCACACAAAGTATGTGCAGGAACTGTAGACAAGGAAGATTTCATTTGGGATTTGTGTGTGCAAAACTGATTTTCTCACATATCGTGCAAATTAGGAACCCGTAGACACGAGTCGCCTAATTTGAACCAAATGCATTATTTTCGTTTTTTTATGGAATTATTATTTTCATTTTCGACACATTTCTGCATTCTATTGTAATAGCAACACATTGAGGTTTTTATTGCTTCATTCCACTCAATAAATCGTAAAGTTTTATCATAGTTATGGAAATTATTTCGAAACTGGTCCAATTTGAGCAACTTTCCCTATGTTACATACTATTATCATGAGCTAACATATGTAACAAATTTCAGTCTGTTGAACTAAAGAACCACTCGAGCTACGAATTTTACAGACATATTGATAGACGTAACAGAACTAGTCCATTTCGGATAGATGCACAGGAAAAATCCACCAGGCAGACTATATATTGGAGTGGCAATTGAAACTGTCATGATGGCAGTTTTGTTATTTTAATGTTAGTTTCTAGAAAAAGTATGATATGTGAACTACTCTGAATACTCGTGAATTCTCCGATCAAGTAACATAACCTAGATGAGTAACTCGCCGCACACGCATTAAGATTCGTGTGTAAGGGACATCTTGCCCCAACGACAGTGTCGTGCGTTGTTATCAGAAATATTGAGGTTCAATAAAATAGAAATAATGGAAACCCAATAGGAATGGAAACCTGAAATTATGATGAAATAATCTCCACAAGATTTTGTGAACAGCCGATACTCTAATTGACATGTTTTTTCATAATACATTCGTTTTTCTCTTTTCCAATTTGGTTTCCCTTTCTCGATAGTTACGACACTGGTAGCTTCAAGTGATTGTTCTGTCAAATATCATATGCTGCGTTGTCGTACTGACAAGACTATATCGACAACGACGAATCTTCGTTCGGCGATGGAAATACTATCGTTTTTACATGCTCCCACCAAGTTGCAATGAACGTTTCAATTGCATTCTTATTGCTATATATTTCATCCTGGAAAGTATTTTTGGGTTTTCATTGCCATGAATCTACCCATCTGATATCAAAATCAAGCTGACGTGCTTATTCAGCCCTATGCTGTATCACTTCCGTTAAAAATAACGTCACCGTTATTCGCCATTCAGCAATAGCAAAATAACGGAAATGGCGAATAACTGTGACGTTATTTTTAACGGAAGTGATACAGCATAGGTCTGAATGTCATGATTTGAGGGATAACATTATGAAAAGATGTTACCTTCAGTTCTATTTGAGTGTTACTCATCTAGGTTGTGTTACTTGATCGGAGCGTGAATTGAACAGTCGCTACGCTAGGTTGCGATCGTTCTCAAAATACTCGTCACTTTGAAAATTTATATTTCATATACCTACAGTTCAGCATAACATTACTTACATCTCTAACAAAATGAGTTGTAATATTGACTCTCTGAGTACAACGTACCTAGAAATATTTGCCTGTGTGTGTTGTATCTCGAGCCTCTCTGAAACTATTGTTATACTGAACATAACTAAGTATATATTGAAATTAAAATTAGCTAGTAGAAATAAAAAAAAAAGTTAATGTAACTATGTGTATAGCTATGTGACTATGCATCTATGCGTGCACTTTATCGTAAAATAATATAACCAAAATGGCTTATGCTTTCGCGGACGAAGTTTTCACTATCGCTATTTTCATTCGAGTTCGCAGGCCATCGTTATTCTATATAATAGTGACATCAGTACGTTGAACTGCTTAGATGAAAATTTTACAAGAATGTTGTTAGATGTAACAGATAGTTTCACAAGAGTTTTCTATGACAATAGTTAACATTGGATTAAAACCTTCAGAAAATATCCCAAAAATGCCTGCCTTCAACTTGTGCATACGTTTCTAGTTCAGTTCCCTACTTATGTGTCTTATTGATTTTGTATTCTTCATATATTCCTTCAAAACCGTTTTGCTTGAAACAGTATCCATGCTCTAAAATGGAGTTGATGATAACTGGACACCTTTCTGAGGTACAGGTCATAACAGAGATCATGCTATATTGGTTGTAAGGAACCCATACTATAGTGCTCGAAATGGTACAGTTGTTATTCATTCTGAAATCGTCTGCAAAACGCTGATGAAGTCCTAGAGATGAAAACAGCTGTCCGCGTGAAGGTGTGAATACTATGTACTATGTACTTCAAATGATATTACATACAGAAATTCCAGCAAAACATTCAGCGGAGGTAAAAGTTTGAGAAACAGATAAAAAAGCAATCAGTTCCGTACAAGTTATATCAAAACTTGTTTGGAACTGCCTGGGAGCCCTACCTAGAGCTGGATTGTCCATCAAGGTTTCGTTATTCGACGAAACTGTATCATACGTAATTTTTTTATTGATTCAATGAAGCATAGTCCGATTTTGAAAGAATTGTAAATTGTTACTCACGTACTGTTTCGTGAAGACGTATCCGAAGTCAAATCGCGAAGGTCTAAAATACAACACAGTATCCTCAACCATAATATGTTTATAGCATATATTTTCTTGTCAAACTGTCGCTGTCTAAGATATTCTTCCCTATTTGCAACGTAAAAGGCAGATATACTTTGGCCGTCAACTGAGTCACCGATACCTAACCTAACCTAACCTAACCTAACCTGTGAATGATATGGTTCGTGAATTTATCTGATGCATTTGTTTGTCAAATTGAAGCAACTGTTTACGTCTATTATAAGACCTTGAAAATGATTTTTTTACCAGGTTTGGTCCATTTCGCATTTCGACTTGGGTTTATTGGAAAACGCTTGTTCGATAAAAGAATGCACGTAGTTTCTCTCAACTTTTTCTTTTGTTGGTTTGATTCTCCCGTTAAAATCATTACGTTCTTTCATATGATCGCCATCAGATGTGAGAATATGTTCGGATGTTATTGAATCAGTTCGTTTTGGATTTCATATATAATTTTTTTGTTCTTTCTGGCGCACAGTCAATGGTCACGATGTTTCACCTAAAGAAAGGATTTTCCACTACAAAATCAAACTTTGAATCAATATTTTGTAATTAACATTAAAACAACCTCAAACATAACTTAGAATTGGATGGCACTGCACTATTATTCCATGATTTTTTAAATATATAATAGCGTTTTTGTCTGTTCGGTGGAAATTTTGCAATTGGTTTAAAACTGTTAGAAATAGTTATGCTATATCTTACTGTATACATTTATATATTTTATATGGTAACGGATAGTTGTTGATCATGTATGTTAATGTTATTAAAAAACAACTCAAGTAAAAGTCTCAATTTTTCCAAAAATACTTTTTCGTTAAGTATAACCATATTTCTGCTAAAAAATACTAACTTCCCATTTAGGTAATTGATTCAATACCAGACTAAAAATCAGAAATTAATTCAACCGGCTGCACCCTCATGAGCAGAACCGTCAGAAGCCTTCGAAAGGCTTGTGCGAGCTAAGGAAGACGAATTGCATCAATAGTTCAACTGAGTCACTAATTTTGTTTTGTAAAATTTATTTTTACGAATCACCCAGGTTTTCGAAGAAATCCCCTCAAAAGCAGGGCTTGTGCGCGCAAGGGAGATCCGAGGCCTACAGTTTAAATAAAAATGGATTCCGAACGACTTTAGCTCAGTGGCAGGCTGTCCCGGGGATCGAACCCAGGTCGCCTGGGTGGGAGCAAATACTCGAACACCACGATCACCCCACTAACCATTTTATTACACTGCAAATTATATGAACTGTTGTGTGTACATTTTCAACCACATCCACTTCCAACACACCTTAAAATTTGGTCACTATGTTCTGATAAATTTTGTTTCAGCAATTATTTATTATACGTACAACCGAGTTAAATAAATTAAGTCCAAGACAAGATCAACTGACAATAGGCGAGAACACGAAAAAATATTTTTGCTCCAAATGCGTTTTAAAATACATAATACTTATATAAATGTACCCTCAAAATATTTTTTGAGTCAAATTTCAATAACAGCAGATCTAATTTCTTTTTGAAAAATAGCAAATTTTGAATGTTCTAATATTGGCGCTCTTAGTGACGTACGTGCCCGAGCAGCCAATAAGCGTAATCGGGTTGATTCTAACGTTTAACGGCAACGTTACCGAGCTTCTAAAACTATAAACCAGAGAACATAATGCCGAAGAGAAGTGACAGAAGACACTGTTCCCAATGTCAAGGATGGCAAATTTGAAAGGTGTGAAAACCATCGTGAAAATATTGGATCTGTTAAAAAACAATATGTTTGAATATAAAAAAAGAACTGGATAGTTTTAATATTGTGAATTATTGTGGTCCATAAAAATGATGTTCGAGAGAGAAAGCTAGTCATTTATTTTTGTTTTGCCCCAAAGGTATTTCAGAGTTTGAATACTTTTTTCCCGTTTATAGGTACTAGTTGAATGAATGACTACAAACCATACACCTGGTTATTTACGAAAGCGGTTCCTGAAAAAAAGCACCATTATGTCATTAGATTCACAGAACGACAATCATCGGCAGTTTGCTTACAAGTTAGGTTAACCAACTTTGGTAACAGTTTATACTTTACCGCTAAAACTGAATTTTCGTATAGGTCCGTCATATTTTTTCGGAAGTTCCAGTTTCCATTTTTCCGAAACCTTTCAAAACGATCGTGTGTTTGAGTGACAGAAGTAGTAACATTTCAGTGGATTTACACCAACTTTATGTCAAATGTCAACTTCTGACAGATTTAAAAAAATTGGCAAAAGTGGAATAAGTGGATATTTGAATCAGCAGACAACGAAACGTATGACCAGGACCAATAGTTTATGTATAATCTATCTGCTACACATTACTAATGACTAAAAACCTCAATGTTTAAGCTAGTTTTTCTGCTAGGGCGATGGGATCTCCTACATGATACATTTTTGTGAGTAATGGTCCGACACAGTTGCATTTTCTTTACCAGATTGTTGAACATTCCTTGTGATTTTCTTTTTTTATAGATATCTCTGATCCAAAATCTTGGAGGATTCCATTTTCTCTGTTTTCTCAATAGAATAATCGAAATAAGCAACACATTTTTTGATATTGTTTGCCTTCATTCATTTATAAATCTGAAATTGTTACAACATTCAAACGAGAGGTTGAATCTGATCCGATGACAGCATCTCATTTCTCCGACAACGGGAGAAAGTTAAAACATTCGGACAAATATTTGGCGCCCTTTCATTCTCAAATGTTTCTACGAATCACAACTCATTCGGATGATGGTATCATCGGATGACGGAACTGTGGACATTCAGCATAAATAACATAACATAAGTATGGCAACGTTGCTAAATTAATTGACGTTGTCAACTGTGGGATTGGTTGCTCGGGATAGTACGTCACAATAGCGCTAAAAAGAAGCCATTTGAATTTATGAACTTTAAATATTTTTTTTTCAAGTTTCAGACAACTCGCAAAAAAAACTAGAATAGAGTGTCCATACGACGTAGAATCCATTCCAAATATTTTGAAAATTTCGTGTCCTCGCCTATTGGATTCTTCGATCACTCCTGAATAAATTCAAGCCAAAGAATAGTGTTTGAAAATTTAACGATATAAGTATAAAAGTACGGGTGCGATTTACACTCCTACTACAATTTTAATAACTGTTATTCGTAAAAAACTTCCATGCAGAAGCATTTATTCACGTCATTCTCGTAATCATATAAACAAAACTTCGCAAGCTCTTCGCGTAGTTCATATACCTAACAGGCAAGCAAATAGGGGAAGGTACCTATGTTTGACTAATGGCATGGGTGGCTACAGCTCTCTGAGCCCCTCTTTGTGCCCATCTAGGTGTAGAGGATATACAGTATCGGAGAAAATATATTTTGGGTACAGACAAATCTAAAAGAGTAACAAGAAACACAATTATATTATAATACCACAAAATCAAGAGAGGTGCTATACAATTGTCCCTCTTGTCATCCCACTCGACTCTGCGTAGTGAAGTCGAACGACAATTCGGTACCCCTTCTTCGAGCTATTCGAGGAGAAATTGTAACGCTCTCTCAATATTTAGCACGCTATCCTTTACACTCTCATTTAATAATGATACCCAAAATAAATTCTCTCCAATACTGTATATATTACTATTATTTAGTGAATTACTGTTTCCTCAAAAAAGAATGAAATTATTATAATATAATAATTATATATTATTATTACTATCGTTATAAAATTTACCGGGGAGATGGCTATACAAATTATTTTGAGTGGCAGATATAAACAAAAAACAACCATTTTCCTATCCTACACTTTGTCGATTAACGTAGTCTACCTATGGTGAGATGACTTTGCAATTGCTTTCTATGAAATTGTGGTTCAGTCGGAAATATAAGATCACCTCACTACAGGTTTCAGAGTTTCTAAAGGTCATCAGAAGATGGTAGGTAGCATACAAGTAGTTAAACTCATCAAGCGTTCGTAAAACATCTACTACATGAACTATTATTTGTGCAGATAAGTTTTTCCTCCATAGAAATGAGAATTTTAAAAATTTCGTAAAATGGTAAGGAAGGTTCATGAAAGCGTTTATTGTTTGTACCGCAAATCTTGGAAAGGTAATAATCCTCTTTCATCACTTGCATTGTGATTAGAATATTGCTGCTAAATTGACAATGTACTTGTGGTAACTATCCTGAATTGTTGGTTTTTAGAAAATGCAATTTGTAAAAGGGTTTTAGGAAAGAATTATGAGTTATGATGTGATTTGAACATTCCTTTTTGACATTTAGTACTCTACGGGGACTCCCAATGATTAGGTAGATACACAATAACTTCCGAACTTCACAAGTAGAAGAAACGGGTGGTTCAAATTCTACTGAGTCTGTAGGGATTTCAAATCTGAAATTAAATGCACCCAAGTTTATTGCCTATTAGTTGAAGCAAAAGTTGTATCACTCTGAAAATTTTGTTGTTGCCATTATGATTATGATCTATATACGTATGGGAAACTATTTTAAACCATATCGTGTTACTATCCCTACCGAACATTGATCTAACTATTATTTTTTCAAACTTATAATAACTTCCATTAACAACATTTATAAACAGTTTTATTCAGATTTTTTTCTACAAACTCTAGCTTCATATGCAATTCAATAGGTAGTAGACGAAGGTGAGTATGGTTTTTTTCATTCTTCAATGAAATCAGAGATCTAGCTTACAGAATCGTTCATATAAAACGTTTTTTCGACTTGTTCAAAACGTGGTAATTTTCCAAGTTGCAAATCTTTTTTTACCCTAAAATCTTCAGAGCTCATTCGAAGAGGTACAAAATACACTGATGAATTTGTCATTATCCCTGAGGCTTCTAAATCGAACGATGCATCTTGTTTTCCATATGATCCAGATTTCAACTGTGAAATTCCCAAATAATGTTTTACTATAGACCGGGAGATGGTAACACAAAATATTAGATCATTTGTACCAGTATGGTGGTTCTTCAGGGGTATAATTACGGAATGACAAAAAAGAATATGATGGTCATAGCGCTGGTACCGGCGGCCCAATTGCGTGGGCGTTAATCAAACGTCTCGGATAAATAACGAGTGTTGAACGATTTGTTCCACAAAAATGCTTGTATTTTCCAATAGTCAATAAAAAAAGGCAGCAGCGTAATGCCATACTTCTCCGGTGTGACTTACAGCCCGCCATACCGACACGAATACATTAATTTAAAAACAAACAATTGAACCATTTGTACCTGGCTGATTTTTGCGCAGCTAATCATCGTCGAGTAGCCATTCACAGAAATCACCTTGGCATACGTTCCCGACGGTTCCCAATGGCCGCCATACCACCACAAAGAAGTAATTTTTTTTTTGCTAAACTTATTGTACTAGCCCAAACATTTTTTTAACAGTTCTCTGTATGATCATGAATAGAAGTCTGATCATGCCATACCTGTGAGAGGTGGTGAATATGTACAATATTTTTTTTAAATTCTAAGATTTTATTCGTAATTCGAACGAATTGTACCAGTATGGCGCCACTTTTTCCCTCTACTAGATGTATGGCAAATATAATAATGGTCACATTGTATCATATAATTTCCAAAAATGCAGATGCCATACTGGTACAAATCGTCAAAATTTTAATTTTTTTAACCTCTTGACATAAGTCGTCCGCCCAATGGTTACATTCTGGATTAATTTTTTTTAGGTAGAATTACATCCAAACGAACAGAATACAATGATTCCATAATGTAAAAAATGATTTTCCGTATTTTACAGTTGTATTTTCAAAACGTGTCGATTAAATAAGTTTTTCAAATATGGCAGCACTTTTTCCCCCTATTAGACGTATGGGAAATATAATAACGGTCACATTTTATCAAATACTTTCCGAAAATCCAAATGCAATACTGGTACAAATCGTTTAGCAAAAAAAAAATAAAATTACACCCTTGCGGTGGTATGGCGGCCATTGGAAACCGTCGGAAACGTATGGAAAGGTGATTTCCGTGAAAGGCGGACTCGACGATGATTAGCTGCGCAAAAATTAGCCTGGTACAAATGGTTCAATTGTTTGTTTTTAAATTAATGTATTCGTGTCGGTATGGCGGGCTGTAAGTCACACCGGAGAATTATGGCATTACGCTACCGCCTACTTCTTTTTTTATCGACTATCGGAAAATACAAGTATTTTTGTGGAACAAATCGTTCGACACTCGTTATTTATCCGACGAGTTCGATCAACGCCCACGCGAATGGGCCACCGGTACCAGCGCTATGACCATCATTTTCTTTTTTGTCATTTCGTATTTAAACCCCTGAAGAACCGCCATACTGGTACAAATGACCTAGTGTCACCATCTCCCGGTCTATTATTCACTTGTGGTAGATGTGCTATTCAACAGGTTTTGCTGGCATTTTTATTGTTTTCCTCATATCAATCATCAAAATGTAAAAATAAGAGAGTAATCATTTTCCGGCAAGTAGAAACCAGCATTGCCCGTATTGAATTACAGGTTCACTAACAATCATGTGCTATATATTGAAGTCATACTCAATTTTGATTCGAGTCTATGCATTGAGATTTCGGTAAAGGTAAGAGATAGAGTTGCAATTAAATGGGGTAAAAGTAGTGTATTTCAGAGGTTAATCATATGAATGAAAGAAATTTCCTCTAGCTTCTTCAGTTCTGTAGTTATACACGAAAAATCGAAAATTTCAAAATTCTTCTTTTACATATATATTTTTATTCCGCGAATACTTTTCAAAACCTATAACACTTTGCCTTTGCAAGTTTTTGTGAATCATCCAATATTTTAATAAATAATGATATAAAAAGTATCGTACAAATTCCACTTTTTATGTACTTACCTGTACTTTTTTATTTATTTTTTTTTTAATGACAAATATCATTTTTCATAGTGACGTAGTATTTTTATCTGACTACAGAGTGTTCTGGAAATGTTGAACTATTACCAGTATTATTTCAACAGTTTCTCAATTCTATAACTTACAGCTGTAATGGAAGAATATCAAACGATACGTAACGAAATAAATCGAATATAGTTCGAAAAGTGTGTATACGGAGGTATCAAATGAATTAAATCAAATAATTCCTACTACGCGCGAACGAAAATACCCTATCCTCAAATCTACCTAACTGCATTCAGTGGGATACAACGTTTCATTTCGACAAAGTTGATTAGAATACAATTTAAAAAAATTGATGAAATTAACATTATTTATCTTTAATGAAACTGATGAGAATGGAGGTGTCCGGTATACAAGCTGCATTTCAGGGGTATTATCGAAATTTCTGAGAATTTGTAGGGGGCATAACGAACAAAACAAAACAAGAATCCATCTATTTTCTATCGTCAACTAAAATAGAGAGTTGGTCTGAAATTTCTGACTTTTCTTTGTTGATAATTGTCATTAATTTTTTATTTGTAAAAACTTTTCCAGGACCATAACGAACAAAATAAAAAAATTATTATGCATGTCCATCTTTTCAATTGTGAGCTACAGTAAGCACTCAGTTTTTCTAGAATTTTACAATTTTTCTTTCCGAGAAAATCTCATTTGGACTGAAAAAAAAAAGTTTGAGTTTTTAAAGTTTCCATATTCTAGAAACTCTTTCAATTTTTTTCCGTTTTCAAGACGAATATTAAAAAAAATTATCCGAATTTATTCATCCGTTCTCAACGAACAGCATTCAATTTTTATTCAAATAGCAAACTGAATATCTGTAAATAGAATAGAAGAGAACTCAGTGATAGGTACCTTTCAATGATTCATTTGTTGGTAATATATTTTTTTCAGAAACATATAAGTATTGCTAAAAGTTAGTAAGTATTTGTATCTATCTAAATGGCAGCAAACTATAAAAAACCTTTCTTTCACAACGTTAACCTACGATCGGTAATCAATATACAATATCAGAGATTGCCCGTGTGATAAAGCAAATTCTCAAAATGGCGAAGGTGCATAATTAGGTGTGTGATAATAAAAAGTGTTCACGAATCCATTCGACACAGGTCAATAAACCTCAAATCTTCAAAGCTCCAACAATGAAGTCATGATTCACATTTACACAATATTGACCAATACGACATGTATATGAATTTCTCGATATATCTAGGGTAAAATAATTTGATATTTCAGCCGTTTTCGGTATAATTTCTATAATTAGCACGAATAAAGAGGCCCAAGTACATAATCGGAAATTGGAATAGGAAATATTTTTGATGACTATACGATCTATTCATTTAAATGGTCTCTTCTTCAAAAATTTGTCAGTCGAAAAAATTACAAAATCACTCATTCAAAAATGCAAACAATATTAATAATAATATTGCATTCATTGCCCAGCTGGTTACCCATTTATGAGACAAAGATATGGATGAAAGTAATGCCTGTGCATGGCACCACATGATACAAAATAAGGGCCTCGTTTTCCCTAGCTCACACATGTCTATCGAATACTTCTGAGAGTAGTTCGTAAGGGTGCCGCCAGTTGATGGATAGAACAAATTTCAGAAAAAACAAAATATTCAGAAACAGAGAATAACAGAAGTATTCTAACTATATATCAAGTTTTTGTCTCGACTTCTTCAGGATACAAAAATACTTGGGGGTAAGTAACAATGTTAATGAAATATAAATTTCAAAATCGTAAACAAAAAAAAAAGATACAGAAGGAATGTCCTGTCCTGTTTTCTGAAATATCTCTAACCTTTTCACCCTTATCCTTAGTTTATTCTTCCTACCCTTTTACCCATAGCCTAGAAACTTGACAAACAAATCTTACCGAACATGGTGGTTAATTCCTGAAGTTCACCACCTCCAATATTCAAAATATAAACCACCGTCTCATCCCTTTGGTCTCAAGATTGTATTGTATGAACCGAATATGAAACAAACAATAATAAAATTCATATATTCTAAATGTTCTTGTCTTAAGATCTCCGATATTTCCTGTTTAAAATACTTATTTCAAATAGTTTTACTTGAAGTTTTGGATGTGAGAACAGAAGCTTGGGTAACCATTTTATATGATATTGCCTATCAATATCTGCATTGGAATATTTTCAGTTATCCTCTGTTGCTGATGATGATTCGAGAATTATTGTAGAATTGATGAAGAAGCTGTGATATGAGAGCAGACTGCTCGAAGGATTTCCATACAAGTCATACAAGACCTTTCATATGACAATTATTGCATTGATAGGGTACTTATTCAATGTATTTAATTTCTTTCTTTCTAAAGCTTCACCCATACAATAAAGACTTTATTGATATCGACGTTTTTTTGGTGTTTCTGGTAGTTTCCATTTCTTGAATAATTAAGACCTTGTCGACTACATCTCCAAAAGTACGGAAAGGCATATGAACTAGAAGATCAAGATCAATTAATATGATAGGTGATTAAATTTCCTTGCTGTCTCATGTATCATTGTATTGAGGGCAGAAAGACTGGACGAAATAAACATTGTTTCAGAAAGAAAACAAAAAAGGTGATCTCAGAATGGTCAAGCTTCAGCAAGACTTGAAATGAAAGAAAGAGGAGAATATACTGCATAGCAACCAGATGATATTTTGTTGCATAGGGCACGAATATGATCTTTAAATTCTAATTTACTATCAATATGCAGTTCTAAAAATGTCAAACTGTTTTTTTTCTCGATAATATAATTTCCAAGCGGTATATTTTCAGTTTTCGAAATATTAATAGAAAGACAATTTGAGTCACACCAGTTCTTGACTTTCTTCTTATCCATAAAATGGTAGTATCGTCTGCTTTAGAGTGAATTTTTCTGCGTTAGTTTTCATCATCTGACTACGACCTAATAAATATAAACTGAACCAGCTAAGAATCACTCTTCTCAAGCCATAATACGGAAGTTTCCGCAACAGTAATTCGTGATCAACACAGTCGAAAGCCTTCAAAAAATCACAAAATACCGCAGCAGCAACGTCCCCACCATTGATTTCAGTATAAATATTTTCCATGAAAGTGACAATTGCGTCATTAGTGCCTTTGTCATTTTAAAAGCCATACTGTTCTTTGCTAACGATTCTATGTCTCATCAGAGATATAGTTATCCTTATCTAAACTTGTTTTTCTATAAACTTTCCTTATGTGAGAATGAGATAAATTGGCCGATAATTCGAGAGGTCGTCGTAATTTCCACCTTTATATCTTCAGAAAATCAGGAAACTTCCCTGAGTGAAATAATACAACTATGATATTGGACAAGGGTTGTAACGTATTATCTGGAAATTTTTTCAAAATATTTGTTTCAGAACGCAAAGTGCCTGCCAAAGTTTTTGATAAATCTCTAGAATCAATAGACATCTCCTCTTGTAAGGAACGATTAGTACCAGGAGAAACTTGGATTCTTCTTTCTATATCAAGCTTATTTGATATAGAATCATCGATATAACTTTCTGCTGCAGCGTTTCTCCACCCACCATGTAGTTTAATTGTTGTGAGAGCAGCACCTTTACCAGCCAGTAAGGTTGTTGAAGTCCTCCTCATACAATGGCCGCTATAAGCTTCTGCGATTGCCAGATTAAAAAATGAAGCAGCTCATGAAGGAACTTCAACAAAGTGTTGATTCTAACAGGTTGTGTAGTAGGTTTCTGATGAGCGTATCGTAAAAAGAATCTGTCATTGAATAACTTCTTCAGACCTCAGGACATGTATTTTCTACACGTCTCCACAGTATTGTTAGAGAACCCTGCTTCTATAGTTGTCAATTTTCTTATCTGGTATCGAAACAAGCAGATATGTGCCCTTATCTTGTACATCACTGATTTCCAAATTCATCAATTCGTCAATTCACAGTTTCGATAGGCACCAGTCAGAAATTCCCATTATCAGTACAACATAAATATTAAAAAGTTCATTATCCAAACTGCCTAAAAAGTCACAAGATATTATTATCTTGTTCATCAAATATTCTTTATTTGGCATCAAGTATTCCGACCACATGCATACTTCTTCAAATTCAAGAAAAACGATAGCAGAACTTTCTCATTTTTTGTCATAACCCCTCCTTTTTTTTCCATTCATTGAATTCGGAAAATGATTCTCATTTATTTTTTATTTTTTAGGTATTCACATGAAATAATGAAATATTCCATACTCCACTTGTGGCTGACTGAATAACGAAATGTCAGAGCCAATAAATAAATAAAAAATCGGAAAATGCCTCTTTATAATATTCCCTGGACTTATTGCAATAATTGGAGTGGTGCTTCTTAGGCTTCCTCAATAAGTATATCTAAAACAGAACTATTTTCTTGGATTTTTCACCAACTTCACAAATGTTTACAAATGAAGTCGATGAACAAAATGTGGAAACTGAAAATGGATACAAAATACAGGTTGCCATTCAACATACAAAGTAGACTGGCAAGAGATAAGTAGACTGCGGAATGCATTTCATAATTCTAGGGAGTCCTGAATTTCTACTATCCTGTATTACATATGTTTCCATATCTAGGTTTGGTACTAACTGAATCATATTCCATAAACATATTTCGCACTCTGCGGCTGGTTGGCTGGGAAAAATCAGTACAGGGATTAGATAGACACCGATTCACATTTATGTTCCAAAATGTGTTCTAACCGTCGTCGTGCACCCCAACGAGCAACTCACAGAACGGAGAATAATGAGGGTCCCACCTTTTGACGTACGATCCCAAGCACGCTCGAGAATTCTCACTGAAACAGTCCGTCTTGATATGCCAGTCTTCTATTCAAAGAGTAACCAGCTGGAGCAATGAGAAATATTTTCTTCTTGTATTCTTCTTGCATTGATTCACTATTTGAATTGTTTATTACAATGTGAGAACTATCAGATTGTAGGAATCAACAAAAGGTTCCTCTTAAAATAAAATCCGACGAGTTGTCAATAAATTGTCCATTTCATTGATTACTAAATCATTTTATATTCATGCAGAAAACAATCTAAATGGATACAATATGTGTTAATGAAAGTATCGACTGAAAATCTACTTACTGAGGAAAAAAAAACAAGTCTGGTGAAAGTCAAATACTCTCAATACTAAGTAAATGAACCAAATGGTAAGTGAAGCTGTTACTGATTGAAAAATTAAACAAGTCCCAAATTTCATGAGGTCTTTATGTGTACTATACAATCATCTGGGTCATGTGTAAACTTCCAAAAACTGTGTAATTAGCACTTGGACGCAAGCGAATTTTTAATTATGAGTTCAACCTAGATTTCACAACATGACTAATTAGTTGAAGATACTATGACGTCTGCCACAGAACAATTTGCTGTATAGAGACTAATTGTTGAAGTTGGAGTACCCATGTCTGAATTTCTGAATGTGAACAGTGTTCTTCAACAATTGTTCCTTATTTGAAAATCCAAAACGTAATTGAAAAATACATTCAGAACAATATTTTGAAAAACCTACTTATTAGTTCGTAAACAAATGTGAGAATTTTGAAAACGAGTAGGCAATAGCAAGAGATCAAAAATTGACTTTCAAGTGTTCTCTTAGTAGAAAGTCATGAGGGGTAAATACTTATCATATGTGCGAAACTTCCTTTACTCCTTACCCAAAAATATCTGGCTGGAAGAGATAATCCACTGTGCTTTTATTTGTACTTGTCAGTCAAAATCATCTTGTTGATGAAATACTGTTAATTTTCGAAATAAAGTCACCGTATCCCGTATCGTTCCAAAATCTTCAGGAGATGTAATATTGGTTCAGTAGGTATTGGTAACATAAACAATATGCTTTTATACGTCACTATTTTGTTCACTAATGCTCATCTCAAAAAAAATCCAGTGATCATGAAAGCAACGGCAGATTTACTAGCAGGAAAATCTATATAGTATGAAAAAAAAAACATCAGTCCTATTGGACGATGTATTGCAAATCAAATCAAATAACATATATTCAAGAATACATAAATTACATTGGACAAAATGACAATTTTCGTTGAATAATTGTTGGTAATCAGTGATTTAACACTTGTTTTGAGACATAAAAAGAATAATATTAAGGATATGATATACAGGTTGGATCGTAAAAATAACAGAAGTACAAATATGTGAATTTTGGAATACATAAAATTTTAAATAAAAATGAATATACTTTTAATTATCACTACTTATTCTATGATCAGTTATATTTGTTAAAATCATTATCGGTAAAGATTTGATCAAACTTTCGAGGATTGCTAATAATATAAGTTCTCAGTTGGTTTTTGAAATTTACAACGGAATTGATACTTTTTATATTTTCAGGTCAAGAATTGAAAATTTTTGGAGAAATAAGAACAAAAGAGGTTTTTTCCTTCACCACACTAGTAATTCAATTCCTAGATGCGCATTTCGTTAACCAAGTAAACTTCATCAGTAGGATTAGTAATAATGTCGGCTCAAAAACAAATTTGTGCGAAGAAATAAAGTGTCGCTGAAGAATATTCAAAAATTACTAGTTTAACTTTAGGGGTTACCATTTTTTGTATACGAATATGTATAGTGATTTGTATAACCTGAAATCAGTAGGCTGACTGGAAAATAATTCAATATTCAGTATTCTCGTATACCAATATCAAAATTTCATATAGCTTGATATGATTATTCTAAAGTAAAACTGAGATCGTTCAACTGAAAAATTAAGATGGTCAATGTCAAAATGAGGAAATCACGTCAATTAAATAGTCGCGTTGATTCAACGTAAGATTTTGTATACACTGCCCAAACAAAAGATAAAATCTGTTGTTATCGTATTTTTATCATATTGGGTTTTCCAGGCGGATATGACCTGAAGAGTTTACAAAAAATTAAAATCATGCTATTGAAATTTTTCTAAAATATTCTTCCAATTGAAGTAAAAAAAAATATTTTCCGGTTAATTTTAATTGAAACGTTCCTTTTTTCTCGAATGCCTGTACCAATAATGGATTAAACAAAATACGGGAAATATTTAGTAGAAATCGTAGTAATTTTACTCGTTCATCTTCATCAACTATAACTTATTATTTCACCAACCAAAAGAACTAGGTAATAAACTTTCAACAGCGAAAATGAATTTTTAGGATTATGTCAAATTCTTCGATTACCCTTAACTAGAGTGAATTAATACACAATCCCATTTATTGTTTTAGAAATTCCGAAAGATATCTATCAATTTTTCCAACTGAAAAAATGTATTCCAAAAATAATGACATTATTTGATAGACATTTTTTATAGTATAATCGAAACAAAATAAATTTAATTATTAAATCAATTTTCCTTGTACCTGAACCCATTCGATAGGTAGGTATCCATATAATGATAGACACATAATTCGGTATTTTACTTGATAATATACCGGGTGGCTACGGAAGTATTGCCTACGGAATATCTCAGTTATTGTATGAAGTAGGTTGGTGAAATTTGGAGCGTCGATATAATGACATAAGAGCTAGAATTTGAGCATATTGACATGTCGAAGTTAACTTCCGGTCTGACCGGAAGTAACATCAACTTTCTTATTTTAAATGGAAATCCTATTTTTTTTTCTTTTCGCTTTATTCAGCATTCAATTCCCTTTCTAATGACATATCACAAGTTGGTATCTAACCAGAAACCAGAAAAAAATTATTATTGAAATTCACCGAGTAGGCCGTGGAAGCAAAATGAAAGCCAAAAATTGAAAAGTTGGCTATGGCAACCATACGTCACTTGATAACAGTTGCTACTACTGTGATATTTTATTTTCATTCGTCGGCGTTATAAAAAGCCGCCAAAAAAAATAATTTGGAAAAATTGGGAAAAAAACAATACTCTGTAGGTCCATAACTTAAATAGGAACATACAACTTTTTCTTGGCTGTACTATTCAGCATAACCATTCCTTTCTAATGATATAATAGAAAGTAATTTTTTGAAATGAAATACCAAAAAATCCAATTATTATTATTCAAATAAAAAAACCGATTTATCGAAAAAAATAATTCAAATTGATAGGATTAAAGATAAAATAAATTCAAAACAAATGTTCGAAATGCATTCCCTCAGCGTCAATACATTTATTGAATCTGGTGATATTTTCATGTAAAACGTTTCTCAACATTTGGGGCGTGATATCTTGGAAAGCTCTACGAATTTTCACTTCTAGGTCATGTAGAGTTGTAGGCTGTGTGGAATACACATGTTTTAAGATGCCCCCATAGAAAAAAGTCGCACGGAGTAAGATCAGGTGACCTTGGTGGCCACCTGACTGGACCATGGGTTGTTATAAGTCTCTCTTGAAAGCGATTTTGAAGATAATTTCTCGCTATTCTTGAATTATGCGGAGGGGCGCCATCTTGCTGGAAGTACATTCTCTCAGTTATTTCCGCTGGTAGGTTGTTAATGAATTCAGAAATTTCATTCGTTGAAAAATTAAAGTATCTCTCTCCGGTTAGTTGGCCTTGAAAAAGAATGGGGCCAACAATATGAGTTCCAACTATTCCTGCCCAAACATTCACACCAAATCTCTCCTGGAAGCCACCTTGTCGAAACCGGTGCTCGTTTTCTATCGCCCAGTACCTGAAACAAAAGACCGTTCACACTTTTAGCACTTTACACTTCGACTATCGACAATAATCCAAATAAAGTTCAGTACCTACCTTGTATTATTCCTGTTAAATAATCCATTGTTGGTAAATCTTGACTCGTCCGTAAACAAGATATAATAGTTAAATAGGTGATTCTCAGCATTTTGTCGAAGAAACCAATTACAATATTCCAGGCGCCTTTCACCGTCATTTTCATACAAATGTTGATGCAACTGATACTTGAAGGATTTAAATCGATTTTTTTTCAAAATTTTCCTAGCAGAGTCCTTACTTATAGCTAATTCGGCGCCAATCTGCTTTGAGGAAATTGTGCTATCATATTGTACTAAAGCTAATATATTAATTTCAGTTTCCTCATTAATAACAAATGCTTCTTGGTCTTCGTGAACATCAGGCTCAGTTCTTAATTTTTCTTCAAGCCACTGGAAATACCTTCTTGACGGTTGCTGCCTCCCTGGATATCGCTCTAAATACAATCGTTCAGCGGCATAAGAATTTTTTAAACATTCACCATAAATGAGAAGCATGTCAATTTGTTCGGTTCGTGAATAACGGGGCATTTTTTGAATATTCCACTAACTGATTTCGATTTCCAAACCCTTTTAAAATGGCAGAATCAAAAACACTACTTCGAACGTCAAAATAATATGGATAGCAGCGTTCGTGAGAGCTCTCGTTTCTTTTTTGTTTCATTCCAAAATACATCTTAATCAGCCTACTTGTTAATATTTTGGTTCGAATGATTATTGCAATGGATTGATTATTCTGAATAGCACAAACATCGTCTAGGTAGATATTAGAATATCTATGGACGATGACACAGACCAAGTACGTTTATGTTCCTATTTAACCTAGAACCTACAGGATATAATTTATCATTCCACATTATTTTTAATGTTATTTTTGCGTATGGCGATAATAGAGCAAGAGCAACTGTTATCAAGTGACGTATGGTTTCCATAGCCAACTTTTCAATTTTTGGCTTTCATTTTGCTTCCACGGCCTACTCGGTGAATTTCAATAATAATTTTTTTCTGATCTAGTTTCTGGTTAGATACCAACTTGTGATATGTCATTAGAAAGGGAATTGAATGCTGAATAAAGCGAAAAGAAAAAAAAATAGGGTTTCCATTTAAAATAAGAAAGTTGATGTTACTTCCGGTCAGACCGGAAGTTAACTTCGACATGTCAATATGCTCAAATTCTAGCTCTTATGTCATTATATCGACGCTCTGATTTTCACAAACCTACTTCATACAATAACTGAGATATTCCGTAGGCAATACTTCCGTAGCCACCCGGTATATCCCAGTTATTCTTCAAACTGTTCAATCAACTTCAACTTTCCGAACGAGTTTCATCTTTTCTTCCATATGATTTCAAATAATCTTTGGATTGATAACGTTTTTCGTCAATACACTTCGTGAGCAGAAGAATAACTCACGCATACACAAATCTTTTGGAAATAAAATTCTTACAGTTTTACGTTGTAGCAAATCGAGTATCAATAGCAGAAACTATATATAGAGGGACATTTTTGAATCAGAGCTCACGTTTCCCAGTCTTTCGGGAACACCTAACATATGGTCGTAAACTGTATTGCCGAATATGCATCATAGAATAACGAGCATAGCTGAAGCATCTGAAAATCTGATTCTGACTTTGAACATTTTTATTTATGACTCATCCCACAAATGTATTGAACTGGTAAGAAGAATACTCTGATATATAACCGACAGCCGTTATGAGCACTAGGCAGTCTTCGTTCACTGTGGTTCTGGAGTTGATACTGGCTACTCTACACCTTGGCCAAGGACGGAACAGGCCGGTAGATAGACGAAATTAAACATAATGAATGCACACATTGGAACTTTTCCCAAGAAAGTAGCACAAGCTCGCCCACTTATATGGAATACCACAGAAAGTTTGGCGATCTGCATCTGTTTTATGGATATTTCCACAGCTATCGGTGAAATCGAGACTCACCCATCGAGCTCAGTCTTCACATCCGTTTGGCTTCACTTTGGCCATATATGCGGACGACACGACATACACCCAGTCGCACTTCTGCAATGCGGCCATGGCGCGGTTAAAGATTCACTTACAACGGAAAGTCGTGCCGTATCTGGCGAAAACAGAGCTCATGATTTTCACAAAGAAACCTAAACCGTTAATCGCGGAGATCACCGGAGGATTCAAAGCTCTGGGAAACCAGATAGACAACTTGAAGTCCGTGCGGTATCTAGGAGTATAGCTGGACAAAAGATTAACACTTGGTAAGCATGTCAGCTTGGCAATTTAACGAGCTGCGGCTGCAGTAAGAAGGGCATAGCCAGGAATTCTTGGCTATGTCCATGGAGAAAAAGGTGCTAATTTACGAGCAGGTTATCAGACCAACGATGACCTATGCCTGCCCAGTGTTTTTCAGCCTCCCCCAAACCCATATCGGGAGACTGGAGAGGATGCAAAACAAAGTACCCCGTACCGTCACAAACAGAGACAGATACATTCAGCTAGGCGCGTTGAGGGAGCTAGTCGATATTCCATTCATCGGGAAATGTATCAATAATGAAAGTCTGATAAATTCTACAGATACCATATCCTTGGAAGCTCGCTGTCAAGGGACTTGATAGCGGTCCGAGCCCACCACAACAGGCCACGAAGGTATGGAGGACCCATCTACCAGGCACTGGATATTTTCTATATACGAGAACCCAGAAGACGAGTGATAAACCACTCATGGAACTCATGAATGTTCAAACCCGATTTTGTTGACCTTTTTTCGGCGGCCTAGTGAAAACACAATAACCTACATGAATCCACCTCAAGCCCCACATTACTTGGAGGTGGAGAAGTCTAGCATTGTTAGAAATTGTAAAAACAACTTACTTAGAACCTACAGCATTTAACCGCCTACATAACACCATAGGGCCTACCCTAGGACAGGTATGTGCTGGTTTTGCCCGCCCACTGACAGCTCAGCAGGGCAGGAGTAAACCTCTCGCCGCTTAATGCTCAGTGATAGTTTTAGAATTTTTAGTTGTGTTGAAATTTAAATTGAAATGTTTTTTTTTATTTTTTTGGATTTAGTAATACAGACTGAATGAATGTATTATGTATATCCTGTCATTATATATATATTTCGTTTAGGTGACCAATTCCTTTAGGCCTAAGTTTACCCATGGTTGCCAAAGAATATAAAGTATACACACTGTTGCCAATGGAAATAAAGTATACACACTGTTGCCAATGGAAATAGTATACCCACCGTTGCCAATAGAAATAGTATACCCACTGTTGCCAATAATGGAAATATACAATTGTATAGGTGGGATTACGAGGTTTAAGTGAAATTTATTGTAATTTTGTTCTATAATTTTGGAAGAAATATGATGTGAGGCTTAGCTAGAAAACATACTGACCGGCTAGGACCGACCGTCCAGCAACGACGAAAAATTGAAAGGGATCAAAAAAATCTTTCAAGCTCACACTGATCAACCAAAATTTTCAAGAGAATAGAATTTCAAACTTAGTCTTTGTAAACCGGTCGAAGATGATGGTTCAGTGTAAGTTGCCCGCTAAGAATACACGTGAATACACAATTTTGGTCATAGTTGGACGGTCGCATACGGTCGGTCATGGTTGCTCAGTGTGCTGGCTGCCTTAGAAAACGAAAAGATTATCACGATCGACGTAATCATGAAAATAATACACATCGAGTATCTTGAAATCATATGTTTGTCCAAAATAAGCTTACTATGATTGCTGAAAAGTGAAACGTGACAAGGTGTCGGAAAAATGTTGCTTATTTTCGTGCATGTACTATATGTACATGCAATAAATGCAGCGAGCAGTGTATATTCTGAAACCTCTTGTGATAGGTTCCCATTGGCAAACATTCCATTCTTGTCTTGATTCGAGTTGGCCCGGGCACACCATCGCCACGAGTTCTCGCAAGAAGTCAAGAAGTCTTCCACTAAGAGATGCTGAATTCCCGTCTTCTCTTACGAACTGGCGAATGGTAAATGACCGCAAATGCAGGGTCAGCGACCGACACGAGCCCTGACCCACTAACTTCGCGAGGTCAATGATCTGCCATTCTAGTTTCACATCTCTTTCGGTCAACCAAGATGCCAGATGCAGCAAGCAATGTCCAGGAGGAAGTCGAGTTTGGAGTTTGCCGGCATTTCGGTGAGCTTCACCGTGGGAACTCAACAGGGAGCAATGGTCCGGTCAATCTGATAGACATTGCGAGTTAGCCAGAGATTGACAAGAAATACATCCTGATTGATATCGATGCAATTAAATTAACAATAATTTAGGCAATGCTAAAACATACTACATCCTTTTCGTTGAATGATAGGTATTCCTCATGAATATTGTTTCGACATAAATCATTTCATGAGGTGGGAAAATTTCGAAATGCTGGGAAGGAATATTTAAAGGTTGTTGACGATGTAGTAACTTGATTACTTGGGTTTTGGACGACCATCGTCTTAATGGGTTGAAAGATGTTTGCATTCTTTCACTTGTTCACAACGTTTCGATAACTTGTATCCGCAATCGTCTTCAGGTGAAATCGTTGAAATATCTTGTCTCAGTTCTTTATATTGAAAAAAAAATCAAAACTGACTATTTCCTGAACACTTTTCGTTTGAAATAAATGTGGAAAAAATAGCTAGAGCTCCTTTAGGCGGTGCTGCAAAAGTACTGCATGCAAAATATTGTCCACATTATCAAACTCAGACTTTTATTATTTCAAACATTCAATTAGTGAATCGATTAACTATTTAATTGGTATCGACTGGAAACGAGGGTCAATATGTTGAACCAAATATATACGAACATTAAAACTGGCGAAATGATTACATTTCTGAGACTCTGCATGGCAATTCTGCAATAATATTGAAAGTAGAAAACAATAACACAAGCTATAAATAGTTTGATATTTGATCTAGCATATGAACAATTTCTTGGATATGGTTTTTGGTAGATATCTAATATTTGTTTAAAATGTTGCCAGGAATATAAAAATATAATTCAACTGTCATAGGGGGCAGTAGTTGTTTTCAATTACAAACGCCTAAAAATATATCTATTGGAAAGGTTGAAACGGAAGACATGATTAATTGAGGGTCTCTCGACAAGGATATATTATCAGCATTTGTTTCTGATAACATTTCAACTTGAATGCAGAAAGTATCAGAAAATCGTCTTGTATGAAATCAAATATGATTCCAAGTAAAATACACTCGGTACAGAGTAATTCGGTGCATATTGGGTATCAGTAAATCTCTAGAACGAGTTGACTGTTGATGCTGGTTTGTTGCGAATTTAGGTTTATTCTTATATTCGTATTTGCAAACTTCGTAAAAATATATGCCAGCAACAGTATTTCTGATGGATCTCGTTTATTGTTTGAATGGATTATTTACTAGTCGATGGACGTAAGACTTTACAGTATTCATGTTCGGTCGAGGAAGATGGTTAAATATTGTTTTTAACATACTTTTTCAAATTCTTCAATCTAGCTCATCATTTCTACAGCACAATTTCGAGATTGCCAAGAATTTAATAACCTGAGATTATTATTACTACTTTCACAGCTCAAAATATAAAAAACTCTTGAATTCATCGTTCTTTGAAATCATCTCCTTTCTTTCTTTCCGTTTTAACAGAAAATATATAATTTCAATCAGAACTGTATATTTCAATGTATCGATTCTATCGCTTTTTTTCTAAATAAACAATCGAATTGATGTTCTGTTTTTGAATATATTGTGAATATGCTGGGTGCTGATAGGTGAAGGGGTCACCATTTTATATTCCGAATGAGTTTACAGATTTATTTTAAATTTGGATTAAACTACTCAACACTAATTTCGTCGCACCCCAAAATTTTGACCCTATTTAAATCTGAATAACTTTTTTCTGCATTGAACAATTTGGATTCGGTTTACAGTGTTCGCTAGCCCAGTCCTTCAGCTATAATCTCGTACTCCTTCAAAACATAAGGTTCTTCGCATAAAATCGATACAGGGTATTACCTGAAACTGTGCAAAATTTCTGAATCTTCAAAAGGGATTCCAGATTAAGAAACATTCTTTTTTTCAAATTTGACAAAAGTGGCATGAAGATTACCTCAAGATATTTTTCGAATTGTCTTATTATCTATTTTGTTTACAGGGTGATATCAAAACATTTTTTTTTGGTTTAGCAGTCATAACTTTTTTCCTCGTCAACCGACTTTCGAAATCTCGAGCTCGTTTTGAAGATGAAACTTTAGATGAAGAGATATGAAGATCGGAATCCATTTATAACATGTTCATGGAAAACTGTCGATTCTAACATACGATTAGTCAGCAAAAACATTTCTATTGATTTGAAACATCCAGTTAAAACAAAAGAAATTAATAACATCATCATTTCATCTCAAATATCCTGTATATTTAGACGTTTTTGAGTTCTTTATATATTTATTCATGTGGTTTATATTAGTCATCAATATTCCATGTGTGAGGATGATTTTATTGGATAAAGCTACAATAATATTTTGAGGAGAGTACTTACCAATTGTATTCATGAACTTTCGTTGAATGGTAAAGATAGGCTCCATTCTGGTATAGAAGAAATGGGTTGCTTTTTTTGAAGATGAATGAATGTTCATCTCACGACAAACGGAGACCTTAGAAATAAAGTAAAGGAAGCAGTCGACCATTTCAAACAATTACTTGTTTAGTGAAGATAATTATTAGTCAATGGTTACGATGCAATTCCTGCTGAAAAACTAATTGGAAATTGAAAACATCATTGAATGAAGCTTGTATATGTCCTAATGGAAAGAAAATGTTTGAATTTTGATAAATAGTTTTGTACTGTAAGGAGTAGATACCTACGATCGATTTCACGCCGGAAGGATGGCCACTTCTCCAATTGCTGCATGAGGGAATATAAAAATAATTTTGAGAGTTATAAATAACGCTTCTGCTTCAAATGAATAAACTACATTGAAATATTGAAACGCAATCTCAATCTTTTTCTGTCTCACATTACACTTGGTTTCTAACATTCTCTAGGTATAAATAATATAATTTTATAACATTTGCAAGTTTTTTTGTTAGTCAAATCTTTAATCAAGAAAATGGTCATAAAACAAAGGTCTGTATTTTTTGGATAATTTGAATACATTTTCGATTTCGATTTTTAATGTCTGAATCCAATTACGTTACATCAAGTCCGCATATTATTCATTTAGCCCATCACGTTTTGGAACAACACGCCGAACTCAGATGATGGTATAGTAGGTACCTACACATTAGAGGCTTATGGAAAATCAGGATCCGCTGATGTTGTCCTGATTAATCAATTTTTTATCATTTTCATTTATTGAATCTTAAAAATATTTGGTTTTCTATCCCATTTCTGCAAGTAGTTCAGCTGATATTTTTATTCACTTTATTTTTTTTTCTTTCACTTTTACTCATTAACTAGAAGTATCTGTCAAAAACTACTTTATAGAAGTCATAGGTTAGTTTGAAATTTGCACATTTTAGTGTATAGTTTTTAATTGGGTCTTATTAACTATTTTTCATTGTTTTAGTATTATTTGTGTTGGAGCATAAGGAATCTGAATTTCAGATTGTTAGCTTTACATAGATCGCAAGTTGCATTGTAATTTTTCAAAAGGTAAAGTTTTCTCTGATTTTTATAGTTCTGATTTAATGCAAATATATCAGTAAAAGAATATGACCCAAAACCCAGCTTTATTACTGTTCATACCCTTCAGTCCCTGATCTCAAATTCCAATATATTGCAAATTTCCCAATTTTTTTTTAATTCAAAGTAATTATGAATAAATCGAAATCTCCCAAAAATGGACGTCAATCCGTCATTAGGTTCATATGAATTATTTGCAATTTAGTTTTATTTTAATATGGGGTATCATGAACGACCATTACGTTTTTTTAGCTTGTTTCATCAAATCTCTGAATCTTCTTCATCATTCTTAGAATTCACGATCATAAGCCGGTCGGTAAAATCGTCATGTTTAAAAGCGACACTCTATTGACTGTACCACAGCAACGAGAATAACTACAACACCGCATATGGTACTTGCTGATTCTGCAAGAAGGCCAAAGATGTAAAAGGCGGCTTATCTTGGCCGCTTTGCAATTGTGGAGATAGGTTTTATAACATGTCAGACTCAAAAAGGCATTATTAATTGTTGTACAGAATGAACAATTTTTCATTGCGGTCTTAGAATTATCAAAGAGCCACGTACGAATTATAGGATATCATGGGTTTTGATATATTTTTCACTTCAAAAATAATACTTCCCTAGTGAATACACTTTGTCACTATTGTGGTCCAAAACTTGATTTACAAATTACTGAATTAAAAGATAATGATTTGAAGAAATATTTCATCACAGAATTTACATATTCCCGGAAGTGTCATAGAAGAAAATGAATTGAAAACAGTTTGCTAGAATATTTTGAGTCCAATGAACAACTTTCTAATTAACAATTTGGTTTCAGGAAAAGTCGCTTATAAGTGATCAAAATCTATCAACTTTTTTTATCACGATATTAACCTTAAAAAGCTAATTGTTATTTGAAAACTCGCTTTCAAAATCAGTCATATCAGTTATGATTTCAAAAACATACAGCTTGCCAATGGTCATTATGAAACCAGATCAATTCAATCTTCATTATACTGGTTGGTTACACACACCAGGGGAAAAAATTATATGAATATACATTTCTTAAGCTTCCATTGGTATAAAAATATAAATTTCAATAGAATTGAGAAAGAATTTTAAACAAATAACATCAGTATTATTTAATTCTTGATACCACCAGCATGTTTTCAAAACGTTCAATCATTCATGTAAAAAAATTCAAATGCATAATTTCAAGGCCATTTCGGATTTATGTGCCCACAACTACTTTTAATTAACTTATTTCACGTTTTACTGTAGGAAAGTTTGTGGTAATGGGATAACAAATTTTTTGTTGTCACTGACTTGGCTGGAGTTGAAAAATCTTATAATATATTGTTGTCGAAAAAAAGACAGGTGCTCTGGAAATGAAAATTAAACTTTGAAAGTGAAGGTGAAATGTAAAAGCATTTGAGAGATATTGAATAAATGTTAATTCAAAAATATACCTAGAAGTTGAGAAAAGAAATGATTCACTTGAATATCCTGTTTTATGCACTCAATTCGTTAACAAAGAATACAGAAAATGAAACAAAATTTTCTAAACTTTCAACGAGGTCATCTTGAACAAACTGCGCCTAAAGTTTGTCTTTCACTTGTAGATGATTCGACATCTGTCATGAACATCATGTACATATTTTCATCAAAATCAAAATGCCACACCCATGACAGGTTTATATAAAAAAACAATTATCAAAGTGTCATTGCAGTAGAAGTATTCCCATCATGATTCTCAATTCTTCCTACCTTCCTTATGATCCTTGAAGAGTGAAATAGATTTTCATCATAAAAAATTTATTGGAGGTCTAGTAAAAGAGATACAATTCTTGCATCAATGATTTGAACGACTACTTTGAGTGATCCTTTTGAATAACACTCTCATGTGTCTATATGAATTTCCAATTGATACTGAATATTTAAGAAATCAACTATCTGGAGGGAAACGCAAATTTTCACTTTTAGATTTTTTCTTTCTAGTTGAGCTCTTTTCACAATATCTATCAGACCACTATTGAAAACAAGAATAATTTTTATTTCAGTCACTTCCTCGTAAAGGTATTTTTTCATGTATTCTTACTGTACTAAATCAACGGTTATTCTACTTGGAGTGCGTGGAGTTTTGCCATTTGGATACTTTTCCATAAATTATATTCACACCAAAGGTCCAATATTTATATTTATTATTATTATTATGTGGCGGGGCTGGCCATCGCGCATCGGAAGAAAATGAAGGTAATTCTGCGTAGAACCTTTCTGCTTCCCGCTGTCAGGTTGATCTAGTAGGTGATCTTCTGATAAAGTCCTGAAGATTTTTCACGAGGTTTTTCTGTAGAATAATTTCTGCACTACAGTGTCCGACAATATCCATTCCTTTGCGAGGCAAGGTTTCGCATTCAAACAATATGAGTGAGGCTGTTTCGTCCTCCTCATCACAGAACCTGCATAGCATTGAGTCTTGGTGTATCCCCAATATGTGCAAGTGTTTTCTCAGGTGGCAGTGTCCTGTTGAACTATCAACACCTTCGTAAGGGAGTTCAAGAAGATGCCTTGATAGCAGGACAGTTGGTCTCATCACCATAATTTTCCAGTGAGTATTTATTGCCTGTGGCGTCTACCCAGGAAGTTGATGGTTCTTGACCCATTTATTCGTATCCTGCTCAATTTTCGTGCATAGGATTCAACAGGCTGGTTCTGGTCCAATGAGAGTTGTTGCTGCCCCCGCTCTTGTAAGGGCATCTGCGTTCATATTACCCTAGATGCCCTTATGATCAGGTACCCTGTTCTGTGCTCCTATAAAGGTCGTTGATGTTTTGTGAGTCTCCAAAAATAATTTGGAAGTGAATCTGCATGATCACAGAGCCTTCATTGCCGCCTGGCTGTCGGAAATAATGACTTTGGGTTGGTTTCTAGGTCCCCTCCTTAGAATCTCTCTTGTTCAGGAAATAGCTGTCACCAAGGCTTGGACTGATGTCTTGTCTCGGTCTCTGCTCGTATATGTTACCTCTACACCATTGTTTGTCTTAGAGCTGTATGTGTCTGTGTATCAGATTTGCCCCTTTGACAGCATTGGTAGAGCCCTTGATGTGACTTCCCTATTTTGAATGATGGTGGTGAATGTTCTATCAAAGGAGTAGATTGGGGTCATTTTGTCCGACGGCATCTCAGATGCGTCGATTCTTATGACCTCCAGTATGTTGGAATGGCCAAATTTATTGTCCTCTATTGGTCCATGCACTTCAGTCTGGAGGCTTCTATTCTCGCCTTCACTGTAAAGTGCAGATGCAGAGAAGGGTGGTTCTGGATCACCTCCAAGGTAATCGTCGATGTGCTGGACTTTGCACCAGTAACTCCGAGCAGGGCCAGTCTTCGAAAACTATCCAGCTCCCCTCTGGTTGTGACAGCAGGGCACCATACGATATCGAGGGTCTGACTATCGCTGTGTATAGGCAAAGCGATTGTTTGGGTCTTAGTTTCCTAGTCCACCTGCCACCATTAATGATATCCTTGCACTTCCTACTTCCAATATGGATATAAGAGTTATTTGAGTAGTACCAAACCATATTATCGTTGATTTATGTTATGACTATTATTATTCTACCCAGGTTTACCTTACCAATTCAGACATTCTATTAGAAATCTCCAAGAAAAAAGCTCCCAGTTATTAAGTTTGATGGATGAAGTCAAAATTGTATTTTTCCATTATTTAATCGCAGCACTCTAGACTGAAAACAAAACGTATAGATATCCAAATAACATTATAAGGCCCTCTACAAACATCAATTGTTAAAAGTATCCCGTGAATTCTGAAAATGCAATAATATGCAGGGGTTTAGATGTCCTAAAAAATTGCCAAATATGTCAAAATTGAATTAATCGAGTTTTATATTCAGATCTTGCGAACAAATGGCAAAAAGTCAAATCGTTGTAACCTTTTACACCAAAAATTTCTATCGGTATATTTGCCTTTATTCTTAGTTCTGCTTCATTATTAATTTCGAAGTTTCGTAAATAAATTATCAATAATAAAGGCATTGAACGTGTTAATAAAAATTTCACAAGATACTAATATGTGATACATCTTTTTCTATTCTAGATTTCTGAATGACAGACATACTTCCGGCAAGTATTCATCAATCACAACAAAATGTTCCACATTGATGGCGCAATACCTACTCGATATAATTTTTTCCACTTCCACGAAAAATATTAGTACTTAATGAACTGAATATTAAGCATCCAATTTTTGTTTTGCTTTCATACTTTCGATATCAACAAGTAATTTTTTTATAGTTCACCTAAAACCTACTTAATGATTGACATGTGGTCATTGCATTCAACATCTTTGAACGTTTTCCATCGACCCAAATAAACAACAAATCCATCAATCATACTTCAGGTAATTATTTGATATTCGTTCGTGAAAATAGTAGGTCATGCAATTCTAGTCGCATCTACTTTCTCGGAAGTTGAATCGTGAAAGCGGGGAAATACGGTGAAAGTTGAAATGCGCAGTAGAACTGCATCAGTTCCGGAAGAAGTAGGTATATAGAGAGTTGAAAAAGTCAATTCAGGATTTATAAATAATTAGTACGGCACGTGAAAGAACCGAACTTTTACTCGGACTATAAGTGATTGTTACAGCCAAATGACAAAATAAAATACTTTTATCCACGTCTCCCTTTGGGTGCTTCTACATTTTTTTCAATATACATATTTTGAAATTATTGTTATTATTTCCATTTTGAATTTTTGGATTTCTAGATTATATATTTTCAGATAGATATATTTTGCTCATGTTCAGAGACCACAGTAAAATTTACGTCTGGATAATTATCTATTATCAGCCTTTTTACATGTATATTAGGACTTATTATTCAAATAGTATATAATTTTGCATGATATTGTACAAAATATTTCACGTCAAGCTTCATTTTGCCTTTGTTGCCAGTTGCCTTTATAATAATATATATTATATTGCCAGTGTTTTGATAATAATATAATCAATCTATTGTAGCAATATCCCATATTACTTGTACAATATTTTATCGTAGTTTTTGTAATATAGCACCGTTATTGGTGCATTATATCTGTGCTCTGGAATTTTATGATGAGAATCAATTTTTTCTGCAATTGTTTTTTATGCATTGATGAAATCAATGTTACCATTATTTTCAATGAAACTTTCAGTAATCCCGGAGGTTTCTGGAGAAATCCCCTCACAAGCTCATCATGATGGGTCTTGTTTCGTAAATATTCAAGTTCTGAAAATTCATAGCCTACACGCTTTTGATGCTCTTCCAATTTATCTTTCTTGGTTTGGATAGGTGTTGAAGTGTTATCTGCCTTAAAAGCAAACTTGAAACCTTAACCATTCAAGAAATAACGAATATAGGAGAAAATATAAGTCAATCAACTATTGCCTCGAAAACCTATCTTCAGTTGACGTGAATCATCAACGATTTTCCAGGAAATATTCTCACGATATTGCTATATAGCAAATAACAAGAGTACAATGTCTGAAAATTGATTCCGTACAGTTTCCTCAAACCAAAAAATTTCTCGTGTGAAGTAGACAATAATGTATAACTAGCTTAGGATCATCGCCTAAAAGTTATCAGTTGCACTAGTATTTTTATTATTCCTATGTTCGTAGTGCTATGTAGCTACTGTAGGTATAACAATTTTTCAGATCTTTATCTGACATAGCAGATTGATTACGCTTCTCAACTGTCATTTGTTTAATAATGTTTGATTCTTTGTTTGAAATATATAACGAGCTGTGAGGAATAATCTGTGTATCATACTAGCATAAGCTGCCATTCTATTATGGTGTGGGTGGTTGACTTATTATAAATTACGGTACTTATTGGTATGTCATGGTTTGAGGAAAATAAAAATGAATATTTATTTTTTACATTATTGAGTGTAAATATCTGATTGAATTGATATTTTCTGTAATTTTATGGAATCCAAGAAATTATGTAATTCTTTGATTTTCCATGAAAGATGTTGAAATACTGGCAAGGTATCGGTACCAATATAAAAAATTCTGAAACATTTCATACTCTTCTCTATGATATTTTCCAATATCCATAATAATTGCAGTCAAGAATCGACCTAATGGTTATAATCCTCCGTTGGATGAATTAAATGCATTTTTGAACGAAATTCTTTTATTTTTTAACTCAGGAAGCGCTGAGTCAATCCCATATCGGTTTAATAACATCTCTTCTACTATAATAGTTTTATCAACACTTATGAATCGTATAAAGTACTAGTGCAGGGGTTCCCAACCTTTTTGCACCTGCGTACCACTTGACTTTTGAGAAATTTTGGCGTGCCACCAGACCTAAATAATTTAATAAACGTATAATATTTACTCTTCTGAAAGTGTTCAAAGGCTTTTTGAATTGCATTCCTAAGAATATTTAATTTTTAGATATTTGTTTATTTATAAGATGCTTGTAATAAAGGAGAAATGAAAAGATTGAAATGGTATTAATTTACAATTTTATTTATTATACACATAGAGAAAATGCTTATGCACAACAATGTGTAAGACACAGATTGTCCAATCTTTCAACAATATCATAGAACAATAATGAATAAATTGGTGCTGTCAACTTTTTAGAAACAAATTGTGACAAAATTATATACAATTGTGTAGAAAACATTTAAAAAATGGCAGAACCTGCCGGATGATCAAAGGGTACTCGGTTTTACATCCGACCCAGAAGTTAATTAAAGATTTCTCTTTAAAATATTCTTTCATGGAACTATCTTCTGTGAGATCGATAAAACTTGCTTTTAGTTTCAATTCATTCGGTGAGGTTCCCGAAAAAGGATTTCTGATCCAGTCCACTTCTGAATAATCTTCAGAGATATACTTCTTAAAGCTTATTTTGGAGGCCTTTCAAGTGAACAATGTTATCTGCAATCACATCTACATTTAATTTTCTTCCAAAAATGATTATAGAGTGGGAGATGCAGATAAATTCTCCTTCTGTATTTGAAAAACAAAACAAGACCAACTTCCTCTTGATGGCGTTTATTTTGTCACTGGCTGTGAAGGCTGTTGTGTTTGGTCCCTGAAGTCCCAAATTCAGTGTATTAATTCTGTTTGTTAGAAATGTCGGCTTGATAAGCCAATTTTGACAACCATTTTTCATCAGCAAACAATTTTTTTCTGTCATGATTTCTTTCACTTAAAACATATACACTTCTGAATTCAGTTCCAGGAAACGGTTCAAAATTTTCCTCCGAGATAACCACCTCCCTTCTGTATGCAGTAGTAAAGTCTTGAACTTGCCACCTATTTCTTCAAGGAGAATAATCTTGTGTTGAAAGCCCTAGCCTTTATGAAGTAAATAACTTTAACAGCATCTGATAGAACGGATTTAAGATTTCTTCGGCATACCTTCAGCAGCTAATGCTTCTCAATGGATGACACAATGCGTACTTCGGCATTTAGGAGCAAATTTCTTTATTTTTGCTGCTAGCCCTGTCAATCTTCCTGATATAGCTTCTGCCCCATCTGTACACAAGCCAATACACTTGGTCCAGGGAAAGCCTACTCTGAGCTCATATTCATCAATTACCTTAAAAATGGGTTGCGCTGTGGTATTTGATTCAAGTGGTTTGCAGAACAAAAACTCTTCTATCACCTCTTCATTATAACAAATCGCACGAAAACAAGTAGCTGCGCTATGTTTGTAACATCGGTGCTTTCGTCAACATGAAGTTCAGAATAAGTGCATTCTTAGACTGCTAACACGGCTTGGACCTTATCCACAGCGGCCGGCAATAAAAGCGTTTTACCGGTTGTGTGAGACTTTCCATCTTTTGCAATTCATAAACCAGCAAGGTATAAGTTAGTATCAGTATTGAAAAACTTCGTCAAACATTGGGTTTCTTTCCCAAAAAAAATTAGATTTTTTTTTTTAATTCAGTGGGCTTACCAATCAAATCAGGGTGCTTAGTATTTTGGTGTGGCATCGGTAAAGAAGGCTTCATGCTTTGATTCGAAAGTGTTTTAAGATATACAAAACACTGAGAAATAGGAATGTCACTGGTTTCAGTCCCTGGCTTCACTATGAAAGCGTACTATAAGTAGCTTTCATCATATTTACGAAAGGCCGGTGATTTGGGTTTTTTAGCACAATCCTTTGAAGTAGTAGAGGACGTCAGAAATCGTTTAACAGTTCAGTTCTCATATATGAAATCACAACATACACCCACAACGAACCATTACAACAATATATAAACATTGCACAATCACAAACTAATTTATCTGAACATTTACTTTTCCCGCTAAAACTGACTGCAAATATTCTGTTCGTAATCATCCTTTCCTCTCGTGGTCGCTTCTCTTATATATCCAGCGGCATTCGAGAGCGTTCGACGCATCTTCTGGAACATAGATGTCTTTCTCTTTCTGGTCGTTTTCGGAAGCATATTTGTTTGCGGTAGAGCTGTGATATAATATGCAAATAAGGGGACAAGTCCGGCCTAGATTCGCTACAAGCTACACTACACTATTAATGTATGTTGCTCACATCACTCACGCGTACCACCTGCAACGTTCCCGCGTACCACCGGTTGGGAACCCCTACACTAGTGGAATAATGAAATTACTGGATTCCACTAGTGGAATAATGAAGAATATAATCTTGAATCAATCACATCTCACTTATTTATTATTAATATATACATTTATAGTTGTTGCGAATTGTGGGGGTTGGGTCGACTTTAATAAAATCCAGTATTTTTCAACAGGTCGACGATATAATTTGCCATCTTCAGAACTGTGAATGGTTTTGGTCTTTCCTGATCAAAGTATAAAACACAACAAATGAATTAAATTATAAACTAGACACAGCGACATAAAATTACAAGTTCTCGTAACATTTAAAAATAATGCCAAGCTGCAAACTTCGAATGAATATAGTATTCGCAAGCTCTCGTCAAAAATTCTTCCACGTGTGCTTTTTCCAATACTGGGACTTATTTATCGTCATTACCCTCCATTTTTCTTTCCATTTATTAAATTTTGAACATCTTTCCATAACGTAAAACGGGTTATTGAAAAAGATCTAAGAAAACTCGATCATGGTAATGAATCGAAACATATTCGATAAGTGTGAAGAGGATCAAAGAAATAATTCCTACTACTGTTATTGATTCATTTCTTACCATAAATGAAAGGAAATGATTCCAACTACGGTCGAAAATACTCTTCTCTCCACACATTTCTACAAAGTGGAAAAATGAGGAAAATATCTGACAGAAAACAACTACTTCCCCCCACGAACATTGAATTAACTCTTGTATTAACTCTTCCTGGAGTAATATCAAGGAATGCTGTTTTGTTGTAAGTCATGGCTTCATTTGTAGGGGAATACTATTATAGTCTGACCTATCCTAGCACTGCATGATGAGAAGAAATAACCTTGAAACATGCATGTATACAGGTGGTCATTTCCAACAAAATGAAGGATAATATTGAATGACGTTATTACAATTAGCACTTGCAAATAATGTCCTCCTTGAGGAACATTGCACAAATGAATGACTGATCTAATTCAATGTTGTTTGCTGTCAGATATTTGCCTCATTTTTTCACTTTGTGGAAATGTGTGGAGAGAAGGGTATTTTCGGCCGTAGTCGGAATTATTTCATTAGATAAAGTGATAAGTTTCAAGAAAGTTCAGAAGTGAATGAAGTTTTGGGATTTGAGATTTCATAATGAAAGATATATTGAACCAACTTCAGTGTTTTTTCACGTTATTTGTACTCATATGTGTATTTAATTTTAATAAAGTTATTGAAATTGATATCATTTCGGATCATTCTTTCTCATCCCTGTGTATGCTCTGATTTTTTGAATAATTGATTAAGCTCAAGATGGAACTTTGAGCATCTTCAAGTTCCACAGGATAAACTTCCGATAATCCCAGGTTTAATAATGTCAAATAGTCAACACAAAGGACACCATCTAAAGGATAATATGCATTTTTCAAGGACTTGACTTATCAATTTTTTTTAAATACAATTCAATAAACATCTTGTCATCGGTTTACACAATGGGCTCCAAAGTTTTCATCATTTCGAACCATCGAAGTCAATTCCATCACAGTGTTGTGCTATCCCATGCCATTTACTTCTTCGGATAAGTCAATGTCCTTATGCAGCCTCAAGCGAAGAATCTGCACAGAGCATCTCTGTATCTCCGTCGGTTCAATGACTTCATCCACCCCGACGCTTCCTGGTGATCGAATGTGGGTCAGGTCGTGGACGTGTCGTAGGCCGAAGGGAGAGGGGGATGTGGGAAATACGACCTACAGCCGCGAAGGCTCTACGGTCAGTATGCGACTGGCCGACGGTTCACTGGGGTAAGGGTGACTAACCGAGAATTATGAACTCGGATAAGAGGAAGAGATGCTGAAAATAATGCAGAGAAGGAAATCATGTATTATTCGGTAATACAATGAAGAAAAAATTATTACTGATAAGATTCCCTCCCTATGCAATTTGGCGATCTCAAATTTTACTGTTTTGTATATCCCAAAAAGAAAGTTTTTATTCGACGATTCAAGATCCAAACCTCTCGGATTACAGCGTGATACCGAAAAAACATGTCAACGTCTCGCAAATCGTTCGTTTAATATTCAAAAATGTTAGAAAATTCAACATACAAGGTGTAACGATATTATTTATGAAATATATAACAAGAAATGTTTATTTACTTTAACAAAATACCTATATTTTCTAGGTAAGACAAACTCTTTATGTTTTCAGCAATTAATATTCAAGCAGGGCATTACCTGATAACTTTTCTTTTATTTTTTTAGATTTAAGGAAAGATATAACGCATCCTTATCAAAATGTTTTTGTATCTAAAACGATTGTACTGTATTGTTTCTTGGCGTATCATGTTCACAAAGCATGGATTAAAATAAATATGTTCAGCCTATCAGGGAGTCAATATAAATCACAAACAGTCATTTGTAATTGTATAAATATATCTACAAACTTTTAGTACATTTGTGGAATATTTATCCTCTAATATATATTTCACTGATCATCTGAAAATATTGAGTAGTCATGTGAAACTAGCAGGCAAATACCTGTTTCATATTCAGTTGATAAACAGCGTAACTTCAAGGTTATAATATTTGATGGCTACTAAGTCCTGTAATTCGATGACAAGACATGCCACTTCATTCATTCTATGACATTGGAATTAGGGATAATCAAGATGTAGGTATTTCATTCATTACCTCTATAAAGATAACAACACTACACTTCTGGAAAATACGTATGAATTCTATGTTTTGGCGATTTTTCAACTTGTATCAAATATATTCGTTTATTTATTGTCATTAAAAAATTCTGCATATCACATAAAGTGAATGCCTCCATAGTCGATCAAATTAGGGCCGTATTCTTTTTCACAAGTCCTGTCTATAATTTCGACTCGAAGGCACTAGGCACTGCAGACAAGAATGCGTATTTTACACCTGTTTTCCCTCAGGAGTACCTATATTGTCTCCTACGATCCACATATCGACAATTCTTTGAACAACCTGTTTGACCGGAAAAAACCCCAATTTTGTTTTTAAATGTCACCCTGTAAATTCATCTATCCTATCATATTAGTCTCAAAATCTTTTATTCAAACTTCAATCACAAATTGGTATTTGTTCCTTAATTTAGCGTTGAATTGTATTTTAATAAAAAACATCAAGTTGGACGTGACTCGATTTCGATGATGTCTTGGTAGGTTTTGATATCCAGAAAAAATTTATTATCTGATATTATTTCTATTTTTTATGTCCTAATCAAGCAATATTGAGAACAGATATAGGAATACATTTTTTTTAATTGGACTACTTGTAAAAAAATTGTTGTTTAAAATTGTTTTTTCCGTTAACCAGCTGTCATCCCCCTACGAACGACAGCCCTCAGAAGTCGAAACTTGTGCGAGCTAAGGATTAGCGAGGTCTTACCTTTTAATATGCGATTCCTAGAACTATCTGTCTTTACAATCATATCTAACAATAAACATTATGTGTACACCACCTGCAAGTCAAAATTTCACTATTTCACGCACCTGTCAAATGAACCAAACAGGAGCTCTAGTCAAGTTTGGATTATCGATAACACCAAACCTGACTCTTTGTCTCTCATTGGCCGTCAAGCTCGATGTTTTCAGTAGTTATATCCCGACAAAATGCTGAATTTTCGAAAAACACTTTCGCCTTGCTGGCACCAAAACTGTGTTGCTTAGAAACACCACGAGAGCTTGCTCGAGTGGTGTTTTGTACAGCAACACAGTTTGAGTGCATGGCAAGGTGAAAGTATTTTGGAAATTCTGCATTTTGAAGGGATATTCGATCAGAAAATTTTACGAATACATTATATTATGGACTAAATGCGTATTGCAAGAACGGTTCATCTTGTGCAATCAATGTCAGTTGAAGAGTTGAACCGTCAAACTGACGTTTCTATATTTACCGTGATTTTCGTAACTATGGAAATATATACACAAGCTAGAAGCGAAACACCGTTTTGAAAATACCAGGGGCTGGAGGAAGTGTTTTCAAAAAGTCCTGTTCTTATTGGTTCGAAATGAGAAAATTATGGCATTTGATTGGTTTATATAATATGAGGAAAATTGTCAGAGTTGTGTATGTGATAGTTAAACATCAAATATAAGTAGGTAATCACGCCATACACACATTTTAAATGAGCAGTTAACTGGTTTAATTAAATATGTATTTCGTTCGATGTCATCGTTTCCTGTTTATCAAACTTCGTCAAGTTCTCAGCTCTTTTGCTAATTTTCTCTAATTTTGCCGAATTTCAGATATTTTACCTTTCACTTTGTTTGTGAAATAACCTTATAATATCCCGCTCGTGATTGAATTTATCTCTCAAGTCTGTCTTTCATTTCTGAACTAAGCTTAATTGAGTCCCGTTCAGAAAAGAATCTACAGATTTATTGGGGATATAATACCATAATAAGTGCTTTAGAATTTTCCAATACCTAATTCGTGCTTTTCAACAAAACTGAATTACAGCGATAATCCACATAGTAGATGGATTACGCTCTAATTCAGCGATAACTCCACACCTCCTATGGACATTTTAACATTTTTGATTTGGTGTCTCGCTAGTGTCAACAAAATGAATATTGCCATTAGCAACGTATTGTTGGCGTTTATTAATAAAAGTCGAAAAAGAACAAATAATCAAATGTCGTTAGTTTATGAATTATTTTTTTGATATGGTACGCTTCGGTTACAGCTCTGGGTCGAAACATATCAAGAAATTAATAATTTAACACCTCAAAAGACATCAAAATCTCAAATATATTTGGAAAGAAATTTCAAAATTTTGCAGCCACTATGTGCTCAAACTCCAGATGCATAACTAGCCGATATTTCAAAAGAGTGGACATTCAAAATGATACGAGCAGACGTCATCGAATACAAAGAAGGTACAGTAAAATAACTGTGGAACATTGCTGCCAAACTCGTCCAGAAAAAGTTTTCTGATGACGTCAATCGAGTTAAAAATCCATTCAAAGACATTGCTTTCGAACATGCAAGAAAGGCACGGACAGATGAAAGGAATAAGTTACAAGCCATTCCTCAAAAAAAAAGAAAAATGAGCTCTGTGTCCCTTAATGCAGAAGAAATAAGCAAAATTGTAATAGGTTTTGACGAAAGCACACCCGACGGTTTGCACTAATGCACACCCAAGTAACATTAACGCTCTTATTCCCATCTTCAAGATCGCTTTAAAACTACACAATAAAATTTCGAATAAAATCAAGACAGCCCTGAGACTATCATAAAGCAGCTTCTAGCCAAAAAGGGCCCATTCTAAAAAGGCCTTCAAGACTGAATTTTAAAACGGTATTGAAACCATTAAGTTTCAATTCTATATTCTTAAAGAGTTCTTCAAGGCAACTTTAAATACATAAATTAAAACTTATTATCTGCCGATCTTAAAATGTATTTACAGCGGACTAAATTAACTTGAAAAAAAAAATTATACTGAAAGAATTTTATTTTGTTTACTAACACTCGATAACTTTTTAGACTTTATAATGGCCGGCAGAGTGGTAATGTTTCGAACCGCATACGTATACTAAGCATATCATAAAATAATATTCGAAAACAAACTATTCTGGTGAAAAATTCACCAACGAATGAGACTTTTCTGATAAAATGTAATAAAATACTTCAATATAAATTGAACGCCACTGATTTAATGTATTTTTCTCTTATTTAAAAAAAATATTAAAATTAATATCATCAAATTTTATTTTTCATCCAAGCATCTGAATGCATTTTTTAATTAAATGGAAATTTTCGACATACCGTTCTTCAGTTTTTTAAGAAGATCCAAGACGCAATTATTTGAATAATATTATTTTCGTTTACTATTGAAAATGTCCAAAATGGCGGAGTCTTTATTACAGTAAAACATGGCGTGATCTAGATTAAAACCATTGTTCATTAATTAAATGTTTCAAATCTCACAGGAGTCGGTTTACGGTTCCTGTTAAAACCAATAAGCTTTAATATGTTCAAACTCGTGACCTTATTGCGCTCGAATGGAATCCTAACCTCACAAATTTTGCCGGTTTTGTGATTTTGACGAATTCCATTTGATGGTCGTGTGGTAGAGTGCTCGCCTTACAAGCATAAGGTCGTGGGATCAAAGCCCAGCACGGCCATCGGTCCCGGAACTTTTCCTTGCTCATACAAGCTCCTAGGAGCTTCTGATGTGTTTCTCCATCTGGAAACCTGGAAGATTCGTTCCAAAAAAAGAAAAAAACAACAAGGTAAGGTTTGCATATTGACAAGATGGGGTTTATTCTGAATGTGGAGGGAATATAGTTTTATTCAAGTCGTCCAAAGAATTAGGTATATGAGCGTCTGAAAAACATTTCGACATAAAGAAGGAGGCATTTTGTTCTCCAGATACATAAAGTAATTGAGACCCAATCGAATTTTCTTCGGACTCGTGTTCAAGAGACGAAACTATACATAAGTTAGGTATTTTTTTTTATTTCAATGCGGAGCCCGATAAACTTAACTCTTCCTTTCGGGCAACACACAGGGAGTATTGAGTAGAGTAACATGTTTTCAAAGACAGCTCAAGTTGGGAAAAACGCACCGCTGAATCTAAATGGTCGATATGGACTAATGAGTGTGAACATAAAAGTCATTTAAGGAACTGTTTGAGTGTACTGTTAAAGAACCCCAAACATCAAAACCAATCGTCTTTTTTTATCACCAAATATTGATTGACAGAAATAAAAAAAATTGTATGAAATCTGTCCAGTGGGCGTGAATCAATTGAGTAGTTTAGCATCAGCAGAAAGTATTGGACTTGATACAAAGAAACAAATTATAACAAATCATTTGGACCGCTCTTCCGCTGTGAGTATCTTGGCACAATCTGGAGCAAACTTACGAGAAATCATCAAGATAACAGGCCATTCCTCTTCTGAATCTCCCAAGCAGTATCTGAAGCTTACTAACGAACATCATGGAAAAATTCTCGAATAAATGAGAAACAAACATCATTCTGCCTTCTCATAATAATATAACAAATCAATGAAAAATATATTGTTTTTTCATTCATTGTAAAATCGTCGAATACCAGCAAAAGAAAAAGTATCGATTATCCTAGGAGAAGTAGAGAAGCAACTCGAAAGGACCAAGACGATTGTAGAACAACCACAAAATCAATTTATCATCCTTCCAAACCTCAAAGGTATCTCCGAGAAAATCAGAAGGATCCGAAACAAGTACTTATCAACATCAAAAGCCGCTTTCAATCCCGCAGCAGAATCCAGCAAAACCTGCATTTACGAAGTCCCATGTGAATGTGGAGACCAAGAATAACCGAACACAGAAAGTGGACTCAACGGGAAGAGACATCTAAATCGGGAAATGCTGACGATGCCTGGACTGAGCACCATCAAATTCTTTGGAGTCTAGTATTCTTCATAAAGAGGAACATTGGTTCAAACGAAAATTCATGGAAACCGCGTATATCGAAGTCAATAGTGCTTTCGGTCAGCTGAGCGTGGAAATCAAAAACGCATGGAAAACGTTCAGACTGCTTTGGAGGGACGAAAAACCACGGAACCACCCGCGCCACAACACCGCCATAATTAAACCACATTAACAGATCTATAAAAACCTCGTATCATCTGAACTTGTCAGTAATGCGGATTCCAATCTCATTAAGACGATGGACGTCCGAAACCTAAGAAATCAAGAAGAAATATGTTTCGATCTGTTTTTTCATTATCGTGAGTTATTCTCGGATGTTTTCTTGAATTAAAAAGGTTATTGAAAACCTGCAGAGATTGATCAAGTTATAGAAAACTATGAGCGAATTTGAGACACAGCCAATTCGATGTTTTCAATAAAATGCGATTCAAGAGCCAACTAAATATCGACTACTCATTTGTAATACATGGTTGAATAGAGAATTTTAAGACAAATTGGACAGTTTAGAGGAATATCATCTTTGTAAAAAAGCGGTTGGAGTTATCTCCGGCAAAACAGGTTGTTGAAAAATATTTGTTGGAGTCAAAAAAATGATTACGTACCTTCTATAAATTTCAAATTTTTGTCTTCCGCTACATGTCTCCTGTGTCACCCGGTATGATATCATCCGGATAACATCCGCGGTACAAAGTGATTGAATCATTTCTATGAAGTAGGTGATATGTTAATTCATTCAGACTATCAGGCTTTGAGAAAGTGTGCTAATAATTTTGGATAAACGTCGACTGTTTGTTTTTATTTGAACTTCTCAAGATGGCCCTGTTTCGTGCTTTGATGATTAATGTATTGCGATAATGAACAGATAGGTGCTCGAATATTCAAATTATTTGTTTTTTTTTGTTTATAAGTCATTACTGAACATTTGATGGGCAAAAGAGAGTTGTTAGCGATCCGACCGTGATGTAAGACAAAATGTTAACATACATCAAATTGATGATTATTTCAAATTACTATCGATCTATTTCTGATTCTTCCTTCTGCTCACTGTCTTTACCCTTTCGATGACCAATCACACAGAAAGTTTGTATTCTCCTGCCCATCCAACAGAAATGTTACAAAGGTGACATCTTCATAATGAAAACTATCCCTCAGCTGGCTTGTGTAAAATCTAGGCCCGATGTCCACAACTTTTTGTCAAGTATAATATGCAGACGGACACGAGTCAGTCAAAGGCTTAAAGACTCCTTAACAAATGGTTTTATAAAGACTTACAAATCCGAGCTGGTCAGTGCGGTCAATGGGGCTTAAGAAGAATACTGCAAAGGACCAGTGAAGGGCCTGTGTTAATTGGGCTGACGAGGGCATACAAGGTGTGTGTCCACCTATTGAGGTTAAACCGACCGATAGAGCGCTTCTTTTAATATACCTTTTTGATGGCGGATTATGGATTAGGCATTTTATATGTGTTTGACCGATGCGACACACATTTTGTGAAGGAAAAGTAAAGGTGCAGTTTTCTATTTGAAACGAGCGTGTGCTCAAGCGTGCCTTTTTTTGAATGAGTTGAGATGCTTAAATCTACAACAACAAATCTTTGTCGAATATCTCCTAATTTAACGCAACAGATGATACTTCAACAGTTGTTATTTTCTTCTTCACAAATTAAATTAATAATCAACAAGAACATTAACCAATATGCATGATTTGGTCTACCTCTGTAAGTGGATAGGCATTATACATATGTTACATTGGTTGACATATCAAAAAATTTGAGTAATATATAGATTCATTCTGATATTCTGACCGATTTTCAATGGAAATGAAATGAAATCCGTATTTTAAATTGAACACCAAGTATTTTTGCACGACTTAAAATGTGTATTTTGTTTCCTTCATTCTATTTGGCTCTCGTGTTTCTTTCTCTAAATCCTACTCCCTTCTGGATACAGAATAACTAACACTTTACAATAACATATTGGCACTCATTTTTTATGAGAAGACCTGAATAACGAACGAAGTGAGCATGTTTTCATTTGTTTCACGCCAAATGGGTGTCTTGTCCCTAAGTGAAATAATAGAGATCGATAGCATTACCGCAGGTTGGATTAGACAATTTTTTCCATCTTTTATCTTCTTCAAGCCATGACATAGCGAGCGAAGCGAGCTTTGTTTCTGGATGCTATTGAAATATTTCGTTATTAGGTTACATGAGGGTTTCTTCTACCGGAGGTTCTGTCCAGGAGGTGATTTGAATTTTTTCCGAAAAAGTGTAAGGTTGAGAAAACGCGAAAAAAATAAAAGTTGTTCAAACTGGTTCAAATTTGGTAGGTGGGTAGGAAACCGAAAAATAAACAACTTTTTCATATAATATTTTTCGAAATATTGAGAAATAACCTAACATTCTGGAACTTTTTTGAAAAAATGTCAAATTTGACAGGTGTACCCAATTGATAGAAAACAATCGTAAACGTCATTTTGCATTATTTTCAAAGCACAAACTGTTCACGAACTTTAAATTTGCAATAACAGAATAATAAAAAAAAATCCCATATGATGCGGACTTTAACGGTGACACTGTATATGATTTTTACTCCTAACCATCTAATAAACCTTTTTTTGAAAATTTATTTTCATACCTGTCTTGTGGTAGTAAGGTTAATGACGCTATGTTGGCTTGTTCCTTGATATTAGGTGGTATATTTGGAAATTCAAAATCACTTGAATCGGTCTCCATTTTTCAAAATTTCAGTTTAGTTCAATGAACGTACCGACTTTGCACCTTAAAAGTCAATTGCCGTGTTTACTGTCAGTGAACCACAGCATACTATGCTTTTCTTATTATTAACTCAATAAACGTATATCTAAGATTCTTTATGTTGAAATTTTTATTTGTCGCTTCAGAGCGAAATGATTGAAAAAACGCTCGATCTCAACTGCTTTTGTTTAAAACTGACCTATACTCACATGACGGAAAGTATAGAAAATTAATTCATATATGAATACATATAGAGTACATCGAAATAGTAGGTACTATAGTTAGAGTCAAACCCGACATTAAATAGAGTTCTTTGAAACGGTATTAATGTAACATGATAATCTGAATAGAGTGACTCATGTACTATATTTCGACTAGTACCCTATACTATATAGGTTCCTTTGTAATAGTATCTAAACTAGTAATACGAATGCATTGAATCATTTACCATATTTGGAGTAAAACCAAACATTGAATATAGTTCAGTGGAACAGCACTAGTGTAACATTAAAATCTGTATAGGGTCAATGATTTACTCAACCTTGAAGACAACTCAACACTGAATAGTGTTCATTTCTACATTACACGTGCAACATTATAATCTGACAAGAGGGAAGAAATAACACTACAATTATACAGTTAACTAGTCAACTCTGAAGTTTAGTGGTCCTCCTGGGAACAGGTTTAGTCTTAATATTAACTCTATTGTTTTTCACTGTGAGCCATCAAAATTACTCTGATGGTGTAGTAGGGTGCCGGGTTCGATCGCGGCAATCGGTAATTTTTTTCAAGCAAGTTATTTCTCTTCTTTTTGTTTCGTTGGAAATATAAATTATTGGATATTTGGATAGCTTATCCATTGATATTGAGTGTTACTTTTCTCGAAGGTAATATTATGTGCCTATGTTGAATGAAATGTCAATCGTTTCTTTGTCTAAGAGCAGCACTAGTAGAAAAAATAATGTATGTATTTCAAGCACGAAGTGTCACTTTCGCTCTTCAAAGATTCTCATTTCTCTTTGTTGCGCTCTCAATACACAAATAGCTATTGAAGAACTAACGTTGAAGTAACATTCATGTTTGATCTTTACCAGAATACAGGATATACAAGATGTTCTAGAAATTACGAAAACAATTTGAATATGATAGATTCACAAGTTTTGTCGTTTACAACTTACATGAAATGAGGGTGAGGAAAGTACTTTCCTCCCTAAGGAGGAAAAGTATGAGTTTCCTCCCTCATTTGAGGGAGAAAAGTGTGTACTTTTTATAGGGGTTGTTCAGTTATAGATTTTGAATTAGGAAAACCTTACTTGATATAATTTATCACCATTCTGATTCAATGTTGGATTTATTCAACCACATTCTAGTGGTTTCATTAGTAAAAGGAATTTTTAGTGATACCGGTCTCAAATGCTGTTATTTTCAGCAGAAACCCGTTATAAATTTGTTCTACAGGAGTGCGTTGATTTACCCTATATAGAAGTGTCATTTTCCCGCACAATAAAGTTCTTTCAAGAGAGTTCTTCTCGCACTAGTGCGGGAAAGTTTTTCCTGCACGTGGAAGTTCGTTCAAGGAGTGCTACATAAGATTATTAAGGTACTTTCCCGCACTCGACTGCTTACCAGAACGACGCAAAACGGAATTCGGATAACGGCAGTCGCATGCGAGAAAGATACTTTTTCTGTACTTGTTAGGATAATAATTTTAACGCGAACATCATATTTGGAATTGCATAGTATCTAATTATAAGAATGAGTTTCAGTGGTTCAAAATCTCTTTTTGATTCGCCAATACTTTTCAATATAAGGATATAAGACTGAAACATCGTCTAGTGAATTTTGCCAGTGACCTTCGAATTTGTCACAAAAAACAAAGAATGTATCTTGTTTTTACTAAAATACATAAGCTGCTGTGTGATACGAAATAAAAACATCGGATTTCCTCTCATGCCACCATGCATTTGACATCTTCTGACGAAGGTCTTCAATCATATCGGAATCTGAGTCTATATTTTGAACCGCTTTCAATCACCTTTCACAGGATGTCTTGTGGGTATGAACTCATATTCAACCAAACTTAGAAAAACAAAATTACTTACCAAAACTCGTCCACAGCATTCATATGCAGTTTTGCTGTTTTTATTGATCTTGTGTGAGATTTGTGAATCATATTAACAAACCTTTTTCTATATATCAAATGAAGGGTGCAGTATTGCTTACGATGTTTCACAGTAATTTTGTCATTTCTGTAAAATATTTCACAATAGCATTTCTGACACCGAGAGGAAATTTGGTAAGCCAAAGAATTTTTAAAGTACGCGAAAAGTTTACCGTGATTACTAATAATTTAGCAACTGTTTGCGATGCCTGTACCCCTGATCAATTTATTGAATGATAAAATGAACTATTTTCCAAATTAACTATTGAATTATCCAAAAATGAAAATGCCTAGATCTCATGAAGTCAAACATCACGAGCGAATATTATATAAAAAAATAAAAGAAACTCAAATTTTTTTAATACTTTTGCTCGTGTCACCATTGTATGGTTTTCTACATATTCGTATACTACTGGGAGTGGATGTCACGCAAGTAGCTAGCTGTTTCCGTGGAGATTTTCCATGAAACTGGGATACTCCGAGTAACTTACTGATTTTTAGCGTTGCAATCATTCAACATCATCTATTGTTTTCATAATATCGTTTTTTGATCGACCAATTACAATCAATTAGAATTGACGCCGAATATTCAGAATTTTCAATATGAAAAAATTATATTGAAAAATTGGCTGAGGGGTCACATACGAAATAAATCTAAAAAATTATCTCACACATATGAAAATGTCTAAAGACAACCCTGTTCATTTTTCACATCCGCTTATGTTATTCAAATGATAATTCATGTACAAATGTAAAAAAAAACTAGTGTGCGTATATCATGGCGACAGTCGATTAAAAAATAGTAGTCATAAAAAGTTCTTTCAAACTAGCTTCATCATTTTTCTGTTGAAAAATATTCCTGTAATGAAATTTACATTCCTGATATCCTAATATAACTAACGAGTAGATGTTATTCTACAATTACATGAAAAAGATTCTATAAAGTTGCTGCAATTGCCGAGTTAAATTATCCAGTTGTCAAATCTGACAGTTATGCGTACTTTTCTCCTGCAAAATCTGATACCAAAAAGCCTAGTTCCTGTGAGGTATTTATTCATGATAGTTTCAACAAAAACGGAAGGAAACAATCACAAGTATCACCATTTTGCATTAAAGCTGTTTTATCTTTCCTTCCTGTCTCAGAGACGGGTGGTCCTTCATTGCTGAAACGAATGTCAATTTGTGCATTAAACTTCGAAACATACCAATTGGCTGTTGACTTTCAAACTCCTGGTACTCGATTTTGAACCAATGCTGGATCATTCTCAGCCCAATTAAATCGAAGTGAAGAATAATTATTTTCCAAAGGAAAATTATTTTGAACCCTATCCCCATTCCACATACAACATACACATACATATATTTTCAATGTGTGCTCAAGCACACATTGAAAAGAAAACATGGAAAAGTTGCTATTTGATCCCTATATTCAAAAATTCCGGAAATAACAATGCTGTCGAAAATTATCGTGGTATCAGTAAGCTGTGCGTTTTCAGTAAAATATTCGAATTCATAGTTTATGATGTTCTATTCAAAAGTGTGAAGTCACTCATTGTGCAAGAACAGCACGGATTTTTCTCGGGCCGCTCAATTGAAAGTAATTTGTTATGTTATACTGAGTTCATTTCTTACTGTATGGATTCTCGCTCACAGGATTCCGTGTATACGGATTTCAGTAAAGCTTTTGATAAAATTAACCATAATATTCTTATAATGCTCAGGTGGTTAGCTTCCTAAGTTAGCAATAGATCCCAAATAGTTTCGGTTCTCGGGTGGAAATCATCACCATCTTACGTAACATCTGGTGTTCCTCAGGGGTCCCATTTGGGTCCATTATTATTTTCAGTTTACATCAATGTGAATATTTGCTTTATGCAGATGACTTGAAGTTATTCACTGTGATTGAAAAAATTGAAGATGGTCATAAGATCATTTCGAAATAGACTACTACATTGATGATAAAATTATTCATAAAAGTGACCATGTAAAGGATCTGGGTTTAATATTTGATTCCAAAATGTCTTTCAATTTACACATCGACTATATAGCCAGAAAATGTAATAAGTTAATGGGATACATTTTTCGCATCTGCCGAGACTTCAGATCTGAGAAGTCTTTAAAGTCAATATACTATGCCTTAATTTATAGTAGACTGAATTTTGGGTCAGCTATTTGGTCGCCACGGTATTGTCTTCATATGACAAGACTTGAAAGAATTCAAAACAAATTTATTAGATACCTAAATTTCAAAGTGACAGGAAATTTTCAACTTTCTAACACTTGTGGCTTACGAGAACGATACAATTTTTCAACTCTTGACAATAGAAGAAAGCAGAACGATCTCTACATATTATTTAAAATAGTTAATGGTATGATTGACTCTCCCGATCTTTTGTGCTCTGTTCCTTTTCTGGTTCCGGCGAGGCATACTAGGAGTAGACAATTGTTCTATATGTGTTGTCCTAGAACTAATATGTGTCAAAATTCTCCTATTTCTAGGATGTGCTTATGTCATGATTCTCTCAATTCTGATATTGATCTGTTTTCTTGTAGATTTCAGCATTTTCGGAGACAAATAAGAAACCTATCTCTCTAATATGTTTACGATTTATTCTACGTGTATATATTTGTATTTGTATTGTTATATAAGAACATTTGAGTTAATATCGATGTAAACTATTATGTATTCTGTGGATACTGCTGTGGACTGCAGTCTGTTTGTATCCTAAGCCTGATAATAAACCTGACAAGCATAACTTTTCACCATGATCACAGATTCTAATGTATTAAGTAATAATATTAATTGTTTTTTTTTTGTCGTGCTAGTAATCAGAGTACATCAATTTAATTGAATTGACTAATATATCCTATAGTTGACATAATAGGCGAAGTTCAAATCTAGGATGCAATATCGTTTATTTGTTCTGCTACTTAACCTCTATTTCTATTGGCATATGCACTTTCAGATTCATGGGGTACGAAAGAAAAACATCCTTCGCCATAAATTAGAATGACGTTCAAAAACTTTTTATTCTCTAATCCACTGAATTCCCTTATGGTAGCATATAGCAAAACTTCCTCTCGGAGCGAGTTTATAAAACTGTATAAAAATTTAGATTATCTATTGGGGAGTTAAAAAGAGCATCCTACGAATGTGCATAAATCAAATAAATACATTCTCATCTTTTTTAATACATGATTTATCACAAGCTTTTATTATCATTATTTTATTTTGTCATTTATCAACTACTCTTGTTAGTATGTGAGACTGTGTGAAACTAGATGTGGTCAAATCTTGCAAATGCAGTTCGGACAAGTTCATATATATGTCACTGTCAATTGAATTGTCAGATTGATTCAATAATTAAGCTCTTTTTTATGGATCAATATAGGCTATGACTATGACTAGTACTTCGATGATAATTTCACTCGCTATATGAAACTCGCATCTCCTGCGATATGAGAACCAATAAAAACGGTGCTTCACTAATAGTACACAGTTCCTTCCTTTTGAGCCGGTAATACCACGTCGTTATGGACGCATGCAAACAACAATGAAGGCTATATCTTGCTAGCAAGGATGACATTATAAACGTCAGTCTGACAGCTTTCATTCGTTGAACTAAAATTATCAAGAATATACGTTTTCCTAACTTCGTTGGGTCTTGAAATTATCTCAATAAATACAACTCGTGATCACAATACTATCGTTAATTCTGACAGAAATCTTAAACTCGATCAAATTACTTTGAGGTAACACCACTCGTGTTGATTTCCGATAGAATTACTATCGATGGTATTGCGAGCACTCGTGGTAATACCCCCGATAATGCAAGTTAGTCGACTCGAACCCCCCTTCTTTCTCAAGGAAAGTTGCAAAACTAGAGAAAAGTAAATAAAAAAAACGGTAAAATCCGTAAAATAAATTTGGGATTGTTGAATATTTTAATTTCAAAAAATTCAATTTCCGGTTTGAGGCATGAAAGCAATAGTGGAAACCATCGGACAGTCACTTGATTCAATTGCTTCAATAGCTTCAAAAATAAATTTGAAAATCATCATCATCATAATTCAATCTTAGATAATTTTACACCCCTGTTAACCTGAATGATAACTAGAGAACGCATAGGAATTCGGAAACATTCCCGATTATTTCAGACGTGAAAAATAACGACAAAAAAATCAGTCGGGGGCTTGGACCTCCTCTTTTTTAAAGAAGTTGAAAACACTCGAGGAAATAAAATTGTAGAACTTCCCTGTTTCCCTTGAAAGCTAGATAAAGAACGCATAGAAATTCGGAAATTTTATTGGTGGTTTCAGACGTTGAAAATTACCCGAAAAAATTTCAGTCGGTGAGCTCGGGCCTTCCTCATTCTCAAAAAAAAAACAAAAACCCCATGAAAGGAAAATTGGAAGGAATCCGGAAAAATTGTGAAAAACATCTGGCAGTCGAATAATTTTCGTGGGTTGACTTTTATATATGTATCCATTGAGTTGGGTACTTGCTGAGGAGCTGGATGGCAACGGGCAGCAAATATACGCATGCGACTACTGTATCAACCTCTGAGCAACTAGCACATCTATTATGACAGACAACTTCTTTCACTAAAAACTACTACTTCTGATAGGCAATGATGTAGACATAATATACCTTTATTTTTATATTTGGATAACCAAATAAAAAAGTTCAGTGGCATCGTGATGTTCAAGATCATTGTTCTATTATCACGTTCTAATTATTATGATAATATTGTCACTTACTCTTCTATTTATACTCCAAGTTAACATCTTCATATTCCATTGAATTCTTCAACGATTCGTAGAAAATATTATCAATTTGATGGCTAGTAACCTTTCCACAAACTATACGAATAGATACATTAAATATACGTCATTTTATATTTCGTGAGAATTTTTTGTTTGACGTATTCTCATAAAATTAAGTCGTATTTGAAGTTAATAATCCTCATTGATCGAAAAGCGAATAAATACAAATAATAATAACTTTTTATTTCGCATTTTGACTGATAGCCTGCTATCTTACTAGTTACAAAATAGTTTATTGAAGTGGCACATTACCTCATAAACATGTCACTTCACTAGACAGTAATATCACCTCTAATAAAATACACTTTGACGGAAAATGGTTTGTCTTGATATTTCAAACACGCATATAGCTTTTAAGTTACTCGTTTGCTGCGCTAGCTCGTACTTAAAATCTGTATTCGAAAGAATGCTGTTTTTATGCGAAGGTTTTATTGTCAAAACATCGAATGCTAATTCCTATTTGCCAATTCTTTCTAATGATTGCCCACTATTTTATTATAGATCTCCTTCTTCTGGCTTCATTCAAATATCGCATGGAACGATCGGTGCACCAGAAAGCCAAAAAAATCAATTCATTTTAAGCAGATTACATTATTATGCTTCTATTGAAAAGGTATACAACGTTTGGAAGTGTGAAATAAATAAAATGTTGCTTTTGAATCATCAAATAACTATCAGATAACCACATATGTGATTATTTTGAATCAACTATTTCTATTGTTATGGATATTCTGCAATTCCAGTTCATCGTTGAATTTTCTCTCAGAAAGAAGAGATATATTAGTGCGGAAAAAATCAAATTAGGCCTAAAGCCCCCTACTAACATAGTATATGAAAAGATAACAGAGACAAACGAACATTAGAGTGAACACGCGCAATACCACACTCGTGTCACTCGAAAAATCAACTGAATTTTTTATCATAAATAAGATACAAGCGTTTTGAAACTAGTTTTCAAATCTAACAACACTTAAAAAATATCAAATGAGGCTCATTTAGTCGCATCCAGAACATAGATTTGAATAAAACCATGAGAGCATTATCGAAAATGTGATGTTGTTCAAAAATGTATCTCGTCCCCCTACGAATGACAGCCCTCAGAGGTCGAAACTTGTGTGAGCCGAGGATTAACGAGGTCTTACCTTTAAACGTGCGATTCCTAGCACGAGACCAGTGACCATATTGGGAATGAAACCCACGCTCCTATGATTGAGAGGCAAGCGCTCTATCATCACGATCATTGCGGCCCATCAAAATTTATATAGTATGTAATGGTATTCTAAATACAGGCAGAGGGTTGATTGCTTTCAGTTTTTTTTTACAGTTTATTCAGGTAGTAATAAACAAGAATATAGGAAAAGGAACAAAATCAATTAGTTATTACGTTTAAAAATTTTGTTTTAAAATTGTTTTTTCCGTTAACCAGCTGTCCTCCTACGAACGACAACCCTCAGAAGTCGAAACGTGTGCGAGCTAAGGATCAACGAGGTCTTACCTTTAAACGTACTATTCCTAGATTCCTACGTAAACAATATAACCAGTTTTTAGAAACTAGTAAATATACAGTGTGTCCATTCAGTGCGTAGCTCATCGATATCTCAGAAGACATAAGATATAGCGAAAAATTTCAAAGAACAAATTTATTCTATTATGAAAGTTGATTGTTTAAAAAATATGCGTATCAACTCTACATATATATTCATAAAACCAGAACAATTTAAAGTCAAGTTGCCTTTCTATCGCTGTGAAAAAAATCGTAATCGGTTGGAGCGTTGCCAAGTTATGAGTAATTTACTAATTTTTGTCACTTTCTGAGTCGGATTTGTGAGACATTGTTGCTTCATTTGATTTCCTTTGTGGAAATATTGCCTGCCCACAGTACATTTTTGGTCTCCAAATAAATTATTCATTTATGTTTGTGATACATGCATTGACAGGGTGTTCTAATTTGAAATATTCCGAAACCCCTTGTTATTTTTCAAATAAACCATTTGTGAAATAAATTCATAGCAAATAGTCATGTCGGAAGTATCTAATATATGCCTTTAGAACAGTGTTATAAAGGCACAGAGTGAAAATATTCACTTTATCCACTGACCTTTCTCTCTGTCCTTATAATCCAAAGATTTTTTACATGAAGCATCTCCTCGCCCTCGTAAAATCATTTCAAGCTGTTATCACCTCTTAGGCGCAACATAATAAAAAAAAACTGACAATGATGAAGACACCTGCTGCAGAAACCGAAGCAAAATAAACGGAAATACAGCTTAGCTCGTCAATCATTAAAGAAGTGAATTATGAATTGTTATCAGAGCTAATATTGATGTTAGATATACGGTAGAAACTATTAATTGAACGTGATTTATATTCTGCCGTCCTCAGCAAAAGTGCCGTATTTACAAAAAATATGAATATTGAAATATCGGATTCCGTAGGTTTGAAAATCTATAAATTTTGCGTTTAACCAAGCAAAAATGATGTAAACTCCCGGTTTATAGCCAAAGTTAACAAATCATTTTGCCGTATGTACAAAAGTTTGAGAATTTTCTTCGTATGAAGTACCTACGGATCTACACAATTCTAAGCAAGATAGCAGATAGCAGATTCGGCATTTTTGCTAAGAATGGCAGTATTTTGCTCAATGACAGACTGAAAATTCCTAAAATATTAACACACGCACATAGCATGAAGCTGATAATGTGTCATCATCTGTAGTGTCGCACAAATTTTAAGAATTGTTCCTTATAACCAGAACTTACTGTTCATGGTTTTGTAAATAATTATAATTTCCACTACTATGCTACTGAAAACCCGCATGCGATTAACTTATTAAATATTAAATTAATTAAAATTAGTGGTAGTTGAATGTTTGGGGCGGTATATGATTACGTTATTGATCCGTTTTTCGTTGAACAATAATAATTATCTTGACATAACAAACTTACTTATCACAATCAACTTCTTTAATATGCATATCATTGGATCAATTGATCAAAATATGTTTAAGAACAACAACAATAAATCACTGCAAAATGTTGGTGATACAACTTGAAAATTTTCATTCCAGAAATCACACTTAGTCTAGTCGTTTATTTGAGGATAATTTATTTTTCTCATAGGTACCAGCATTCATCGGAATACATACAATAACTGACAATTACTCTTTTAAGTTCATTTAAGATCAATTATTTTCAGGATAAACATCTTTTGTGCACGGTTTACGGGCGGTAATTATTATAGTATTTTGGGATTACTGACCCTTTTGTCGAGTAGGTTGAATGGTTCCATTTATTCCTCTTGAGGGGTAAAGCAATGATCAGAAGACTAAATGTAAAGTAAATAAAAGTACTGGGAAATTGTTAACTTGCTGTAATTTTATACGCAGTTGTAGTGGGTTTAAAAAACGAATCAGGCCCTTTTGGATGTAGTGCTTTCGAAGTCACTATAATAGACAGAACACGTGGAAAAATATATCAATTCAGCAAAAACCCGAAGTTTATGAGAAAAAAATGTAATTAATGAGGGCTGATGCGTATATATAACTATACCTCAAGTAAAAAAGTTTTCAAAAATTTATGAAATTCCAATCATCATCGAATTCTATGAGGAGATAGGTAAATCCTCTAATGTTAAGAGTGGCAGAACCTAGGACAAGGAGAGAAGATGAAACGTAAAAGCCGATTCAGATACATGCATGCTCATGCAGGGTTTTTGAAGCACGTGCAATTTATATGCATATGCTTTTTGACCCTTGTGCCTTTCAATTCCGTTTCGATGACAGTCATATTTTATTTCGTTCTATAATAATTTTGTCAATGCTGGAGTAATGCCATTTGAGTTATTCAATAATTTCCTAATTTCGTGCTTGTTTCAAGCACGCCGACATGCACAGATGTGAACGTCATGCGAGGTTAAAAATGCAGGGTGGGCACGCATGTATCTGAATCGGCCTTAAGAAAGTCCAGGATGGTGTCATAACCAATTAAAGAATCTGCTTTTGCAATGAATCATAGCTTCAGGTTATCTCTTTTTTAAACAGATGGGTACAAGAAATTATGTTTCGTCATCACCATTGGAGTAGAACAAAGCTCAAATTTGCCCACACCTTTCGAAGATACTCGATGATGAGTTGACGTAGACTGGAATTGAAGTGATCTAAAAAAATTAACAACCCAAATAACACATGATATCCTGTGGATATCCGTATCATGTTCAGTTGGGTCGTGATATCCCAAATTTGAAGTAGATATTCATCGAGGATCTGTAACCGATATCCAAAGCAAACATTAATTCATATGAATATAACAAAAAATCAGCTTTCAACTTAAATTTTTTCTATCTTCCAATTTCGTACAAAAATTTCATATTTCAAAAATTATACTGACTCGTATCACTGTTTTCTTTAAGACTTATTGAAGCAAGCCAAAGTGAATCTAAATATGAAGCTAAATTTTCAATATTAATGGTTTTTATTCTCTTCATCGTACATGAATTGGATTGTTTTGAAAATAATCGTATCCTTATTATTATTATTATTATTCAGAAATATTCTACGAATGGCCGTGAAGTCTAAGCAAATAGAAACGAATGTACTTAAATGTCGAGTTAAATTTTTAACATCGATGTTTTTTTTCTGTCTTCAACGTACAAATCCTATAGGTATATCTTAATAAAAACAATCTTATTGCTGGACCGTAATCTGTATGGAACTTTTATGAATATGCGTATTCTGAGATATTCATTCATGGATTCGAAATGGATATCCGTTAGAAGATATTCTATATATGGCTATAAATATCGGAAGCAAATATGAAATAAATACTCAGTACAAGAATTTTCAGTATCAATACTCAAACAGTATTCTCCCTTTTCTATGTTTTTTTTCCTGAGACTGCCATTCTTGGGGTGATCTATTTTGAATAATTTTGTTTTGAATTTATTATTGAATTCAAAGAGAATATTATATTATTCAATATATTTGATTTCATTTATATACTTATATATTTATACATTTTCAATTCATTTTCATATTCAGCTAGAAATTGGTTATTTTATCGATAAGAATTTTACTACATTTGATTTTTGTTCCTCTCGTTTTTATTCATACTAATAGAATTATAATTTATTTACCAAAATAATTTTTTTGTGTTTTTTCGATATTATTGAAAATTCCCGATTTTGATATGCACACTTTCCTATCCAAATTCATACTTGACAGGTGAAGTGATTTTTGAAAGTGCACTGCCATATATCACTCAGATCAATAATAATGAAAATCAGCTAGTTATAGGTCATTTTAAAACCAGAACAAAGTGTATGGAGGTCCAAAAAAAAATTAACATTTTTGTTCTGAGATTCTACTGATCACCCTGTTTATCGCGAATGAAGCTATAAAAGTGCGTTATTCGTTATTGAGATTGACCTGTGCGAGCTTATTTCCATAAATATTCTAAATGGATACCTCCCCGAATAATATCTTATGAATACTTTTCGATGATATGGACTTTGAAGCTATCTATGTGGAAGCTTGCTTGAAAAATATAATTTTTATGATATAGGAAATAATATATTCTAATTTACATTTTTTGTCTAATACGGTATAATACCTGTATACATTTTGAGAATTAGGTGTGTGTTTGGTTCAAATCATAAATAGCTAAGTATATCTGTTTTTTTTACAGATTTTCGAAATTAAATCAAATTTAAGCTGCAGAATATAATTTTCAAAAATGTATTTATAGTTTTATTTCCTACATTTTTCACTATTCCTTTTATACGGAAGGAGATCTAAATGTTTCGATGGTTCATTTTGAATTAAAAAATACTCAGTGGATTTTTTGTGAAATAGAATTTTCCGAGGAATGACAAATAAACTGTTTCTAATTCACATTTTCAATTGATACATTTCCAAATAGGATGCCATACCTACCTATGTGAAATTTGAAATCTACTGTTATGTTTAGTTTAAATCGGGAAAGAATTTCTAATTTTTTGGAAGATTTCCGAAAATGAATCAAATTTCAGTTACAATTTTTTTTTTCAAAATTATTAAAGTTGTAGAGTAAGATTTCTTTTAGTTTGTTTCATAAGATAGATACAGGTGCCTTTTGATTTTCATATTGCATATCGCGGACCATACAAAAATTTATAGTGTTTTCAAATATAACATGCATAAAAATATGAGCCCCATCAATAAATGACCAACAACTAGAATACATTCAGTCATTTCCTGTTATACATTTTTCGATCGTTCAACATTATAAATTTCAACAGAATATCTATCATCGATGAGTATTGATAATCATTGCATAACTTCACTAGTGATAAACCCCTATTGTTCAGCACATCCTATACACCGATAACAATAAACCCAACTTCCTATACCTTCGTTTAAACACCAATCCGAGATTGCGCTTCGAACATATTTAACATTCGCAAAAGGGTTCACTGGCAAGGCAATGTGACTGGGTCAGGGCTGGATAGGCGTCCCGACGAGTAGCCACCCCCACTCCGAAATGCTCGGCTCAGCGACCCACCACATTTAAGGCGACCTCCGATCCTTCACAACTCACTCTAGCCAACGCTCGCTAACAGTGTGAAAGTGCAATCTCAGTCTCAGTCTCAGTCTTGGCAGCATGTTCGAAGGTTTGGACCCCACCGGGTTATATTAATATCGAAAATCTAAAAATTATTGTGTCAGTTCAAAAATCACTCCAAAATGATTAAAGATGAATTAGACCCCACCGGACAGTACTAAGTAGTGTGTGACAGTTTTATCTCAGACTTACTGCAATAGATGAAGTTGAATATGGTGATGTTAACAGCAAAAGGACTCGATCCCACGGGACTTTACTGATATGTGGAGCGATGTGGCCCTGCCAAGGTGACGGAGGGCGTCAAGAAACTTCAAGCTGCCGACGTAAAAGACTCCGGTAAGACTTCCGCATGCACGGTTATTGACCGAAGTTTCGTAAGATATTCGCCCACTTTGTGCGTCCCCCACATTTCTACAACTTGTTATTATACACACAAACAGCTTGAGAAATCAAATAAAAAGATATCGATTGAAAATATTACCAGTACAGGTACATTTTTTTAAGCATATTCCAACTTGAAACTCTTTTGAAACTGAAACAGAAACTCACTCAAAATCATGACTTTTGAAAAATCCAGCCGCAGATCAAGAATAATTTCACGAACATTGGTCTCAATGTCGTTGCTTGAATAAATAACTATAGCAGAGATTCTGAGTGAATAATTACTAGTTATTCTCATACACCCCGAAATTATCACAACACTCGTAATGAATGCTGGAATTAGCAATTCACTAAGAGACTTCCTCATTCCCAAAAACTCTTTTATAGCTTACGTGCATCAATTTGAATTTTTTCGCCAATGCATTCTTCTTTGTTCCTGAATAATTTACAATGCAGATCACATAGTTACCGAAATAATACTCACCAGCTGATTGACCTGAGAGCATTGACACCTATCGGCGAACATCACTGTGGAAGAGTGGGATTACAAGAAGACGAAGCAATTATTCCACATAACTTTAATCTACCGACCTAATCCAACTTGGCTTAACCTACAAATAAAGATTCATACCCTTTTCGTGGGTGCAATAACCTTGACGGTGTTTTAACTTTTATTTAACGTGGCCAAGATGTTTCATTTATTTTTTTAATCTATTGAAGTTTGTTGATCCACAGTTTTGAGTGTAGTGACCTTTCGGTACCGCCTTTGCTAAGCTTAGCTAGTCCAGTTTTTATATACTTAAAATAACCCGAAAACTTGGCTAGACGCTGTTGCTTTTTTGATTGCAGTTTTATGTTTTATCATATACAAGCGATGTGAGAACTTAAGGTCAGACGGATTTTTTTACGATCTTTATATTTAACATACTAGTTCTCTTGGGACATTTATTTCTTGTGCGAGACTAGACGACGATAGTAAAACAAGTATTTCCGTATTGCATTTTGCCAAGGCCACCGTTCTAAAGCTAAAGGCTGTGCAAGAATACATCCATATAATTTGCGTTTTTTTTTGACCGACATTTTCTATTAGCTGTCTATTTAATGTATCATTGCATCTTGGGTTTTAAATGACCTTGCATCCAAATTCCATAAAACAAGGATGTTTTTTAAGATAACGCTTGATGCAAGGTAACTCTGGTCACGGTCGTTACAATCTCTTATTATTTTTTATCGACTATGAAATGGTCTAATTGTATCTTTGTTACTTTCAGATGATGATCCGCCTAAAACAAAATAACATCCACTGCCACACAAGTTACCGTTTGAACCGTTGTCCACCCTCCAAATCTGGATGAATGAAGACTGATGTTTTGTTGTTTTTTTATTACTTCTAAGATTGTTTTTTATTAAATTATATTTAGGTTAAGTTCCTCAAGATCAGCATACACGAAAATTGTACGTTTTTCTATTATTGTTGTAAATATCACAAAATACCCAAATGTATATGTTTTTATCCCATGCTTTCATTACTTCATGAAGTTTTTAATAAAATATATTTTCTAATAAAACTGTATATTATTCCAAAGTACAAAATCTTACCTTTTTATGATTAAAAAAAGGGTAATAATAATGATGTCTTGAGAGACGTAATAATACGAAATATGTATCGTATTAGTAGTCAAACAATAATTCAAGTACAAAAAAACATTCTTAAAATTATATTTTCATGGTTGTCATCTGCATTTTCATAGTGAGACATTTTGTCGCCATATAGAGTTGGATACATATAGAGCATTTTTTATTTTTTATTTCTAAGAAAGATTTATTACCAATTAACGGAAAATTGTGAATATCTGAAAATTTGCAGAGACAAAACTAAATTAATTCTTCGAGATATCTTACATTTTTAAAAGAAATACATGGAATTATAGTATCTACCTAGACATAAAATTCCAAGAAAAAAGTTTCGATTTTGAGTGAAAAAGTTGCTTTCATTATTTTTATGGGTATTGTTCAACACACCATCATTGTGCTAATGTTAATGTTGAAGAATTTCACCTTTTATCAATCTAGGGACTGAAATTATTTTTCTCAAATTGTAAGGCAAAATTAAGGAAAAATGTAATTATTGTCTTGTCTTCAACTTTACATTGAGATCTAGATAGATACTGTCATCTGTGTAAATATTTTTGTTAAAAAAATTTCAATGTTTCCACCATGTGGAAAATAAAAGGCAAACATCTGTCAGAAAACAACTACTTCCCTGGCTAATACCACGACATTGAACTACATCTGACAAATATTTGTGCAACGTTCTTCCAAGAAGACCCAATTGCAAGTGCTCGTCTTGTAATTAAACAGAAGATTATCCTTCATTTGGCTGGGAATGACCACCTGCAGAAATGCATGTTTGGAGGTTTATTGGCTCTCATCAGTGACAGGGTAGTTCGGACAACATTATAATTGTCCTGTCCCTTCCAAATGAATAATAATCAACTGTACCCCGTATTATTTCACATTGTTGATACCTCTCTGGCACAATATATTCGATATGTTCGAATTTTTACAAAAAAAATTCAATATATTGAAAAATAGAAGTCCTGGCGCATTTTCAGATATTTGTGATTTTCTTTTCATTGGTCATGGGAGAAAATTATTTGAATACTTATCTTGAATGACATACTTAGATTTAGCAAAACTAGAAATTACTTCCTGAGGAATCATAAATAAAAAAATATTCATATGTATTTAACTCCAAATGGATACTGTACAAATATTGGAACATACAGTGTAAATACAACTTGAAAACAGAAAATGAGCAAAACATCAATACTACCTCACTTTCATTCAAAATGTTTTATCAACAAAGTTAGCATCATCAGGAGCTAAAAGCTTTCTGAAGATAATTTCATTCTCATATCAATATATAATTATGGAAAAGTACATATCATTGAAGTTAGATTTGGAAACGATCGTTGTGTTTGTTGGATAATACATCTCCAATCTAATAATGGAAATGTTTCACAGCTGGGATAGAACAAATATACTCACATACAAACCAACAAAAATATACTCTCAACAATGATCAATCGCTGTATACACCAAAAGTGTTTACAGGAAGGTTTTTCTCACATCTTTCACTGGAATAAAATTATCCGTTCTATTTGATATTGAAAACATATATCATTCTGAAAAATTCTGAAAATGGTTTTGAGAAAACGCTGCTGATCGTTTGTTTGAGAAAAGTTATGCAAGAAAAATCGACTGTCTTGGGAGCGAACATAAATATGAAATATTACGGAAAAATATACAGTGTGAGCCATTATGTTTACATAAAGAAAATGCTTTTTTTTATCTGAGCCCCAAAACATACTTTATAGAGGATCATTGGAAAACTTAAGAATCCGCTTACCACCAATATGGCGGAAATTTGGAAAAATTCATTACGACTTGGCCAAATTGGGGATATTTGTTAAGGTAGTGAAAATGGTTATTGAAAAATTGTTTATAATTTAATTTTAGGATCGCACTTGCGAAATTTTAGATATCTATCTGAAATTTTCAATTCTGAATATTTGTTTATTGATAATAATAATAATAATGATAATAATAATGATAATAATTCACAAGATGGAAGCTGATATCAAGTCGGCGAGACAACACGCGTCTCGTATCCAGTGTGTGGCGGACTACGCGGCCGCCAATAGGCCCTTCACGCCCGCAGTGCGGCGAATTGCCGCAAATTTAAGACGAGCCCACCACACACTAAATCAAGGCGTGCTGTTTACCATCAAACAGCACTGTCTTGATAGAATACGAATGCTGGTGGCTGCAAAAAAGTCACTAGTGAGGCGTCGAGAAGCATCGCGGAAAACATGAAGTTCCGCGATAAACCTTCTCGCCTATTCCAAGAGCCTCCACGTGTTGTGGATAACCCGCCGGCGGCTGATCGGGTAGAAATTTTTTGGAAGAGCATTTACGAATTTCTGCAACCACTCAACGTAGATACTCCAGCCCTAGCGCAGTTCGAAGCTTTTTGCAGAAGGCTTCGTCAGTCTGAGCTCAATGAACTGCGCAATCCGACAACCTTGGAGGAAGTTCGACGGGCCCTCAAAGGCTCGAAGAACTTCGCTGCTCCAGGCCCTGATGGCCTAAATAACTATTGGTGGAAAAAAATTCCATGTACCCACCACCATCTCTCATGGCTTGATGGAGAGCAGCAGATTCCGGATTGGTTCGTCAAGGGGCGAACCGTGCTAATCCCCAAAAACGGAGATTTGTCCGACCCGAAGAACTACAGATAGGTAACATGCTTGAACGCATGATATAAGATGTTTACACGCATCTTATACATGCGAATACTCTCCGCAGTTGAGCCGGTGTATGAACGGATATATGAGCAAAGAGGGCCAAAGAAGGGGGTCGCTGGCTGCAAGGAGAATATGGAACTGCTTAAGTTTGTTCCCAAATGATTGTCCAAAATTTCAAAAACAATTTTTTTTTATGACTTTTGCTAAAAGATATGAACCATCGCATCTTTCAACTTCCTTCGATTTATTTAAAACTTTTTCAATTTGGAGAAACGACAAAGATCGCTTTTCTCGATCGCGATCAAGTTTTGTTGAAAAGAAGAAAAACAGTGATGCAATCTTCAGTGCAACGTGGAAACTTGATACTTCATTTTCACTATTCTCCTGAAAAATATGAAAACTAATTTCATTTTCATTTCCGCCAAATATATTTTCTTAATTTAATAAAAACAAAATAAAATATTTTATGAACCAGAACTAAGATTAGAATTCAAAAGGGATACGATATCTCTCAGGCGGCTGACAACTGGAATAATATTATTAATAATAATAATGATACTCTCATAAACACTCATAGAGTGTACCCAAAGGCATAACCTGAGCGGGTAGAGGACGGCTATTATTATTATTTACTGTGGTGCTCCGGGGTGATTCACTGATAATTTTGGTGCTGAGTTCACTTTTCAGCTGTAGGAAAACTAGGAAAATCTACAGTACCACCCCGGGTGGTCGGTGCGCACTTCAAGCTAGCACCAGACATCAAGATTAGCATCTCACATCACACCTTATTCACAACAAGGCATGTGGCCAACTTAAGAGACCCATGTATTTGAGAAAAAATATTTTCATGTACCGGAGCCTCGAACGTCTGTATGATCATCCCCAATTAATCTAATTTCAATTGTAATCATTGAACAGAAATATCACTCAAGTTCTACATGTTTATCTTCGCGCCATATATACAACAACGTCCTAAATGACATTTGTATGTTTTTAAAAATAAAGTCAAATTAGCCCTGAATGATTTGAAAAAGTCAAGAGCTCAAAAGTATTTGTATTATGTCAAAAAGTTAATAGTGGAAACTTTGAGATAATTCTATTCAAGAAGTAAACATTGAGACACTTTTTTTGAAATGCCTCTCACTCTCACGGAACAAGTTAAAATTGAATTGATTTTGATATGCGGGGACTACTGCAATAGTAGAGAAGCTGCTGAAGAACGTTCATAATTTTATTCTAGTATCGAGAGATTTAAGGAAATTCAGAGAAACTGGTTTGTCTATGATTTATAGAAAGTTCCTCATGAAAAGACAGTTGCTAACGAAGAAAAGGCTTAAATTTTTTTTAGCATCTACCAAAATTTCCAAACCCAACAAGACAACTTGCTTTTGAAACAGATCCAGACCCAGATCTATTCAAATTTTAGGAGGCCCCAATATTACGATTATAGGTTTGATTTTAATGCCAGGCTTCATATTACAGTCTACTCAGTTTGGAGACGAGAATCGGTTGTAACACCACCAAATTTGGCATGCTAGTAGTTGATATCATGTCAAATAAGGAAAAAAATTGTTCACCAAAACACCGGGGGTGGAATCCAAAAAAAATTTATTTGAAAAAAAAATGTTTTTTTCGGTTTTATTTTGGAAAAAATTAAGTTTTTAAAAAATATGGTTTGAATACGGTTGAAGATCATTCAATTCTCTACAAGAATGATCCTCAGTAATTCCCTATAAAATGAGCCCGTTTTCTCAGAAAACATGCTTAAACGCCGACATCAAATTTCAGGCTCGTGTTAGCCCGCCGCTGCAAGTTCCGGCGGTGCCGAACGTTGAATGTGTCATAACTTTTCTAAAAATGATCAAAAAATTTAAAATAAAAGTGTATTTTGGTCGTGAAGACTTCTACTTTTTCATACAAATATAACATGTGGATATCTGAGTACCTAAGTGGTTGTTTTTACCACGTAACATAATCCAACTGGGTTTTTTACGAAGGATGCAGAAATCATAGATATTTCAGTTAATCCGGAATAATTCCACTGAAGCAGGAACCATAACCCTCTTTTTTTAAGAGTAGTGAGACAGGTCTCACTTACATACGCCAACAAAAAACTGGGTTTTATTGCCGCCCCATTTTCAACTTCCTCAAAATTCCGACATCTTAGCCAGTAAATGTTGAAAATAATCGCTTATACACAACCTGCATGAAAACTAAAGTATGCAATTTCAAGCTGGAGGTTTGCACTTCACATTTCTGTTATTGAATTCAAAACAACAACTCCAAAATGTGTTACAATTTAAAAAAATTCAGAGGTTTTAACGATAGATAATTTTGTCGAACCACGGGATTTTCAGAAACCCCTGACCATCCGAAACGAAAGAAGATGAATTTATCTGTTCATTCCATATATACAACATAGTCCAGGATCATCGAGCCATAATCTAAGCCAACAATGGCCACGCTTTTGAAGCAGTTTTCTCAGGATGATGTCAGTTCAGATCATGAGCTGCGAGCGTAGTATCTCGAGTCCGGTTTCCGGCTTATTATAGACATGTCAAACCCTAGTGTCATGGAAAGTTTTTTGTTCTTGCTGTGAAAATTTGAGTTCATTATTGAGAAATTTCATGGTAAAAGACACTAATTGAGATTATAATAGATCCAGCTGCGATTGTTCGTCTGAAAGTGAGTAGAAATTCATTTCAGAGCAGACAAGACATCAAAAATTCTTACAGTGGATTGGAGTTGTATCAAATGCTGTGGTACCTATGAAATTATTATTGCTTATCTTTAACAAAAAGTAGGGTGGAAATGTGTCAGGGTATTGAATTATTCTGACTAAGAACAAGAGTGTTGTCAAGTGCCTATACCACAATTTTCTCTCTCCCAAAAAAGTGATATTCCATTTGAATTTGTTATGTAGAAGTTTTTCCCAGGGGTTTTTTAAGTAAAAATAATGGAATCATATATTATCATGCACTGATATATTCTGAAGTAAACGCAGGTATATTAGCTGTGTGCCAACAAATCTGTTTTCAGGATTTTGAAATTAGTACATGCAGAATTGAGAGTACGTACACAAATCATAGGGATTTTTTCGTCACAGGACAATTATGAATAAATACGTTTTCAATATATTTCGATGAATAATAATAATATATAATTTTTTAGAGATGTTTGAGAGAATGTTATATAGAAATAAATGTCGGTCGAATAAGAGGGAACATAGGGGTAGATTTAAATGGTTGAATCTCAAAAATAGAATTGTAGGATATCACGAAAGAGAGGGATTTGTTTTATTTGCAATACAGATAGATTTTGCCAGGATTGGTGTCCTTTCACTTCAGAGGGCTGGAACATTGATTTCTGTGAGCAGAGAAAGGGGGTTCTCATACAGAAATCTTGATGAACTGGCGGACGTCAAAGTAAATGAAAAATTTCGACAGATATACACACTGAGAGCTTCAAGCTCTAAGAAGTTCAATTATGGCAATGAAAAATTTTATAGCCCTGACCCTCGAATTGGTTTATATTCTCCAATGGAAGCACCGAACGAAACTATTAAAAAAGTGGCAACTACTTGTTAGGATGAAATTTCGAAAGCAGTTATGAAGAGTCCATGTATATTTAGTAGCGGTTTTTGCAAAATATCACCGAGACTGGTCAATCTCATAATTCTCATAATATTTATTCATGAATGAGATGTGGGGCTTATCCATAATCTCAAAAAATATTCTCATCTTTTGCCTACAATGGCGGCTATTCCTGATAGCAATTTTAGGATGATTATCACCAGAGCTCGAAAAGACGGATTTGCTTCAAATATGAAGCAGTAACCTCACCGAACCTAACCTTACCCATCCTCCTGAAAGTATCACAAGACTACTTTGTAATTCCATTTATTCTATCGAAGCCGTTTTACGATAGCCTGTTTACTTTCCGAGAAAACTTCAATTATTTTAAAATTTTTATTGAAGTCAAAATTTTTTTGTGTTCCACCCCTGATTTTTTGGTAAACAATTTTTTTTTTCAACTAAAAATGATGTCAAGAAGTCACGTGCCAAGTTTCATAGTGTTACAATTCATTTTTCGGATTTGGCACAAATTTGTCTGTGGATATTGAACTATCAAAGATTAATTGATGATGATGGAAATTTCTTTAAGATGTTTCTTTCGCGGATGAAGCCACATTTACTTCAAATTGATATGTTAGTTCCCAAAATTGTCGGTGGTGGGCAACTGAAAATTCTCATTTCGTTGTGCAATGCGAAGAACAATATTATTTTGAAGTTGATTTGTTCGTTCTTTACCTTATTCACAAAAATAAGTTGTCGGAAATGAAAATTAGAATATTTTTTGAGGAAATAAAAAAACAAAGTAGCTTGAGTGGAAAATTTCTATTTTCCAAATTGTATTGCGGAGAACATCCGTTTTGTTGTCCTTCTTCTTCAACAAAATTGATTTCAGTCGAAAAAAATGCTCCACACTACTACCATTTGGGAACAAACTTGAGCAGTTCCATTCTATTAATTACAAAGGTAATCTTATCAGAAATGCACCTTTTTCCTGCAAAATTGGCCTCACTTTTCAAGGAAGCACCTATGAGTTCTTCACGTTTTTCAGTTCCCTAGGTGTAACTTACGAAGGCATAGGGCAATCATTATTAAAATTTTTCTTTTCGCCAATTCCGAGATGTTAAGTTGGAATTCCTAGTTCTGACTCACCATCTCGAACTTAGCTAATTCTGAGATACCAAGTCGGATTTCTTACTTAGTGTCTCGGAATTAGCTAATTCTGAGATAGAAATAGGATCGACAGAATCAACAGAAACAATTGAATCAACGAAACAACAGAATCAACAGAAACAATGATATAATTAACACGAAGGGGTGAGATTAAATTGAACTCGCACTATCAACAATATTGTAGCTTGATTTCAATCTTCATATATTTTCTATGGTATAACGTCAAAACATCCATTGACTGCAAATCACAATTCTTCATCAACAATCACGGAAGATACGAGGGGGCTCCAATGGAAAGTGAGACAAATTCGAATTTTTGAGAACTGAAATTTTTTCAGGAAAAAGGTCTATCTGTAGTAAGTTGGGGGGGGGGTCTATTTTGCCCCTCAATATGATTTACCGTGAAATGGGTTGTACCATCGCGACTGGCAGGTGATGTATTCAACTTGGGCTATACCATGGAACCGGTATGGGCATTTTCATCATAACCTTCAGTTCAACCTATATTTTGTATGTTAATATGATTTCCCGTAAAAATGGGTCAATTGCGACGCACGGGAGGAGTTAATCACTATGGCCTAAACTATCGAACCGACAGGTGCATTCTCATAATTTTTTCTATTACAGAAAGTTTCATTATTCTACTTCGATAATTATTGATGAATTGAGGGTTCTGACCACGAATCTGGAAAAATTTTAAGTCTATTTTCCCCCTTATATGGTTTACCGCAAAAATGGGTTTTTCCATAGCGACTGGTATGCGGTGTATATCACTCAGACTGAAACCATTGAGCAGATAGGTGTATTTTCATCATATCCTTCAGTTCTGTGAGTTTCATAATTCTACCAACATTATTACGGAAGTTACGGGTGTGCTTCCATGATTTTTTTAGGGATGCATCTGTAATAATTTGGGGGTGCTGATCACGAATCTGAAAGAATTTCTTGTCTATTTTACATCCTGATATGCTTTACCTTGAAATATCTTGTTCCATCGTGACTGGCGGACGGTGTATATCATTAAGGCCAACACTATTGAGCACGATGGTGCATTTTCATGATTTCTTTCAGTCTTGTTAATTTCATCATTCTATCTCGATAATTACGGAAATTACGGGGGTGCTTCCATGTAAAATGAGACAAATTCGTATTTTTCAGGACTGACATTTTTTCAGGAAAAATATATATTATCATAAGTTGGAGGTCCTGATTTGCCAATTTACCTCAGTACGAATTTTACCAGACCTTAGTCGAAATTTTTGTCGATAAATTAATCTGTCCCAATTTTCCCCCTCCAACAAAAAACTGAGGGAGTAACAATCATTACGTTGATCATGTCTCATGAAGTGATCAATACCAAAAATGGATGGATGTATACTGCAAGTCTGCAGAACGTATGGTATAGTTCAATCGAAATTTGGTATGTAGTGGAAGTCTGCAGAACGCGCAGAACAGTTTTTACCGCACTTTGTCGAAATTTTTGTGGATAAGTTCATCTGTTCCACTTCCGCTTCCTTAAAAAAACGGAGGAGGTGACGATCATTTTGTTCATCACTTTCTTCTTGAGTGGATCAATTCCAACAATTTTATATGTAGTGCAAGTCTGCAAAACGTACAGTACAGTTTTTATGGTGAATTATATGTAGAAATTTTGGTAAATATATTGATTCTACAACTTTAGTCCTCTCTAGGGTGACAATCATTTTGTAATCACTCTCTTATAGAACGAGTATTATAATCAACAATTTGGAATATCGTACAAGTATGCAGAATGTATGATACTGGTATTATAGTGGAAATGTCGTTGATGTACTTTACTCATTCAAACGTATAATAAAAACTGTTGAAATTGATTTGTCGCTTCCATAACTAGTAAACATGAAACATGAAACTTTTGATGTATTAGGCAGGGCGCCCACCAAAGTGTTGTGATGCGTGGCATGACGACAATGTAAGTAGCATGGCTCAGTAGATACCCACTAAAAAGGCAAAGGTTAGCAGAAGCAGCAGTAGTTACTTTTATATTGTCCTCAGGAGAATATGCCTTAGCTGTCATAAATGTATTGAATATTAATCAAGATATATGTCTAAACGTAGGCATTGCATATATTTCTATTGGAAATACAGGCAGTGATATGGCGGATTCAATGAATTCAAACAATTCAATTCATATTCAGATAAATTATCTTCCTATTGAATGGAAAAAAAAACTTCGGAGTTACATATTGCAAATTTCTGTTGGAATATTCATTAGAAAATTTCGGACCGTCTTTCATTTTTAAATACATACACCAAAAACAAGTAGGCCTTGTGACGTGACAAGAAATAGAACTTGTTCTATTTTTAATGTAGTGGCATGACATGCTACGAGTCACTTCATGCATGTTACTTGCCTTGCCACTTCGGTGGGTCCTTGTTTATTTGTATACGTTTGTTCAATTTGATCTGGCATGCTATCGATTCACGTTACTTTGGTGGGCGCGCCGAGTCTTATAAATGGTGGATGAGAATTCGTTGGTAACTTCACAGAGGTCGTGGATGAGAATTCGTTGCTAATTTTGCCAATTTTAAATGCTATTACACACTACTATTATGCCAGTCCCAAAATCTAGTGCTTGCTAGGAGTGCGCACCGAACACCCAGGGTGGTGCCGTAGGTTTTTCAGGTTTCACCCCGTAGCGCTACAGCAAATACTTACAATAGCTGTCTTCTACCTGCACATGCTATGCCTTTGCGTTTATGAGCAAGTACAATAATTATTATTATTAGCAGGAGGGACACATAAGAACTGACTGTGATATATTGATATATATTGATATAACTGAATTGAACTTTTTGCGAATTGAAACTACGATGTCATGAACAACCTATGCCATCCACATTCCTTATTTGCTGTTACAACGATATAATTTCCTATCCATTTGAATCATCTATCGTTTCAAATATTAAAAAATTATACTAATGTTTCACCGGAATGCAGACTAATAGAAAGAGCATGTCTAGAAACACTGAAGCTATTCAATTCATATCTTCAACAGATTGAGTTTTGTTGAATTCCAGACTAACTATTCAGCAAACAAATATCGCCTTATATCCATATAAATGCTTCTGTCTCATTTGAATTCACAATTGGAATGAAAAATTAATGCACTGACGAATATCTATAGTAAAGAACCCTAATGGCTGAAAAATGGAATATGATGGTAGACACGATATTTCATGAGGGGAGCACTTGTGCCGTAAATCCTAACGATTCACTTACTGATACCGAAATAACTGATTGCTTCTCTTATATCACAGCCAATAATTAATTTAACTACAATACCGGTTGTCCGCAAAAGGTGACTCGCCCCTATATTTTTTTGCCAGGCATTGGCCTAGTTTCTAGAGAGACTGAATTGTTGTGATTCATTGAAAGAAGCAGCTTCGTTTGGAACAATTTCACGAGTGTGTGGCATTTATAATTCAATGGTCGTAAGAGACAGTAATTTTTTTTCAGATAATATTTGTAGATGAAGTTTTTATTGTATTAATCAATATTCGATAGAATTGGGTTTATTTTTTGAGATAAATTAATTATCGAGATAGATAACACATTTTGGATGAAAAAAACTGTCATTTTGAAACCTCCTTCCTCAAGATGACTATTTCTATATATGAAAATGAAAATAATAGGGTGTTGCACTCGTGCGCATATCACAATTTTTTAAATATTTTTTTGTACTCGCATAACTGAAATGATAATTGGCGTATTGGATGCTTTGGACGCAGGTGAAAATCGGACAGGGGTATTCTGTGGTTAAAGTCCAGCTTTTGATTGCGTCCAACAGGACATATTATTGAATAAATTACAGATATACGGAACAAGGGGCAACCCCCATTAAAGGTTTAATTCTTATTTTAAAGTTGGAAATCAATCAAATGAAATAAAGATTTGGTTGGTTTCCGGGTTTTGCGTGGTCTTCTTTGGTTCAAATCTCCAAACGTTTTGACTGCAACTGCAGTCATCTTCAGTGGAGTGGTCTAAGTACTCTTCTATACGTATCAACTGAAACTGAAGCTTTCGAGTTTGCCATGTTATTTATAGTGATGTTTTTTTGCGCACTTTCTGTAATAGCGGGTTCGCGCGCACTTTCCGCGCGATTCGGGTGACATGGCTTCGTTTTGGCCCCTTTCAATGTTGTGTGCCAGATCTTTGGTAAATATGTTCTCTCTTCTTTTCTGTTGAAGTTCTCTTGGTGTTTGGGTATTTCTATGGCTTCTAAATACATCGGTTTGTCCCAAATGACAACTCCGTTTGTGCTCGACTAGGCGGGTACCAATGCTCCTTTTCGTTTGTCCGATATAGACCTTCCCACAGTTACATGGAATTCTGTAGACTACCGCTGATTTGAGTAGATCTCTGCTGTCTTTGGCTGATCTTAGATATTCCGATATCTTCTTCGTTGGTTTGAGGAGGTGTTAATTTTCTCCTTCTTCAGAATTTTCCTAATTCTGTTGGTGACACCTTCTATGTATGGCAGATAGACAGCGCCTTGGGGTTACTCTTCATTGGTGTTCCTTTTCTTCTCCCTTGGGCGCGTAGCACGGATGATGATGAAATTCAAACATTCAAAGAAGATAATCAATACATCACAAGTACAGAGAATATAGAACAGAATGGAGACAGCCTTATTACGGGAGAGAATCCATCAGACACGGAAAGAGTTAGCAAGAAATGATGAACAACTTTTGGAATATCACCTGAAGCTTATCAACCTGCTAGAGCGGAAAGACTGGGAAAATATTGATCAAATAACCCTCAAAGCAATGGATTCAACCTTATAGTCATCCAATGATAGACAGAGGAGGAAATTCAATCAGATTCAGAGAAAACAGCCCGAGAATTCAAAACTAGACATGAAGCTGGTTGTTATCAATAAATCCAATCGACCACTCACCAGTGACGAAACAATTTTGCTAGCTAAAGGGGGAAATTTCAGCGTAACACCATCGAAAATACCCACAGAAGAAATCATCGCAAACATAGAAGCAGGAATTGAAAAACTACCTAATGATGTCAAAGAAGAACTACGAAGCGAAACTGCAAGAATTTTAAGAAAAGCTAAACCACCGAAATATAACATTTCAAGGGGTGAAAAGGTTGCCATAAATAGTATCAATGCTGATGAAACTATTATCATTCTACCTGCTGACAAAGGAAACGCAAAGGTGGTCTCAAACACCTCGGACTACAGAAACAAACTCAATATCCTTGTCAGTCAAGAAACGTACAGAGAAAATCTTGAGGGAGACCAATCAGCTGATAAAAAGGTCTTCATTACCAACAGAGACAAAGAAGAAACTATGCAGATCAGAAGCATTACCACCAAGGCTGTATGGATTGCCGAAAATTCACAAGAAAGATGTACCACTGAGACCGATATCGAGTGCCATAGGATCACCAACCTACAACCTCGACAAGCATTTGTCAGACATGCTGCAGAAACATGTTGGGGAGACTAGGACTTACGTCCGAGACTCCACCCATTTCATCGAACAGTTTAAGGAAATCACCTTGGAGCCAAACGACATTCTCGTTAGCTTCGATATTGAATCCTTATTTACAAATGTTCCACTTGAAGAATCCTTCAGCTACATAGAGGAGATATTTCCTTCGACACTCACTAACGACAATTTATTTTCAGTGGAATGAAACCTTCTATGAACAAGTTGATGGGGTCGCCATGTGCAGTCCACTTAGCCCAGTAGGGGCCACTTAGTAAAGGAACACCAATGAAGAGCAACCCCAAGGCACTGTCTATCTGCCATACATAAAAACTTTTCACCAACAGAATTGGGAAAATTCTGAAGAAGGAGAAAATTATCACGGTCTTCAAACCAACGAAGAAGATATCGGAATATCTAAGATCAGCCAAAGACAGCAGAGATCTACTCAAATCAGCGGGAGTCTACAGAATTCCATGTAACTGTGGGAAGGTATATATCGGACAAACGAAAAGGAGCATTGGTACCCGCCTAGTCGAGCCCAAGCGGAGTTGTCGTTTGGGACAAACCGAGAAGTCCGCAGTCGCTGAGCATACATTATCTGACGGAGAACACAAGATCCTTTTCGAAAATACCGAGAGACTAGCAACGTCGAATCATTATTCAACAAGAATGTATTTAGAAGCCATAGAAATACACAAACACCAAGAGAACTTCAACAGAAAAGAAGAGAGAACATATTTATCAAAAATCTGGCAAACAGCATTGAAAGGGGCCAAAACGAAGCCATGTCACCCGAATCGCGCGGAAAGTGCGCGCGAACTCACTATTACAGAAAGTGCGCGAAAAAACATCACTATAAATAACGTGGCAAACTCGAAAGCTTCAGTTTCAGTTGATACGTCTAGAAGAGTACTTTGACCACGCCACTGAAGATGACTGCCGCAGTTGCAGTCGAGACGTTTGGAGATTTAAACCAAAGAAGACCACGGCAAAACCCGGAAACCAACCAAAACATTGACGCCAGCCGTGAAAGCCTACATTCCTACAAATGAAATAAAAGTATATAATTCCAACACAGCTTAATTGACGGAAAAAACAATTTTAACAATTTAACATTTTTTTTCACAATGCTATAAAATCGTACATTGGGGTACCACAGGGCTCAATACTCCAGCCTATCTTATTTTTAGTTTACACCAACGCTCTACTAGTAATTATACCTGAAACTTCTTTCACTATTTACGCAGATGATACCTCAACCTCTTCAGAGACAAGTCTCCTGGTAGGAAAGTTAAATAAATCTTGGTTTGGACGACGAGACATGTGTAGTTGGTTTGCAGACAACTAGCTATTGTTCAACACCTCGAAAACAAACTATGTTACCTTTCATACTCATCAAAATCTCAACATACCCAATATGCAATTGCCATTTATTATCGTACCCTAGAATGCAAACCATCAGTGAAATTTTTAGTTAACACCCTCAGTTTTTGCATCCATTGCAACAGCTTAGCGAAACTGCCCAACTCTAAGTGCTACCAGGTGTGAATACTGAAAAATGTATATCTGGTTTCCTGCTTTTTTATCACGGAGACATCCATGAGGCAGCTCGTATGGGGCAGCTCTGCAGCAACTAAAAATATTTTTGTTGCGCAAAAGCGAATTATACGTTCCATTGCTGGAGTTACACCATCCTTTTCCTGCAGAGAACTCTTTAAGCGATATAATACACTCTCTCTGGCGGGTCTATATACAGGGGGTCCATCCGGGAACTGCATCGATCAATATATAGAAAACCATAGGTGGGTCGAATTTGAAAATTTGGGAGTTCATTTTTGTTGATAAGTGCTATCCGGCTAGAATATTTTGAAGATTGTGGCACTTTCGGTTGAACCGGAAGTGAATCCCAACTTCGATATTTCCCATAAGGACACCCTGCATATTATCAAAGTTTCACGCATGATTCTGAACATGTTTCATGTCTATACCCAAGCCTAACCGTTTTCGAAATATTTCAAATTTTATGTTGAAAATTGCGTTTGCAGACAGAAAAATATTTTTTTTATTTCTGGACATGATTATTTATTTTCGATTGTGTATCAATTTATTCGTAGGAGAGGACCCAGTTCAGCAGAATGTTGATATCAATTCGATTAGAGTTATACAGGGCATTCGTTGAAAAAAATATTGTATGTCCATTTTTTCAAATGAAAACCCCCCAATTTTATATTCTCATTCTATTCGGCATCGAAAATGAAGTTAACTTTGAAAAAGGTTCTCTATGCCTACTTGCCTACACTCAACAGTTTTCGAAATATTGGCGAATTCTCAATTCCAGAAAATCTCGTATTCTTAAGTATACTTAAGTTGGCCATGGCGCCTGCGGTAATAGGTTGGTTATCTCAAGAACATGTGATATATTTGCTATTCGGTATCCGCAGAAGCAGAAGCCCTCACAAAACACTGTTAAACGGATTATAGAAAACTTCAAAAACTTTGGATCCGTCAAAGCAAGAGTGTAGAGAAACAAGCCAATTGTTATGATGAAGATATTGAAATTGCCACTTTGGGATATTTTGCCGCATATCCAACAATATATTTGAGACAAGTTGCAAGAGAATCAGGATTGTCAAAAAACTCAGTACAAAGAATATTGCGCAAACATAAATTTCACCCATAGAAGTTCTCCATAGTTCAGTACCTGAAAGAACAGATTTTCCACGAAGGGTGAGATTTTGTAAATTCGTTTTAACTTGGTTGCAAGGGAACGAATTATTTTTGGATACTATTATATGAACAGACGAAGCTAAATTTACAAAGAAAGGTGTCTTCAACCGACATAATTGCCATTATTGTAGTGACTCAAATCAACATGCATTCAGGGAACTGAACTGAACTGAATAAACATTGAACTGACAAGAGTCTTGGCAGTTCAATGTTTATTGAGCGATAAGAAGTGATAGCGTTGTGGCACTGCATTTTTATCAAGAAAACTCAAATGGTAAGTAAAAAACAGATGTCAATTTCGAAACAAGAATAGGATGAGATATACTTTGTTTTGCTGGTGACGGATATTTGATAATTTTGCGTAATTTCAAAAATGAATACTAGGACACTTTACCAATCGCTGACCACCGAAACTAATTCTATCAACATGACAGGACACGTCTGCCTAATGGTCACTTAGTCAATACTCGTATACAAGAATTGTTTCATGACCAGTGGAGAGCCAACAATGGACCATTTCTTTGGCCATCCCGCTCTCCAGATTTATCAGTGCTCGATTTTTTTATTTGGGTACAATTAAGAGTCATGTCTATGAAACTCAACTGACCCCCGTGGAAGATTGTATGCAACGAGTGAGGAATTCATTTGAGAATCTCAGAAAAGCGACACATCAAGAATTATTAGTGAGATATGAAAAATGTTTGGAAGTTGAAGGGCGTCAATTCGAACATTTACTGACCAGATAATTTTTGTATTCCTCTCAATATCGGTAATTGTTCTCTTTCATTCGAATTGTATTAGAATTTCTTTATCGACATTTTTGTATCGGCAGATGGAATGTTTTTGAAGTTTTCTATAATTCGTTCAGCAGTATTTTGTGAGGGCTTCTGCTTCTGCGGATACCGAATAGCAAATATATATCACATTTTCTTGAGATAATCCTATTACATTCGCCATGCATAAATAATAAATAGATTTAAGTTATCTTCATTCGAATAATTCAAACGAGCCGGCATGATTGATTTCAATGACATTTCCGTGGCAGTTGATTGTTTCCAACGCAACCACTGGCGCCATTGCCAACTAAGAATACGTAAACTCAAGAATAGGTACGAGATTTTCTGGAACTGAGACTTGTTAATTCGCCAATATTTGGAAAACTATTGAGTGTAGGCATAGAAAACCTCATTCAAAGTTAGCTTAATTTTCGATGCCGAATCGAATGAGAATATAAAATTGGGGGGTTTTCATTAGAAAAAATGGACTTAATAATTTTTTCTATCTATATCATTTTCTGGCGAACGCCCTGTATAACTCTAATCAAATTGATATCAACATTCTGCTGAACTGGGTTCTCTCCTACAAATGAATCGATACACAATTGAAAATGAATGATCATGTCCAGAATTTTCAACTAAAAATTTGAAATATTTCGAAAATGGTTAGTCTTGAGAATGGGACCTTATACATGAAACATGTTCAGAATTATGCGTGAAATCTAAAACTTTGATAATATACAGGGTGTCCTATTAAAAATAACGAACTTGGGGTCCACTTCCAGTACAACCGGAAAAACCACAATCTTCAAAATATTTTAGCCGGATATAGCAATTATTAATAATAATGAACTCCCAAATTTTCAAATTCGGCCCACCTATATAAATAATGGTTTTCTATATATTGATCGATGCAGTTCCCTGAGAGACCACCTGTATACGTAGCTTATTAGTCTCTTCTTGTGAAAATAAAGTTAAATCTACAACACATGAGCCAATTCATCAGTATAATACAAGGAATAAACACAACTTTTATATTCCTAAATCTAAGTTAAGTCTTTGTATGAGATCACACGTTGTTCTAGCAAACAACTACCACAGCATTTTAAAGATTGTAAAACCTTGCCCGAGTTCAAGAAAAAGATTGAGTCTTTGTTATTGATGATTTTTCCGTACACGCTTCAAGAGTTCATAGATTTTCATAGTTAAGTTTGTTAGTCATTATTCCGTTCTATGTTTTGGTGTGAATTTATGTATATGTTGTTTGTTGTTGATCTTCTATATATGTATAGTTTGTTTTATATATTTATTTCTCTTCTTTCTGACTTTTCCAATAATACTATAATATTCAACTAGATGAATAAACTATATATCTATCTATGGATATGTGAGGAGCTAAATGATCAATTAATCACAAATTGACTATGTTTGATCACAAACAATACCATGGCAACTCCATTCTCTATGATTTCACTTTGATTACTCGCCTGACAGACTTGGTCTGCCAATTGAAACTGCCATGAGATATCAGTTTTTGAAAAAAGTAAATAGTAAGTAAATATAAACTCTTCATTTGACATTCGCTCCGCTACGCTGCGCTCGTATTCACTCATATGCTCGAATACTAGTATCTAAAAGGATTTTTATAACACTCGTTACATTCCATGATAAGCAACTAAATCTTTAATTTTGTACGTGATGTGTACTTTGAATATTGCATTCAATAATTACCAAATGCAATGAAAATGGTGACTTGATCAAGTCAAAGTTAAATGAAACCAAAACATATTCAAATCAAATATATACTTCCATTTATTCCTATCGATGAGTCTTCTCAAAAATATGTATAAATACTGAAGAAATGCACTTATGTTCGAAATGAAGATTGTGAAGAAGTCTGTGTTCTGATTTCTGACAGTACACCTGATCCATCAAAAAGCGTAAGTTATTTACGGTATAGTATTTGTTCCTTATATGGTTCTGAGTCACTCTCGATTGGCTGCAAAAAATGAGCAAAGCACGTGCCCATATACAACACAAGATTCGGCTGCCGCCATTATGAATTATTTATTTATTCAAAAATTAACATCGAGTGTCTTTTTCTGCAGTCGAATCCACGTGCTGCATTGTACTGCACAGAATCTGAGATTAATCGTACAAAGTTTGAAATGTTTGCGAACCAGTGGCGTATGCCAAGAAGATTATAGAGCATTTCTCCATGAAACTTACATTTAGTATTTCCTACTCTTTCAATCAAATATTATCTTGATTCTCATTTAACGATACCTTTGTCGGTAGGTAGGTGACCATTCAACAGAGTTTTCAAGTTCCAACCCATCTCAGAATCGTGTTTTTCCGGATGAAAAGTATAGCCTATCTCCAGAAAAGCCGATATTACAATGCCCAGCTTAGTTCGGTCATGAGTAACCATACCACTTCGGTGCTCGATTTTACCATCTAAAAAACTTGGTTTTAGTGTTCTTTATATGCAACTACTACACATAAATTAAATCTTTCAGATATCTCGCTCACAAACACTTTTATTTTTCTGGAACACCGATGTCTCTCTTTTATAATGGTTGATGCTTCTTAAATATCATCCACCGTTGGTAGTTTCATATAGACTGACACGACGAGTTAAGTCTAAACCGGTTTCTCGTCATTTAAGAGACTTGCTCAACGTCCTTTTTCTAGAACTGGTTTTTTTCAATGAACAGCAGATCTCTGCAACTCATTGCCTGGGGAAGTTTTTCCCCAGACGTCAATAAAACTTGTCTTATTCGATTTCCAAGGATCTTTAAAATTATTGAATGAATTGCATACACTTTTTCTTTAAGAAAACCCCATAAGAAAAAGCCCAGTATTTGATGACAGAATACTATCAATATTCTACTTTTTCCAAAAATTGATTAACATAATTTAAACGCCCTTTAAAAGTGTAAGAACAAGCGGAGAAGCTGTACGTCCGGGACAACTGTGGTGGATAACGAGGCGATAGCAGGTCATGGTACGACCTAGCAGATTGTCCGGGTTGTCCACGAGGTGAAAGAGGCTACTCACCGAGGGATGAATATAGTCATGGTCTTGCTTGATACGCAAAAATCCTTCGACGTATGGGTAGAAGGTCTTATCTGCAAATTGCTCAGAGCAGGCATGTCTCCATACATGGTAAGGCCAATGAATTCCTAACTGGTTTATAGAACTTTTGCGGTGAGGGTGAACAACATGAGATCCGTAGAGTATCCAATAGAAGCAGGTCTTCCACAAGAGTCGAGCCTGTCCCCCACACTTGTATTCCCACTTGTATGCGGGTAAACCGTGTAGACCACATGGCATTTACCCCTTAAAGTTGTCGTTGGTATACACCATCCCAGCTGTCTGGGTCACGTGCTACCGCGGCTTCATCAGATATGTGGTAGGCTGACACAGCGAAAGCTAGGCCGAACGATGACAATTCTCGTCATGGTCGGAGGTTCATGATTAATGGTACCTACTGAGGGTGGAGGGGATTCCCGAGTATCGGCTAGCTCGCCCCTCCGGCTGGTGTTGACCTTTCAGGGACAAGTGGTCCTCTAGGGAGACTGCGGGGATTTGGGGGACCCATTCATGTTGTCGCGCATGATCCTTGGGTAACGATGCTGAGACATATCCGGCAAGATCTAAGAGGTGAAAGTCAGAGTTGTAGTGAATGCTATGTTAGCGGTGAGCTAGAGAGGTGTGGGATTGTCCGGTGGCCGGTAGCTGTCCCCATGGCGCCCACCATGTGAAGGGAATTCCCTCGGTTTCCACACCGAAATCGTTCGCAATCATAGCAAGGGCGCATAGCTAACACACGGGGGGTGTCATAATGGGGGGAAAAGTCGTGGCTCGCTAGAGCATATTGGCGTAAACCCACCCATCAGGTATGGGAGCATGGGTGAAGCGGATGGGGCCTGACCGGCCCCCCAGACCCTCCCGGTGCGGTCGTAACTATGACTCTCTTAAGATAGCAGGTCATGGTAAGACCTCGCAGATTGTCCGGGTTGTCCACGAGGTGAAAGAGGCTGCTCACCGAGGGATGGATATAGTCATGATCTTGATTGATAAGCAAAAAGCCTTCGACTCCGTATGGGTAGAAGGTCATACTGTAAATTGCTCAGAGCAGGCATGCCTCCATACACGGTAAGGCCAATGAATTCCTAACTGGTTTATAGAACTTTTGCGGTGAGGGTGAACAACACGAGATCCGTAGAGTATCCAATAGAAGCAGGTCTTCCACAAGGGTCGAGCCTGTCCCCACATTATTTTCCCAAGTGCGAGTGAACGCGGATGACACCGCGAAATATGGACCCATTCGTTCTCCAGCGTCGCAGTAGCAATACAGGTACAGACTCGTCTAGACATGGAAATCATACCGTATTTAGAGGAAAACGAAATAGTGGTAAACCCTGTTTGACTCCGAAGCCATCAATTTCTCAAAGACATTTAAAATTTCTAGAGTTCTTCAGAAATGAAGGATCGAAGACAAAACCCTGGATGTCTCGACAAATGTGCAATACTTGAGGGTATCAGCGCCCTCTGACCGGGCCTTAGATATCCATGTTGTCCCCTTGACGTCTGAGCCCACGTGGGATGAAGAAATAAAGTGGAGATATTGTTTTGAACTAGTCAACTCTGATGTCATTTAAGGCATTAGTTTTATAATAAAGACCTTTTTTACTTTACTTTTTTGCTTTTACTTTTTACTTAATCCAATCACCTGTAGGAGCATGAGTTCAAATCACGTGCATGACATCAGACGTTTAAAATGATAAGGGCTACGTCTTCCTAGATTGCCCAAGTCTCTGACTTTTAAGGGTTGCTCGTAGGAGTTGAAGGATATGTATTATCCTTGCATTTTTTGAACATCTGTAGGAGGTAAATTTCTTTCAAATGTTTTTTATGTTCTTCCACTGAAGAACTTGCAATAAGAACATATCTAAGTAGGCGTAACAAAAATTTAATCAATAAACCTTTGAAATGTTTGTGCTGCATTCCTCAACCCAAAACTCATTCGAGTAAATTCAAATAAACCAAAAGGAGTTATAACTGCGGTTTTAGGAATATCACAAGTTTCGGCAGGTAGTTGATGATAGGCACGAACTGAAACAAGTTTCGAAAAAATTACACAATTTTGAAAATGAGAGTAGAATTCTTGTATATGTGTAACAGGATAGCGATCAGGAATAGTGACCTTGTTCAGAGCTCTGTAATCACCAACAGGTCCCCAGTCACCTCCTTTTTTTGGTATAACATGTAATGGTGAAGACCAACTACTGTAATTCTAACATGTGATCGAATTCTTCTTTTACGATTTTCAATTTCTCTGGCGCTAATCTTCTTGCACGAGCATGAACCAGAGGTCCAGTTGTTTCAATGCAATGCGTAATATCATGTTTGACATCAGAATAATTGATCTCACTCTGAATTAACGATGGAAATTCTTCAAGAATGATTTAGAATATGCAATTTGATCCACTCTGTAGATAGAAAAGTTGATATAATGGAATATTTGACATTATACAACTGACATAAAGTTTTGTCAAATCATTCATCGAAATATTTTTAGAACTGTCAACAAGTAGTTTGAAATGTAAAAAATCAATAACGAGAATAAGATATTTCACGTCAGTAATGATAAAAAAAGACGTTTCAATCCTAAATCTAAGGTCATTGAACGAAAGCCGTGAGTTTTGATCTTACTATCATTGGCTGCATGAAGTGTGAAATTTGATAGCTGTTTATTAAGAAGAAATTTTGCTGGAAGAGCACTAATTTGACTATCAGTATCTAAACCAGATGCATTCAATTGCTGGGATGACAGTTTTCCGAAGACCATTTGCATGGGGAAATGCATTTTTGGACTTGATTTCCGAACAATCTGAGGGTGGTTTAAATTATCTTAACATTTGTGGGAAGCCTTTGGATAAGAATTTCTCTGAGTATTGATTTGTCAACAGAACTCGCCTGGTTACCAAGAATTGGTTGCATTCTTCTCAGAAGCTGAGATGGTTTTTGATCTCCTAACTCCTCAATGGGCAAGAGTTTTTGAATTCGTTTTCCATCGGAAAGTGAAGTTCTTTTCAATATAGCATATTTCCTTGTGACATGCATTGTCTAACGGCAGATTTAATAGAATATCGCTAACTTTGGTTGCTAGTTCTGGAAATAATGTTTGTAACAATACATTGAATTTGGTTTTGTCTGTTATTATTTTTCGGGTTGCAAAAATCGCTTCCATCTTGGCAATTATAGGGTCTTTGGGTCAAAATTCAAAGTTTGATATTCATGATCGCTGAAACTTCTGCCATCGATTCTTTCCGCGAATTGGTCATAGTTGAGCGTAGGGGTCACCAATTTATAGAGGATTTCTGTAGTTTATTAGTAATCCTCTATAAGAATGAAAAAAACGTGAATACAAATTGTAGAACGTCAAAGAATTGCTTTATTCCTCTTTGTTTTTGTTTCCATGATGATAATTCAAGATACATTCATGATGAGAAATTAACCTACCACAGTGTGTTAACGAAATGTAAGGATACTACAGATATAACATTTTTTAACAATAATTGATATCCCTATTGAAACTAATAAAGTCTACACAGGCGAGGCACCCTTCTCTCCACCAAGTGGAAACATGAGGCAAACATCTGTCAGAAAGCAGCTATTTTCGGGGCCAATGCTGCGACGGATATTGAACTACATCTAACAGACATTTTTGCAACGTTCTTCCAAGCAAATTCCAACAACAGATTATCCTTCATTTGGCTGGGAATGGCTATGTTTCGAAGTTTTGCCTCTTGTCAGTGCCAGAGTAGGTCGGACATTATAATTGTCCTGTCCGTATGGAGAGAAGGGTTCCTCGTCTTAGTCAAATTTATTCGTTTCACTAACTTTGTTTGAAACATTTCACTCTTTCTGAATTCTGTGCTGCCAAAGATTGTTTGTTCTTGAGTTTCCATGCGGATGCCGCTGTTGGTCGCGGGTCCATTTATAAGGAAATATTGGTTCAACAATTGACTATTAATAATTTAATTCAATGAAAGAGTTGTATTTCGTGTAAGTGAAATTTATTACAATCGCAAAGTGCTTTCGGCTGTTAGGCCATCATCGGTGCTATACCTGCAAGTAAGTAATAATGGAAAAATTGAAAGGTTAAGAAATTCAGAATTACTTACTCGTCAGATATTTATACAAGAGCAATATAAAAAGTCAACAAAATCATGGTTAGCCTTGGTTTGATTGGGCATATATACAATATGTTAAAATTAAGTACTTAATGTATACCCTTAAGGGGATTTTTATTTAATATTTCCGGTTTTGCATTTTTCCAGGCAATGCAGAAGTCTATTCGTGTTGTACTAACAACTTAACAACCACGAGGTGAAACCGGAAAGGATTTAAAAATTTGAATTGTGAATTTGAAAACTGACAGATGAAATGTGGTGACATTGACGTGAGGTCCATGTCCAATGAAAGTTAAGAGAGAATATGACATATGACAATGTTTAGTGGCTACGAAATGTGAAAGTTTACCTAGTGAGCAAAGAACAATAAATTTAGAAATCTGCAATGAGGTAATGTACTATTTTAATCTCCTATGTAGAGGAATATATGATCTATTTAAATGAACTTGTGTGTTTAAGCATAGGTTATTACATTGTAATTCTTTGTCTATTTGTAGATCTTCGAGAAAATCTAGTCTATTGAAATTCTTTGAGTTGACTTGTTTCAAAATTTGTGAATTGCGATTTGGACTGAAGTTACGTTTAATATGGTGGCCAAATGCTGAGTTTCCCGGTTTGTTCAGATGTTCGCTTATACGAACCTTCAAAGGCCTACAAGTCCGTCCTATGTAAGAAGCTTCACAATCATTACAGTTAAATTTATAAATACCACTTTTTGATAATTTGTTTATTTTGTCATTTGAATTTACTAAATGTTTGCCTAGATTATTGCTACTTTTAAAAGAAATTTTTAAATTTGTTATTTTATTTTTGATGCAACCAGATACTTTTTGAGAGATATTTTCATTTATAAACGGTAGAGATACAAATCTAGAAGGATTTTCTACTCTTGGATATGTTAGGTTTTGTTCTCTTTTATGTTTGAGTTTATTAAATTTTGGATAATGTTAGGGTTATTGCCATTATTGTATGCGATTTGTTTCAGAATGTTCAACTCTTTGTTATTATGGAAGAAATTGAAATGTTAAAAAGTCTATTCTCTCTTAACTCTCATTGGACATGGACCTTATGTCAATGTCACCACATTTCATCTGTCAGTTTTCAAATTCACATTTCAAATTTCAAACTTTCAAATCCTTCCCGGTTTCACCTCGTAGTTGTTACGCTGTTAGTCCAACACGAGTAGGATTCTGCATTGCCTGGAAAAATGCAAAACCGGAAATATTAAATAAAAATGCCTTTAAGGGTACACATTAAGTACTTAATTTTAACATATTTTATGTATACCCGATCAAACCAAGGTTAACCATAGTTTTGTTGACTTTTTCTATTGCTCCTGTATAAATACCTGACGAGTAAGTAATTCTAAATTTCTTAACTTTTCAATTTTTCCATTATTACTTACTTGCAGGTATAGCACCGATGATGGCTTAACAGCCGAAAGCGCTTTGCGATTGTAATAAATTTCACTTACACGAAATACAACTTTTCATTGAATTGAATAATTACGTGTACACAGCTCTAAGAACTTCATATTAATATTTTGGCAGGGGCAGGACAATTATAATGTTGTCCGACCTACCCTGACAATTAATATCACTACTGATAAAGTAACACATACCGGGTGGCTACGGAAGTATTGCCTACGGAATATCTCAGTTATTGTATGAAGTAGGTTTGTGAAATTTGGAGCGTCGATATAATGACATAAGAGCTAGAATTTGAGCATATTGACATGTCGAAGTTAACTTCCGGTCTGACCGGAAGTAACATCAACTTTCTTATTTTAAATGGAAACCCTATTTTTTTTTCTTTTCGCTTTATTCAGCATTCAATTCCCTTTCTAATGACATATCAATTGGATTTTTTGGTATTTCATTTCAAAAAATTACTTTCTATTATATCATTAGAAAGGAATGGTTATGCTGAATAGTACAGGCAAGAAAAAGTTGTATGTTCCTATTTAAGTTATGGACCTACAGAGTATTGTTTTTTTCCCAATTTTTCCAATATTTTTTGGCGGCTTTTTATAACGCCGACGAATGAAAATAAAATATCACAGTAGTAGCAACTGTTATCAAGTGACGTATGGTTTCCATAGCCAACTTTTCAATTTTTGGCTTTCATTTTGCTTCCACGGCCTACTCGGTGAATTTCAATAATAATTTTTTTCTGATCTAGTTTCTGGTTAGATACCAACTTGTGATATATCATTAGAAAGGGAATTGAATGCTGAATAAAGCGAAAAGAAAAAAAAATAGGGTTTCCATTTAAAATAAGAAAGTTGATGTTACTTCCGGTCAGACCGGAAGTTAACTTCGACATGTCAATATGCTCTAATTCTAGCTCTTATGTCATTATATCGACGCTCCAAATTTCACAAACCTACTTCATACAATAACTGAGATATTCCGTAGGCAATACTTCCGTAGCCACCCGGTATACTACTTCTACAACACTATATTAAAACCGCAACAATAACCATCAAGAAAACCATGAAACCAATAAAAAATAATAGATAACTTATGAAATCATAGCTTCGATTGAACAAAAAGATCAATTGCTTCAAAAGTCTAATAAATTTTCGGAGAATCCGATTCTAAAAACTGAATATAACAACTTCCGTAATAAATGAAACCTCTTTATATACAAACTATATTAAATTAGTATAAAAACGAAATCATCCAAAACTAGCAAATTCTAAAGAAATGTGGAGAACAATAAAAGAGTACACAGAAAAAAATCCCAAAAGGTGGATTATTGACCGTATTGTACAAGAAATTGGCAATCTCGTCTGTGATAAGAAAAATTTTGCAGAATGCAACCGGTAACGTCCATATACTCAGTTTAAAAACGCGATCAACTTACTATTCTTTAAAAATGGTGACAAGACCCATTTTACTTACTTCTACGATTTCTAAATTCTTTGAGAAAATCCTAAAGTTGCGGATGTTAAACTACCTCAATAAATACAAATTGATTGCATCAACGCAATTCTTTGGTACTGTTTGTCACATATTGCTATTGCAGAAACTATAATGTTTAGTGTTTCGTCCGACTGATACTCTGAAATATTTTTTAGCGAACCGCAAACAATGTGTTTAAATAGGAAACGATATAAGCAATGAAATGGACATAACATATGACGTCCCTCAAGGGACTGTGCTAGACCCAGTTCTGTTCATAATTTACATAAACGAAATAATAATTGAAGAAAATTCTGGAGCAATTATTCCATTCGCTGACGATACTGCTTTAATCTATACTGGGGATTCGTAGCAACAAGTACATGTAACAGCTGAAAACGACCTAGAAAATAAGAAAATATATTCAAATGGTTCAACTGTAATGTTCTAGCAGTAAGTGTAGAGAAAACTAAAGTTGCTTCTTAAACGTCATACGAAAGTAATTTGCCCCATTAGGATATTCTCATTTTGAACAATGTCCCTTCAGAGAGATCGGTAAAAAATCTGGTCCATAATGATTAATTTCTTAGGTGGGATATACACATTGCTAATGTAGTGAAGAAAATTCGTATACTGATATACAGAATCTGGCAGTTGAAGAAATTTTTAGGGTTCACTTATCTCAAAATCCTATACCGTGCTTTAGTGGAATCCTTCATTCAGTACAGTATACTCTTTGAACTCCGCAGGCTTTACCCAAACAATTCTATTGAAATTGTAATTCTGATAATAAGGGTCCTCAGTGGAATGATGGACACACTGCTCTCTAACTTGAAAATCATACCGGCTATCTTAGCCTTACGAAGGCAGAAGGCCGTAATTCTTGGTTCACTCCGCCTGCTCAGGGCATATGATTCTTGGACCAAATAATCACTTATCCCAAGGCGTGGGGAGTTGTTATTGGGATAAATGATCCAGCGCGCCCTCTGGAAGTGTCGGGGCTCCGGAGACAGGGCCTGACAAAAATTATTTCCAGAAACAATCAGTACAATATAAAAATATTCCAGATAATCATAAAAGAATATGGACATTATACACGACAAATACAAGATAAATAATATTTACAAAGATATATATATACATTTATCTGCAGAATTAAAATTTAAAAAAAGAAACGGTAGGTATACGGTATACGCTGGAATAAACCTAGTGAAAGACTGTTACATGGAAAGAATAACTCTTTCTCCATCTTTCATTCCTTTTTATGATTTGTAGAAATTTTAAATACAGGTATATAATTAAAGTTTTGAATCTATAAAATGATAAAAGTTTCAATACACATTAATACGTTAAATATTTATAAACATAAATCAGCTTTGGTTACAAATAAAAACAAATATGGATATAAAATAACACCGTTGAAAAAGTAAAATTTACATGAAATTAAATTTCATCTAACACATAATGTGATAATATTGAAAAAATAGGCCCAGTCAATGGCATATTCGATAAGGTTTCATTGAAGTGGCATGAGAAAGATAGTGAGTATAAAGGATCAGAATTTGATAATATTCTGAATAGTTGTTTTATCAGTATTGAGGACCCAAATTTTCAATTTTTTATACAGTAATGATTTTGAGTTGATTATTTGAACTTCTTCAGACAATAAACGGAGTAATTGAGGAGCAAGATAAGTGAAGCATCTTTGACTATTCAGCCAATTCACATTCATTCCTTTGTTGTTTCTGGTGGAATAATTATGTTTTTTTTTTCAGAAATTAATGAAAAATCGTTTAACAGAAAAGTTTTCTCATGTCTAGTAGTCTGGATTCAATGAACAGTCGTTCAGTTCAATAAGTTTTCGGTTTTCCGAAAATTATTTTGATGAACAATTTTTGGAGAACCACTAATGGTTTCAGATGACAATTCAAAATGCCCCTCACCAATAATAGGTCTCGATATTTAGTTCGTTTTTCCTCCTCTTTTCGGACGATGTTCGTTTCGCCATGAGCTGAAAACTCATTGACGAAAATCGTCCTACTTTGATGGTCGAGGAGGACTACTGGCTTGTATTTGCCTAAGGGTGAGGAATGAGTAGTTTCAATAAATTCGACTCTTCTCATCCGCCACAACGAACTCAATATTCCCCAGAGCATAAGGCAATACCGGTGTCTCGTCTACACGGTACAAGTGTCGAAGATGGTAGTACAACACTCGTAGGGCCGCGTTATGCCTGTGGATATAGGCTGAAACCGCATAGGCTGGACAAGCTGACAGCAAATGCATTATGGTCTCAGCTGTCTCACGACACGCTCTGCATCTAGTGTCAGGGACCGCTATACCCATCACGAAACTACGGTAGACCAAGGTGTTGGAGACACCATCCTGGCAGACCATTATGAATCCCTCGACTTCAGCCCACTTGACCTGAGAAATGCAAAGGTCAGGTTTCTGGATAAGCCAAGACCTTCAATGTTTTTGAAGAAGATTCCATGCATTGGCTTATCCTTATGTAGCTGCAAAAAACTCTCACTCTCAGCTGCTTTAACGTGGGCTTTTTTTCTGAACGGGTTCCAACCAGGTGACAAAATTTGGGTTCGTCCGTTCAGTGTCGAATACGAGATCGAGTTCATCGGCTGCACGGGTTGCTGCCTTGACGAGAAATGCTCCAATCCCTGCTTTTTCATGATTGCATACTAAGCAGAGATGGACATCTGAACTCCTGATGACTTTACAGGCTCCATCTAGTACCATTCTGTTATGTAGACACTCCAAACTCAAAAGTTCACGGCCTCACCGTTGTCTGGGGAGGTATAACCGTGGAAAAGACGATTCAGGATGCAAACTCCTATAATATAAGGTTATATTCATTACATTCATTATATTCCGACGACTCTGTGACGATTCTGCTTTTTATTTCAACTCCTATTTTGATTCTAAAATCTATAAATGGTGTTCATTTACTACATTTGCCAAATTCAAATGCCAATCAATCTACAACAGCGTATCGGCCCGACAACAAAGGAGTCATGACCAAAATTCGAATGATATTTCAGTTGATAAAATGTCTCTCAGGAGAAATTCATGCAAACTATGTTGCTTCTTCGCTTCCATTTGCTTTAAGTATCAAGTGTGGCTGACATTCTTTCAAAATTCTAAAAACCATAGAGAAATATATGCAGTTACTTCACACAAGATAAATACAGATGTACTTTCAGTGAATTGAAATTTCAAATAAGATGTTTGAAAGGATAAGAGACAAAAAAGTACGAAAACTTTTGTGTTGAAATCCGAAAAATAATGGTGGGGTGTATATTGATTCGACACATATACTGAAATATTAACAGAAATCTCTTGAACAAACACATAAAAAAATATTAAGCAGAAATGATAATCTGGCATGAGAGTGAGCAGATCAACATTTGACAATATATTTACAATAATAATTTGATCGAATGAATATATGCAATGACACTAAGACTAATTCAAGCGTTTTGCGAAATAAGAATCCACTATCAATCCCCCAATATTAGACAGCCATACTTTCACGAAGGGAATGTGGTTGAATGGAAGAACAAGATCTTGCTTCACTTTTTGACGTACATTCCTGCTTTTTGAGGTTATTTTCAAAAATATTTTATTTTGTATATATGCCTTCTTGCATCAATGAAATCTATCAATATTATCATTATGAATCAAAATCGGTAATCAAATTACCAAATAATCCCACTTACCCAAGGTTTGTGTCATCACTTAAACCTTCAACTGGATTCTGTTCAGAAAATAGTTTGAAACATTTAACGTTTCACTGATTTCATAGCAATCATGTCATGTCGTCAAAACAAAAAATTCAAAAGATGAGTATTATTTCAATTTTCAGACAGATATTGAGTCTGAAATTATTCATATTTTTTCAGCATTCTTATTGTAGAACATATACTTAATATAGGATACAGTGCACGAATAAATCCCTGAAAAACAGAAAAAATGTGCGTGCACATGTCTGATAATAGGTCGAATGAATAAACATTAGTTAGGCAAATGATTTTACTCAGATACCATGAAACAGATCAATTGATTTAATTGAGTTATGAGAGAGACACGCCACAGTTCAAACATTAGATAACTTTTATTCATACCGCCCATTGATTATGACTGCAGTAGTAGGACATTCGGCCGATTGTGGGCCTCCTTTCACTACGTTGATGTCATCAGTGACCTTCCAGTAACCTTTAGGGATCTGTCTGGTGCCCAGGTGCCATTTTGTGACTATAAACCTTGAGATACCCTCCAAGGAATTCAAAAATTGTGGCGTTGTTTGACCTTACATTGTGATGACATTGGTTGAAGTCAAACTAGTTGTTGGGGTGCTGTTTTTTGTGTGTAATATTTATAAGAATTACTCATTTTTGACCTTGATTGACATCACAATACAATAAAATATGAAAATTCACAAAATACATAGGGGCTATTAGCCTTGTCAACATTCAGTATAGTGGCTAAAAGTTACAATTTAATTATATTTCACAATATGCAGACTATTTATCTGCAACCAGTATTTCATGTAAACTCTGTTACTATATATCTGCAACTCTGCCATCTGATGAGCGACTTATATTTATACCGGTAGTAGGTTTCTGTGGGACCAATATCGAATAGCCGAGAGGCGGCGTAAGGTGTCACCGTTTCGAATAGTTTGGAACAGTCTGTGACTCATACAGATGTTTCTTTCGTGTTTCTCGTCTCTTCTGTGGTGAGTCGCAGGCATCGTAAACAAGCAGTCAGGTCCGGCTCCAGAATTGTAACAATAAATGAAATTTGAAGTTGGGTTGATTTTAAAAAGTTTTCCACTACAGGTCACCAGAATCATCATGAAATTCATCATAGCAATAAGAGGCTATTTGAGACAGATATTATAGAGCTTATTTTTGAAAGTTATGAAACTTGCATCATTTCCATGAATTTTATGAGTTCTGATCAATAAAGTGTATCAAAAATGGTTGATTCAGTGGTATCAAAGTATGCTAATCTCAGAACGTCAGGGCTAATGGTAACTGTCGTGGTAGAAAACATATAGCGTTAAATTAACAAGCATCCATAATGAGACCCAAAAATTTGAAAAGGTCATTGTCTTCCACAAATTGATGGTTTAGTTTTACTGGATAAAAAGATTTAATTTTTTTTTGTGAAAATTTCACAATTTGTGGTTTTCTTGAGTTCACTGCTAATCGATGGTTTAGACAGTTACTATGTATATCTTCTGCTGTTCTGACAGTCATCAGTTCTGACACCTGTTGTGGTGATGATAGGAAAGTAGTGTCGTCTGCATATGATACCTCAAGATTTGGAGCGGGACATAATAATGTGACATCATTTATGAAAATCAAAAGGGAAATGGGCCCCAGTATTGAACCCTGTGGCACTTCCACTGAAAGTAAGTGGTGGTCGATTAAATAGAATGCTCGTCAGATCGAAGTAGTGGCAATGTTCAATTCTTCATTATTTTGAGGGGCATATACAAATTCACAAAGCTATGTCGGAATTTTCCGATATTTTATTACGAGAACCATGCTCAGAAATGATTGAGAATGATATTAGTAAAGTGAAAGATTGGTGCGATGCTAATAAACTATCTTTTAATACATCAAAAACTAACATCCTGACTTTCAAATGTGATCTTCAAGAACTTCAGCTAGGAAATCAAGTGATCAGTTATTGGACATAAACAAAATTTCTGGGTTTATATATTGATGATATATTGAAATTTGAAGATCACATTGAAAAACTCAGAAGAAAACTATCATCAGGGTATTTTGTCGTAAGAACCACTTCATGGGAACTTAATGAAGATATGGCAGAGATTGTGTATTATGCATTAGTCGACTCACATCTGAGATTTGGAATTTGTTTTTGGGGATCATGTAGTTAATATTATTTCAATATGATTTCTTTTTTACAAAAAAAAAGAGAATTACGTATATGTTCAGGATTGTTATAGCCACTCATTAAACACAAATTGTTACTACTACCGTGCCTTTTTTAGAAGCAGTGTGTCTCATTCATAGTGAATTTACAAATGAAATCTATACGACAACTCATTATAACACTTGACAAACATCAAATATAAAATTACCAATTCCTACATCGACACAGGTAAAAAATTCTACAATTTATAATGGCAAAAAATTATTCAATCACCCACCTAACAAGATTAAAATCATAGAATATAAAAAGAAAATAAAAAATTCCGTAGAAAATCTTCTGGCGAATGCTTTCTACTCATTAGATGAGTTCTACTTTGAGAACTTTCAGTGTTGTGAAATTCAACTTTGAGATCCTATCCTATTTATTCAGGATTCAATTTTGAAATGTTTTATTGAATTGTACTAGTATTATTTTATATTTATACATATTTGTTATTGATCAGTACGGTGAAAATGTACTGATTTTATTTTATTTACTTGTTATTGTGTCCCATTTTAATAAAATTCATTTGTTATTTATATTGTACCTGATTTTTTATATAATATTCTATAGGTATTTTTTATTTTTAAACGACTTTGAATTATTACAATTATGTTCTTCAGGCAATAAAGCATATTTGATTTCATTCATCCAGTCTAAACTTACTCGTTTCTAAGAATTTATTGAATCTGTGTTGTCTGCCATTTCGAAAACCCTTCCAACTGATTTTGTATACAAATATTCCTATAGTTCATGATTTCATTAATTGACCCTTCATTTTTCTATATCAGTATAGATTTCGATTTTAAACCTTTGAATTGTTCAAGGACTGACATTTTCATCCAGCTTTAAAGTTTTCGGAACTGTTCCTGATATACTAACTAATGTCTATATAACCACTTTTTGAGCTTATTGAGCACATTGAGCTCTTCGATAACTATACCCATACTTGCCATGTTGTCAGATGAGTAATTATAGTTTAGAAAGTTTGAAAACATAGTAATGGAAATTATTTTTTTTTGTCGTTACAATTCTGAATTTATAGTGGAAATGTCTGAACATTTCGAAGACCCAGCAACTGATGCAAGCTCATATTTCTCTTTGATGTTGCAGCCTTCTTCACTTGTCATATGTCTCACAGACTCGTAGTTTTCTTTGATTTAAGACTTCGAATCTCAAAATAATGTAACGATTTCGAGACCGGCTTCGAGACCGGCCCTGATCATCCAATTAGTGGTGCACACTCGAAATGTGAACAAGTTCTCCGCTGACAAAAACACATGAATCACGTGGAAGATACGCGAACTTTCTAACGAAGGTTCTGGGGACAGTTTTACTACATTTGGCGTCAGAAATGTGGATGTTTGAAATAAATTAGTGTTAAAGTGTTCGCCGCGTTGAAAAACTGATAGACATTTATCGCGCCTAATAGACTAGTGACCCGTTGAACAGTTAAGTGTTTGCATGACAGTTTTGCGCGTCGCGGGAAAATTAACTGAAAACTTTTTGTGTGAAATAAATAATATCTGATATCTTAGTTAAAAAGACACTGAACAACAAAATGGAAGAAACGAGGGGGCCGAGTTCTGAAATACGGAAGTTTTACGTGAATCCGCCCCAGTCCGATGGAGAAATTCCTTGGGAAAATTACCACCGACAGTTTGAAGCAGCGGCCAAAGCAAATGGTTGGAATGCAGGGGAAAAAGCTGTTGCACTAATACTGGCATCACGTGGTGAAGCAGCAAATATCTTACAAACCCTCACCGAGCGAGAACTAAAGAACTATAATAAGCTGGTGAAACATCTGGAATTACGGTATGGCCAGATTCGCCTGGAATACGTGTACCATCTACAGTTGAAAAATCGAGACCAGAAAGAGGGCGAATCCTTACAGGAATTCGAAGCTGATATTGCACGCTTAGTTCGCCTGGCATACCCAGCCACACCGAATAACGTAATGGAGCGATTAGCAGTTTATGCATTCTTGGATGGACTTCGCGATCAAGAAATCAGGCAAGCATTGTTATTAGCACGTCCAATTAATCTCGTAGACGCACTGACATGCGCTTTGGAATTTGAGGGTGCGAAACAATACTGCAAAAGCCAGAACAACATCCGAATGACTGAGGAAGACCCACAGGAGCCCGCTAATATCGAGGCTGTCGTGAGAAAAGTGCTGAAGGAAGTTATGCCTGAGAGAAGACTGATACGATGCCGAAATTGTAGAGAACTTGGGCACGTGCGTAGCAAATGTCCAACATTGAAAAAATCGACACCAACGATTAAGGTCAAGAAGGAGCAATCGTCAGCCCGTATACAATAAGCACCAGTTAACAATGCATATGTCGCTGTCCTTCAAAGACAAGACGGTCTCATTAACAACGAGCCTCACACCGTGCTTCTTGATACGGGTGCGACTAGGACAATCGTTGGACCTAATTTTGCCAAAACACCGGCACGAATTGAATCGTCGAATTGGAAGCTATGCCGGCAACTGTGTATGGTGAGCTTCCAATCGAACTGACTTTAGGCAGCACTAAAGTGAAACACTGGGCCCTAGTAGCAGATATCGAGTTGGTGAAGAAGAAAGACGGATCAACACGCTTTTGCGTTGACAATCGTCAACTGAACAACGTGACGAAAAAGGACAGCTACCCTCTTCCAAGGATAGACGACACCCTAGACTCATTAGCCGGTTCAACGATTTTCTCGACCTTAGATCTGAAGAGTGGATACTGGCAGGTAGAACTGGCTCAGGAAGATCGAGAAAAGACAGCTTTTACCGTCGGCTCCGGATTGTGGCAGTTTACATTTATGGCATTCGGCCTCTGCAATGCTCCAGCCACGTTCGAAAGATTGATGGAGACGGTTTCGAAAGGACTATCATGGAAAACCTGTCTGGTGTATCTCGACGACATTATTGTGTTTGGCAGATCGTTCGAGGACCACGTGAAAAACTTGGAGGAGGTATTCCAACGACTAAGAACCTCCGGGTTGAAGCTGAGTCCCAAGAAATGCCATTTGTGCCAGAAGGAAGTACGATATCTCGGCCATGTTGTCTCTGAAAAAATAGTGGCAGTAGATGAGCAAAAGATCAAAGCTGTTAAGGAATGGCCCATTCCAAAAGACATACATCAGCTTCGAAGTTTTCTTGGCCTATGCACTTACTATCGCCGATATGTACTGGGGTTCGCCAACATCGCCAAACCGCTGACCAGGCTCACAGAAGGGCAAACAAAGTTCCAGTGGTCTGAAGAATGCCAAGACTCGTTCAGGAAGCTAAAAGGAGCATTGATCAACGCACCAATTCTGAGCTATCCTCTTCCAGACGGAAAATTCATTTTGGACACATTTTTGCCAGGAAGGGCAGGCAAAAGTTATATGTTATTTCAGCAAGACCCTCAGTAAACCGGAGTGGAATTACTGTGTCACCAGCCGGGAGCTGTTGGCTGTTGTCAGAGGAGTAGAATACTTCTACAAGTACGTATATGGGAGAAGATTCCTGCTGAGAACTGACCATGCAGCTCTCAAATGGCTCCTACAGTTCAAGAATCTCGAGGGTCAAGTGGCAAGAGGCTCCAGGAATTCGACTTTGAGATCGAGCATCAAGCGGGGACCAGCCATAATAATGCAGATGCCCTGTCGCGAAGACCATGCCCAGACGACTGTCGCACTGCCGACGAGCAGAGGAGAAGGAGTCAACACTCTGCAGATCTACGGCGGTGGATGATAACTGGAATGACAACAGGATCCAGAAAGACCAAGAGACAGATTCATATCTTGATTTAGTCATCGGCTGGAAGAAGAGTAATCGAAGACCGTCGTGGCAGGAAATAGCCAGTTGTTCTCCAGTCGTTAAAACTAACTGGGCACTGGGCACTTAGACAATGGAGTCTTGAAGCGTGTGTTGGAGTCGGAGGATGGCGGGGAAGGAAGACGTCAGGTAGTAGTTCCCAGAAGCAGAAGAGAAGAAGTCATCCGAGAAATCCATAATGGGGTCACCGGAGGACATCTGGGAGTGACGAAGACCCTCCAGAAAGTGAGGCAGTGGTTTTACTGGGCCAATTGTCAAGCCGACGTCAGAGACTGGTGCAGAAAATGTGCCTTGTGCGCTGCCAGCAATGGGCCTTGAACAAGACCTAAGGCCCCGATGCGCCAGTACAATGTGGGTAGTCCATTTGAAAGGATCGCCATCGACATCGCTGGCCCGTTTCCCCAATCTGATCATGGGAATAAGTACATCCTTGTGGCGGTGGACTACTTCAGCAAGTGGGCCGAAGCCTATGCCATGCCCAACCAAGAAGTCATCACCGTTGCCGACGTCTTGGTGAAGGAGAGGATTTGTCGATTCGGCGTTCCGTTGGAGCTGCATTCGGATCAAGGCAGAAACTTCGAGTCAAACCTGTTCCAGGTAATGTGCCAGTTGCTAAATATTCGAAAGACGAGAACCACAGCTCTACATCCACAGTCCGATGGAATGGTGGAGCGGATGAATAAGACGATAAACCGCCACCTGTCCAAGGTAGTCTCTGACCAACAGAAGGATTGGGACCAGTACCTTCATCTGTTCCTGATGGCATATCGTTCCGCAGTTCATGAGTCACTTCCTTGTGACCTGAAGTTTGGGACGCCACCAGGGCAAGACACTGCGGGAGATGACTACGTCAGTAAACTACGACAGCGAGTGGACGACATCCATGAACGGGTCCGTTTGAACATCCAGAGTGCCAGCGACAGAATGAAGGAGACCTACGACATCGAGGCCGATGCTGATGGATATCAGATAGGTGACCTAGTCTGGCTGTACAACCCTAAACGTCGCCGTGGACTATCACCGAAACTCCGGAACTCGTGGGAAGGTCTATATAAGATCATGAAAATAATAAACGAACTCGTCTACCGCATATATAAGCCACCACGAGGAAAACCTAGGGTAGTCCACTTCAATAGGTTGTCCCCTTACGCCCATCTCGAAGACTGTGGAGTGTTACTTCCATCGAACGTCTAGGTGCAGATATGGAGAATCTTGCAGATATCTCCACACTCCAAAAATGACATTTAGGGACGAAACGTCTTCAGGAAGGGAGCAATGTAACGATTTCGAGACCGGCTTCGAGACCGGCCCTGATCATCCAATAAGTGGTGCACACTCGAAATATAAACAAGTTCTCCGCTGACAAACACATGAATCACGTGGAAGTGACGTGAACTTTCTAAGAAGTCGCCCGAAAGGCTCGAATGGTCGAGACCTGTAAATACGGATATATAAGTCGCCCGGCGGGAGATGGAAATAGTCAGAGATAGCCATGGAGAGTTACAAAGACAGTTCGAGAGTTCGCTGATAGATAGCCATAGTAGAAATAAATTGAAATAGTTATTGAATTCTATGTTTTAGTGTAATAATTGTTTAAGTAGTTCAAGTGCAGTTTTACTACAATAACTTCAACTACTCATATTATTATTTTAATCTAGAAGAAGAAGAATCCATGAATACGTAGATAGCAAACACTCCATGAAATAGTGATGCAAACTGACTCAAATAATTAAAAGACCCAGACTCTTCTGATCGTGGACATAGTTTCATTGCCATAAAGTTATTTCATTCCAGTGTAATCTGCTGAGTTGAGTTGTCGGCGCAATTTCTTCAAGAAATGTTGTATCGTCAACGCCAGGAGGCAGTAGGGAAACTTAATTCGAAAAGAGTGTCAAAAGATTGCCTAAGGTATGTTTAATCATTTAAAAGGAAACAGTTGAAATTCATTAAGCTCTTCTGATATTTGGAAGTTTTAGATTTTTTTTATTGATTGATGAGACAATAGTTCTAGTTATTTTGTAAAACTACAAATCAATCGTCTCTAGTTGAGAGAAAAAGGAAGTCTTTGGCGTTGAAATATCAAAGGTATCATTTTCATTTTCTTGCAATAAAATTGTCCTATTTTCTTTATGTTCTTCAAAGGTTCATTTCTTCATCATTGGAGGATGAATTAATGCATTATTTGAAGATCCAAAGGAGTGAGCGAGTTAGTAAGCGAAGAATCACCGACGAGACAAATTATTACAAAGTAAAAATGGATTATGCGTGTGCTGCAATATCCATACAGAGAGAGAGGACTGAGAACTGAAATTAGTCACTGCATCACCGTTGAGTGTGGACTTGTGAACTCTTCACAAATTTAAGTTCAAGGACAAATGTCAAAGTGGTGGGGGAGGGCCCAGAATTGGCTCAAACGTCTTACTTTTGTAGCATTCACATTGCCACCTCATTTAATGTAAGATGAGAATGTTGTTGATACGAGATTACATCTGTGAGGTACCAGCAATGATAAGTTACGTGTCAAATAAAACTCTATCGACCTTTCGAGAATTCATCCGTTGTTCTTAGTTGGTGAATAACGTGAGAATTCATAGAAATATAGTTATTTTCGTAACATATCGTTACTGGGTGCTCTGTATTGTACACGATAAAGCTGAATGAGGTAATAGGTGAAGAATAAACAAAATGTTGACTATTATGAAACGAATGTTCTCTAGGGATGATACATGTTTTATAGTTATTGCTAGGAGATATTGCTAGGAATCGCACGTTAAAAGGTAGGACCTCGTTAATCCTTAGCTCGCACAAGTTTCGACTTCTGAGGGCTGTGGTTCGTAGGGGGATGACAGCTGATCAGCGGAAAAAACAATTATAAACAATTTCAAACAATTTTATTTGACATACACTGTTTTGAACATATTTGAGTGATAGATGGCCTATTTCAGAAAGTGAACTCTATCATTAAACGAAAAATAAATTATTAATTTGTAGTATACTTAATTTCTTTCATCCGTGTCACTGGACAGAAATATAATAGACCAAGAGCAGCTATTTTAAGAATGAAAACTCAATAATTGCAACACCCTATATAACAAATCTTTAATGAGTATATAGATTTTAATATTGATTTGAATGGATAAAATATTAGTTTATTTCATTATAAAATGATTAATTTTTGTCATAAAATATTATTGTTGTTCAAAAAAAAACCCCATTTTAATGCATGCATTGTAACTTTCCTGACCTTATATTATTCTTCACTCCTCAGTTCGCTCCATCACTGAAGGTCTCAATATCTCGATGAGCGTAAATTGCGTACATCCATTTACACGAAAATCCATTTCATTTGTAGTAAAAATTCAAATATTTCAATGGTCCAGTAGTCCTATGACATGGGTGAGTTTTTTTAAAGTCCTATTACCTCCCAACCTCAAACATAATTCAACACCTTCCTTCTCCTTTCTTTGCCCGCACGATATTTCTAGAACAACGTGTCAAATGGAGGGATAGAACTTCATATACTTCGGTATTCGTTGAATCCTACTTGCGCTCCAAGCTTCAATTCCTTGCATTCTTAGAATTCAATTGTTTTTCGTATATATGTTGTTCATTGAAAAAATGTAAAACATAAAGGACAATATTTATCATTGTAATTGTATAGTGTATGCATTAAAATAGTGAGGAAAAAAAACATTAAAATTTATTTAAGTTTAATTTCCTTTCTATTTTTCTATGAGGTTAAAAAGATGAAATATTTGATCCTACTTTTCGGAAGCACTCATTGATGTGAGAACTTGGGTCCTAAGTTTCATATGAATTTCAGGAAAGTTTGCAAAGAAATAGTTACATCTAAATTGTGTCGGGTTATAGGAAATTATTGCCCCCAATTAATACCTTCCGTTATTCCATAGTTTCGAAGAGTTGGATTTATTTCCATAACTGATTATGATTTTCTATTAGTCAACCCGTAGGTATACAACTTTTTCAATATAAATGACTCATAAATTAAGAGCCATGAGAAATGATAATTATTATGATACGAAATTCAATTTTTTATAACAGCTATAAATGAAAACACATGGTATTGGCAAAATTATTGTTATATCAGTTCTTTGTCATCGAACATTTTTATACGAAATGATTACAAAGAAGTATTATTATTATTAAGTTATGATATGTGATTCATCTTATGCTATGATATACCCATAAGTCGCGAACCTGATGTGTTATTGTGTTGTTCCATAAAAATCTTCCGATAAATACAAAATTGGTAGTAGTGCAACAATCGAGTTGAATTTTTATATTTTTATTCAGTGAAGTCGCATGTGGTTTTCTATCCAAGGAAAGTAACTACCGTTTATAGAAACGATACAATATTTTATGGCTTCATCTGAATTTATTATTATCCTACATGTAACTGGGATATTCTTTTTAAAGAACAAATCCATATTGAGTTTCATTTATTTCTTTACTTTTTTTCTGAACTGAGAGATTTGGAGAAATAGTAATTATAGATATGTCACAATATGATTCCTATATTTTGACTGAGTGTACAAATGCCAGAGCTTTTGGATACTTTAAGTAAGGAGCTCCAGGTATTCATCTCTTTCATTTGGTCTCCTTTACCCTTTAGAGGATTTTCATTTTCCCGTTAACTTGAATATAAAATTAACCTGATTGCTACTTTTGAAAATAAATAGGTATTTCAAGAATTCACCCTCTAGATTTATTGGCTTTGACTGAACAAAACAGATGAAAACTGACAGCAAAAAACAAAACATTCGACTTCAGTTGGGATTCAAAATTCAAATTCATGTTTTGAAAGTCACCCAGAACAAAGGAAGGAGATTGAGCCTGAAGGCACCTAAATCTATCTGGCCAACTTTAACTGTCGAAGGAAGAGAGAAACTCAAAAAAGTGTTTTTCAGATAATATAAAGCAATAATTTTTTGCAGTTGATAACCAGTTATTTTAAAGGAAATTATCTCAACTCTAATATTCGTGTTTCTTCATGAAGCAAATCACTGTCAGATTGTTGACCAAGCCTAAATGACTGCTCGCACGGCACGGCACGGTACGTCACGGTACGGCAAGGTACTGCAGAATCTTACCACGGAAATGAGTACATCCATGCGGCAATGTACTACTTAAGCAAGTGAGCTATGCTCTACCCAACAGGAAAGCTACTGCCATCGCCGACGTCTTGGTAAAAGAATGGTAATGTCAATTCAGTGTTCCGTTGAAGCTGCATTCGGAACAAGGTTGAAATTTCGAGTCCAACTCGGATGTTCTACGATTAACAGATATCCTGAAATAATATGTGTTAAATGCTGGCCATCCGGAAGAGGAGAACCACAGATCTACATCCACAATCCGATGAAATGGTGAAGCAGATGAACGCACAAGACGATAAACCACCACCTATTGTCCAAGGTAGTTTCTGACCACCAAAGAGATTGGGACCAGTACCTCCATTTTGATTCTGATGGTCTACTCTTTTACAGTACAGGAGTCAACCAGTCAAACTTCTGCTAGTATTCCTGCCGATGATGTGCTATCAGAAGATCTTCAAAAATCGAAAGGCATCGCTGTTGTTTTCCCCAAGAAGTTTGGTAGATTACAAAAACCACGGGAACAGAGCTCAGAAGTTGGAGGGGTGCTACAGTTGAACAGGGGCCAGAGAAACTAAGAAGCAACCTTGAGATAAAGAAATTATTGGATTACAGTTCATATTTATTTTTACTACAACAGCAACAAAATTTGCTTCTTCTTACCAGAGATTATTCAGAAGACTCTAATTACAACGAAAGCAATACAATATAGCAATACAACAGTATATTTATTTTATTTATTTATTTATACTGCATACAAACAGATAAACCTTTTACGTGTATACACTTTGGATATATAAATATAAATATTGTAAATAATATGACATAATTTAAATTTAAATAGGGTCAACTTATAAAACTAGACATAAGTAATACAATTACATTTTAAACAACACTGGAATATAGATCACAGTTCTCAAAAAATATCACATTTCATAATCAAGTAGAAATTTATATAAATGAATAACTAGTCTCTTAAAATTGCTAGTATTTGAGTTTTCTTCATATTGAAGAAATCTATGTCATTATCGCTGTTTTGCATCAACTTATTCGCAGCTATCATGCAGTATTCAATTGGTGAACCTATATTAAATATTTTAAAAGTGGTTTCTCTACGTCGCAGTCTTAAGTCAGGTACTTTAATATTAATTTTGTTTAGATCAGGTATAGAAACTTCACCTTGTAAAACATTGGAGATAAAAATAATTTGTGCATTTTCTCTTCGTATGCTCAGACAGGACCTTTTTTTTCATATGAAACTTTAAATGGATACACACCGTATTTTTTAAAATGCATTGATCTCAGAAACTTTTTTTGTACTCGTTCGATTGTTTCAGAATGTATTACAGTTTGTGGATTCCATATGACACTGTCGTATTCCAATTTGGAACGAAGGTATGTGTTATATAATGTAATACAAGTTTCCCAGGTGAACTCGTGCCCTATTCGTAATATGCAACCGAGAGTTCTATTGCACTGGCATACAAGTGTCGTTTTCGAAAATATCACCCCAAGATCTTTCATTTCCTTAACTACCTCTATTGCAACTCCATTTATGGAGTAATCTGGGAGTAAGTAATCCCTTCTCCTCGTGAAAGACATTGCTTTACATTTTGATTCGTTTAGTGTGAGATCGTTCGCTTTGCAGTATTTAGTAACAGAAGCAATATCACTTTTGAGCTTATTCATGTCTTCTTCAGAGCTAATCTTCATGTACATTTTTAGGTCATCTGCATACAATAAAAAGTTGGCATGCTTGATGTGATCAGATATATCATTTACAAACATTACAAACAGTAATGGACCCAGTATGGACCCTTGTGGTACCCCTGAATTATTGACAAAAGGATTTGACTGGGAATTGATGAATTTGACTACATTTGTACGATTTGTGAGATAGGATTCCAGAAATCGGATGATATTTTCTTGAAATGAGTATGATTTTAATTTTTGTAATAGGACATAGTGGTTAACTCTGTCAAACGCCTTAGCCATATCAGTATACACAGTGTGAACTTCAGACTCTTGAATTGCATTTGCTACATAGTTACTGAAAATAGCCAGATTCGTAACTGTAGATTTATTTCTGATAAAACCATGTTGTTCGTTAATTAAGACTGGCTCTACATTGGTAATGATTCTATTGTATATTGTTTTGTCAAATATTTTAGATGAAGATGAGAGGACAGTGTTAGCACGATAGTTTTTTATTTGACTGGTATTACCAGATTTATGAATCGCTGTGATTCGTCCATTTTTGAATTGGTCTGGAAAAACTCTTTTTCTTCAAGATACATTGAAAATAATTTGCAGAGGTGTACAAAGTATATCTGAATATGCTTTGAAAAAGTAGGTAGGTAGTCCATCAAATCCGATTGAAGCTTTAATTCAAGGATTTAATTGCTTCTATTATCTCCTGTTTAGTGAAACTTATAATATCAAAAGTGTTCAAATTGTAGTCGTTGTGTTCAAAATTGTTCTTTGGTTGATTACTGTTACTGTAGACAGATTCAAAATAGGTTTCAAAAACGTTAGCTATATCTTTTACATATGACTCATCATCATATTCATTTCTGTGGGCTATACTGGAATTACACCTCTTACTTTTGACATAATCCCAGAATTTTTTTGGATCATTATTTATATCACTTTGTATTTGTTTTATATAGTTTGTATGACATGTCTTCATTAACTCTTTATTTTCTCTCCTTAGTTCACAGAATCTGTTCTTGTAAATTGTATTTTTTTTTATTTTTTGAAGTATTTATGTTTTAATTTAATTGTTTTGATCAGCTCCCCACTGAACCATACAGGATACTGATACACGCACTTCCTCTTTTGAGGTATACACTGATCTAATATATCATACAGCCCAGTGAGAAATTGATCAGTTGCCTCGTTGGGATCATTTGAAGAAATAGTGTCTTCCCAATTGCACTGTTTCAACAAGTGATACTTACTGATATAATTTCCTTTCCGTAAGTCATAATTGTGTATGTTCTCGCTGTGATCACTATTATCCCTGGCGTTTGAGGAAATTACTGCAAATTCAATTTCTAAGGGGGGAAGATAATGATCAATATTTACTAAAGAGATATCTGAGGAAATTACACTAGCTTCTGTTATAGTCTGTTATAGTATAGTCCACGTATATAGCCTAACAAACCCTTTATCCGCACTGATCCGGCCACATGTTGGAAACATTAATGATTACATTTCTTTATTACCGAAACCTCCAGAAATGTTTGTGCTGATGTTGTCTAACAGAAAGCTATTTTACAACATATTTTATGATTTCAAACCAACCTAATGGCTACAAATGTGGATAACCCCATACTCAAAAACGCTAAAAAAAATCTTACTAATCTCCAAAGGAACGCTAACTAAGCTGACGACATGAAATAATGCAACCGCACCCCTTTACCGAAATGTCAATAGAGCTTACGACAGGGCGCCTGCGAAATTTGAAGAAATTCCAATATACGACCTACTTTATGTATTTGTCTCCCAACTTTGTCCTACTGTTCCCTGTTTTGTCAGACCTGATATTTTGAAAAATCGGTAATTTTCTTCATGTTTTACTTCAACTTATTCGTTGCGGCAACATTACGAGTAGATACGTCACCTAGATCCCGACGACATCTACTACTAACTAGCAACACCAATCCGAACAACGAGGCCCGAGACTCGAGGCCGCTTAAATGCGCCGTCTGCGTATGCTCACCTATGCCAAGCCGTACATGCGTTCTTTAAGCAGTTATTTCAGCCTGCCTTCTATAAAATCAATCAACAATAATTCGTTATCTATAACCCGTGAACCCATCATTGTCTGGTATTAAAACTATCGATATCTGTCAGTCTTCCAAAATAATACCTCATACTCACAGTACGGTCCTTAGGGTGGAGCGAGTGGAGCAGAACTTTTTGTTTGTTCTAGAGCTAAAGAGTGACTGATGAAAAATTCTCCAAGCCATAGCGCCCTTTTTTGTTGTCCGATTTATTGATAATAATCCCCAATGTCATAGCACGTACGGGTAAAGGACAGTTATTATTATTATTATTTACTGTAGGTGTTCAGCAGTTATATTTGCTGATTATCGGCCCTGATTTCAATTTCAACGTCAGCAACTGTCCTTTTTTTTATATGTTGATTGACTTCATAACTTTGGAACTATGAAAAATAAAATAACATGAATTAAAACATCTTATTATTTATTACAAAAATTTGTCAAAAAAGGAACATTTAATCCGTAGGAGCTACAATGTTAACGTTTCAGTTTGTCTTAATGAAAGTTTTCTCCAATACTTTTGGGGTGTTTTTTCGAATGCATCATCATTTATTAGACATTTACTGACTCGAAATTCACAGAATATACTAATTTGCTCCTTCTGAATCGATTGGCGTTCACAGAATTGCTTCATATTGAACCGTTCTCGAGTTAAAGAGTTCATCTGGAGTGGAAAGGAGTCATTTCCTTCCATATTTTTTACAGTCCTATTCATAACATTTATGACTTTGTATTTCTTTTATATACCAAACCTTGTATCTGTTTAAAAATTGTTTAAAATTGTAAAATTGTTTTTTCCGTTAACCAGCTGTCATCCCCCTACGAACGACAGCCTTCAGAAGTCGAAACTTGTGCGAGCTAAGGATTAACGAGGTCTAACATTTTAACGTGTGATTCCTAGCACAAGACCAGTGACCATGCGGGGAATCGAACCCACGTCCCTCGGATTGATAGATTAGCGCTCTACCGTCATGACCACTATGGCCTTCTAAGCATACACAAACCACATATATTTTCGGAGTCTGCCGATTTTGTATTTTTCAAGATTTTGATGGATATACTTTTTTCGATTAATTTTATTTTACATGGGCCGCAGTGGTCATGATGGTAGAGCGCTAGTCTATCAATCAGAGGGACGAGGGTTCGATTCCCAGCATGGTCACTGGTCTCGTGCTAGGAATCGCACGTTAAAAGGCAAGACCTCGTTAATCCTTAGCTCGCACAAGTTTCGACTTCTGAGGGCTGTCGTTCGTAGGGGGATGACAGCTGGTTAACGGAAAAAACAATTTTAAACAATTTTTTTTTAACATCGATTTACTCGAAAATATTCTAATTTCATCATTCTGAATTGATGATGGCCTTCGCAGAATTGCTCTATTTTTAACCGTTCCCGAGTTGAAAAGTTCATTTGGAGTGGAAAGGAGTCATTTTCCTCCGTATCTTTTTTTTACTTCTATTGCAGAACTTTTTGACGTTGTATTCCTTTTATATGCCAAACCTTAAATCTGAGCATAGATAAATCATATATTTTCGGAATCTGGATAAAATTTTGCGTATAAAATGCGGATTGTGAGTGAATCTGCCGATTATGCATTATTATTTTTTAGGGTGATTTCTGGACTTTCTTCGATTTTTCAAATAATTTTGTTTCAAGTCGAATGACTCAAAATTCACACAGTTTTCTAATTTCATCATTCTGAATCGATTGGCTTTTGCAGAATTGCTCAATCTCCAACCGTTTCCGGGCTGGAAAGTTCATTTGGTGGGAGGGAAGGAGTCATTTCTCTCCATATTTGTTTCTACTTCTATTCGTGACATTTTTGACGTTGTACTTTTATATGCCAAACCTGAGAATTGAAAAGTCATATATTTTAGAAATCTGCACGAAATTTTGCGTATATAGTACGGATTTCAAGTGAATCTGCCCATTTTGTATTTTACACGATTTTTCGATTTTTTTTAAGTCGAATGACTCGGAATTCACACAGTATTTTAATTTTATCATAATTAATCGATTGGCTTTCACAGAATTGATCTATCTTCAACAAATAGTTCTCGAGTTGAAAAGTTCATTATTGGAAATTATTACAGAGCCAGACTTTCAGCTTTAGATAAAAAAATTATGAAAAGTTGGAATAAAAATGAGACACTACTCGTAGTGAAAACGTCGAAATATTCAATATTCTAACTTTATCTATTATTCCTTCACGATGATTATTTTTAACCTCCAAAAATGTTATAAAACTACTTAGTAAAATAAAATTCTCCTCTTTCAAAAATATGGACAACAAAAGCCAAAGGATAGAAATATTAAATTAGGCCACTTTTAGGCCCTTTTTCGTGACAAATTTATTTATTTCCTGTCCGACCTAAATTATTATAATTTTCCAAATGGTTCATTGATTATAAAATCAACATATTGTATACATCAAAAATAAAAATATATTGAATTATGGTAAATGAATAAAAAATAACGTCAAAAATTGGCGAATAATTGATGTGTTTTGAGATGAAATGACTCCATCAAACTGCTTGTGCCAACTGGTCCGGCTCTACTGACCTTTTTGATCCTTCGCCAATTATCGTTTTTCTCAACTCATCTGTCAAAATCTTCTTGTAACTAATAAGCTTCTAACAATCGCCAAAGCTTGGTGCATCGATGCTGTGGAAAATTCTGTCCAGACCATCTATATTGTTTTCAACAGTTTCATTCAAAGCTGATGTTCTTCGAGAATACCTATATAGTCTAGGAAATCATTGGCGGCGTGTACCTATTTGGACCCGGTAGCGTTATTTTTTTAACCTCGTATCACCTGTTGAAAGCAATTTCATGATTTATAATCGACAGAATGAGTAATAGAAGGTAACTCGCTGGATTAGGAAAATGCAATATATTTATAAATGATTCTGTGATAATAATTCTGCTTGTTTTGGCAACTCCGCTTCAAGCATAAGGTAAGGGTCGTGTTCCCCCACTTTGTACTCAACGCACGTGTTCCAGCGACCAGTGCATGCCGAACCTTATTTGACATTTGATACCCGTCTGAAAACTGCATTTACTAATTTGGATTCGAACCAAATTTGATACACATTCCGCGTTTGGTAGAAAATGAGAGCAATAAAAGGGTTATCGAACAAGAGATGTCAACAGCTATAAAAGGGATGATTGTAAATCTGAGCACATTTTTCGTATTCTTCGATTTCTTTGTGTTTGTTGTGATCGGATTTATGTTCAATAGTTGAATGTTTTCGGAAGTCATGCATGTACTGCGAAATGGGAAAATACTATTAGCAATATCTATTACATGATACTAGATAGTCTATGGCCTAAACGTAGAGTGGAGTCCAGTTGAGGTATAGGTATTTAATTTTTTGGAAATCGCCATGAGATTTTGGAATATTTTGCAATACTTGCATGTATCGCCACTGTCAGTTTTCTTCTTGGGATACATTCTTATTAATACACGTTTTGAAAATTTCCTTTAGAACATAATTGGTAGACTATAAGGAATCACTTTTAAATGAAAATGGAATACAATAGCATGCTCATGACGCAAGGCATTGTCCAGGGCTCAGTATTGGGCTCTACGCTATGACGCTGTATGACAAAGTGCTCAGACTAAAACTGAAGAATGCTACTACTATCGCCTACACCGACGACCTAACCCAAATAGTACCCCAGGAAGTTTCAATTACCACTTAGAATGTAGCAAATAGGGTAAAAAGATAGGAAGTGTTTCCTGAAACTAATTCGAGCCTCCATGTCCACATAACACATATTACTTATAAACCAGCAATTATTCTGGAAAAATTAACGAAGGACTCTCCAGTAAATAATTGCCCTGCTCCTGAGCGAACAAGGATAAAGCCAGAAGAAATTCACAAAAAAACACATTATTGTTATATTTAAAAAATTTATAGAATTTTCCGCTTCTAGATTTTTCTATTCTATTCTATTGTGTGATAAGATGATGATTATTAGTGTTGATATATTTATGAAAGGTGTCCAATTGTCTATTAGCCATAACGTCATTTATATATCTGTACCAATACAAAAACTGCTGTTGTCCAATAGAGAATTCAACGGATTTCCCATGACCAAACCTTCTGAAGATGAATACAAGTTGTTATCGAACTGAAAATAATTTTGTTCAAGATGTATGGTCAGAAAGTCTAATATTTCTTGTTTGATAACCAGGTTAACGTCATTTATATATCTGTACCAATACAAAAACTGCTGTTGTCCAATAAAGAATTCAACGGATTTCCCATGACCAAACCTTCTGAAGATGAATACAAGTTGTTATCGAACTGAAAGTAATTTTGTTCAAGATGTATGGACAGAAAGTCTAATATTTCTTGTTTGATAAACAGGTTAACGTCATTTATATATCTGTACCAATACAAAAACTGCTGTTGTCCAATAAAGAATTCAACGGATTTCCCATGACCAAACCTTCTGAAGATGAATACAAGTTGTTATCGAACTGAAAGTAATTTTGTTCAAGATGTATGGACAGAAAGTCTAATATTTCTTGTTTGATAACCAGGTTAACGTGCTTTTTGTCTAATAAATTTCCAACTAAGAGTATGAAATCTTGAGCAGGAACAGGTTATGAATGTCAAATGATATTAATTTTGCATTATCTGAAACAGTAACGTCCTGAACTTTATCTATCAAATTATAATTATTCTGAAATTCAATGCAACTTCAGAGTAATTTTTAATGAATTTTTTCAATACTAGCTAGTTTATGGGCCGTGGTGGCGGGGGGGTTAAGCGCTCGCTTCTTAATCCAATCAAGCGTTGGTGCATGGGTTCGAATCAGCACGATCATCGTTCTCGCGCATGGCATTCCAAGTTACTCTGAATTTTTGAGTTTCGTTGAAAATACTGTTTTTCAACAATTTTTTCAGAAATGTGAATTTTCCGAAATATTTTTAAATAATCATCCCTATTGATTGCAATGATTGTGTTCCCTTAAATATTATTTTCTATATAGACTTGATAATTGATGAGCAGACTGATATTTAATGTTTATAATGTTCACAGTAACTTTCTTAATGAATAATATCATTGCATTCAATACTATGATTAAAATCCTTAGTATCGATTGAAAATTTGTTTTGTGGAGGATATTTGTTTCTTCACATAGCTTCTTGGAAATTCAACTTTCCACAGCCTAAAAATGAAAAATGGTTAGTTTGGAAAAAATGTATAAGTGTAGAAGGGCAATAAATTGATTCGTCCTGATAAGTTACTGAGTTGAGAAAACTGTTGTCTTGAAAAATGTATTCAATTTCTTCAGTAACTTATGGTATTCCTAAATTTGCATATCTGAAAAAATATGTTCTAGTTGACTAGATAATCCTTCTCTTTTTCAAAATTTGTTGACATTTCGGAGGCTATTTCTGCCTCCGTCATCAAAACTGAGTAGGTTGAAAAAAATTTTTTGTTAATAGAATGCATGCAGTTTTTTCAACTTCCTCCTCTCTTGCTTTGAATTCCATCATATAATCGCCATCAGGTGTGAATATTATGTATCCGTTATTTTTCGATTCTTTTTATACTTTTTATGTTCTTCCTGGCGCACAGTCAATAGTCTTGATGTTTTCCTCATATTACTTCCACCAACCACGAACAAAAACCCTCAAAAACACAATCTTTTTAACTTTCATCGGTGTTTTTTGGTTTTGTGTTCAAGTTTCGATCTCAATGTATTGGTTGTCGTGGAATGTTGTTCTTACGTCATTCAGTTGGTTGTTGGTTGTTCGTTGTTGTTGTTTGTCGGTTGTCGGTTGTCTGTGGTCGTTTGTCGGTTGTCGGTTATCGGTTGTCGGTTGTCGGTTGACGGTTGTCGGTTGTCGGTTGTCGGTTGTCGGTTGTCGGTTGTCGGTTGTCGGTTGTCGGTTGTCGGTTGTCGGTTGTCGGTTGTCGGTTGTCGGTTGACGGTTGTCGGTTGTCGGTTGTCGGTTGTCGGTTGTCGGTTGTCGGTTGTCGGTTGTCGGTTGTCGGTTGTCGGTTGTCGGTTGTCGGTTGTCGGTTGTCGGTTGTCGGTTGTCGGTTGTCGGTTGTCGGTTGTCGGTAGTCGGTAGTCGGTTGTCGGTTGTCGGTTGTCGGTTGTCGGTTGTCGGTTGTCGGTTGTCGGTTGTCGGTTGTCGGTTGTCGGTTGTCGGTTGTCGGTTGTCGGTTGTCGGTTGTCGGTTGTCGGTTGTCGGTTGTCGGTTGTCGGTTGTCGGTTGTCGGTTGTCGGTTGTGGAAACTGGGACATCCATAGATTCAGTTCAGGATGAAATAGGAAAAGCAGACGACACCTAGTTAAGAATGTTTTCAAAAAGAATTCGAAAAATTCATTCGAAACTTTACTTTTAAATTAGAATAAATGTCAATTCAAAAAATTTCAATACTTCATGATCTAAATTTTTGAATTTCAATACTGTTTTTTATGTTTAATTTACTATTGGCAATGATCGCTCAGTTTATTTTTCTGTAATGATTGGTTCAGTAAGTTTGTTCCTGGGTGAAAGAACTTTTGTTTCCTAACGAAGATAAGAAGACTGACGCTAACATAGGTTATTGTACTACTTGATTTCGTTATCTGAAAAAAATTTTAATTCCACGTGATGATAGCTTAGCAAGCGAGATAACGAGTACAAATAAATTATATCACTATTACTTTCAGAAAAGAAAAGGAAAGGTACACAGGAGGATTCTTCCACGTATTCCCATCCTTCGTATCTGCATGGTATTCGACGTACTTCTCTAGTGGAAAGTTGTATTAAAAATGAATAGAACTTCTGCTTGAGGTGCACATTATTCATTTAATTTGTTTGCAACGTTTGACTTCGGCTATCGTTTGAGTTTCAAAAATTAAAGGATTAAGTCAGTGTTTTGGTTGGTTTCCGGGTTTTGCCGTGGTCTTCTTTGGTACGTATCAACTGATCAGTTGATACGTTTAGAAGAGTACTTCGATCACGCCACTGAAGATGACTGCCGCAGTTGCAGTCGTAACGTTTGGAGATTTAAACAAAAGAAGACCACGACAAAACCCGCCAGCCGTGAAAGCCTACATTCCTAGATTAAGTCAGTGTTTTGATTTCTGTGATTTGCGTAAATTTCAAAAAGTTGTCATTTGAAAAATGTATTTGGGATTTTATTTTTATAAAATTATTTTTTGCATATCCTTTAATTTTTTCAACTAATCACTAGAATTCAATAGTATTTATTCACAGTGAGTATTTCCCTCTATATTATGTTCATTAATATCAGATTGTTTCAATAGAAATGCATGCAACAACTCCAAACGGTTAAATGAGTCATGAGGGTTCAGTATGATTTCTAGTGGTCAGTTTATATTATGACGGTGTACCTACATTCTCAATGTTTGTGTTATATCCCAGATTGATAGGTAGTCATTCTACTTATTGAACAATAGAATTGATACAATCCTGGATGTAAATGAAGGATCGTTGCATCATAGACTCTTTGTCTGAACTTTCATATTTACCTCATTTACTCATGCAAGGTTTATCGAAAAGAATCCTGTTCTCTAAAATGGACCGTGATAGTACGCCAGCCTTCGTACAAAATCGGAAGTGATAACCAGCAAGTTGTAACTTTGTAAACTGTTTGAGTGAGGAGAGTTTGACCTTGAAAGTGGTGAGTTTTCCTGTATCGCCAAATCGACATCTTTGAAGCGTCGGACTGCTGAAGATCCTTATTAATTTTGTCGGACAATGGTGCCATTGAAAATGTCATTAAATTTTTGTATTCTCCTAAAAAAATCAGACAAAAATGTTCGGTACTTCCAGGTTGTCCCCCACTCTAAACATGTCGATATCACTACTTAGGTTAGCGACAGGCAGCAATCTGATTTTTCTAGGAAAATACAGAAATTAAATGAGATTTTCAATGGCACCATCGTCCGACAAAATTGATAAGGATCTTCAGCTGTACGACGCTCCATAGATGTCGATTTGACGACAAAGGAAAACTAACCACTTTCAAGTTTTCCTCTCTGCGACATCTTGTCAGATTTGGCACACTTAAACAGTATACAAAATTACAACTTGCTGGTTATCACTTCAGATTTTGTACGATGGCTTGCGTACTATTATGATGGTCGTGTGGTAGAGCGCTCGCCTAACAAGCATAAGTAGTCTAGTCAACAAGTGCCATTTAGACCAACTTGTTTCAGCAGTCTCCGAAAATTATGATTGAGGTGTCATTCGATTCGGAATGACATCCAGATGATTTTTGAAGAAAATGAAGTTCCGCATGAAAAAATTGTAAAAGTTATTAACAATTAACTAAAAAAAAAAAGATGGCTTTAGTATTTTGTAAATATCTCAAAAACTAATTAAAATTTTTTAAATCTAAAAAAAGATTCAAAAAGAGGAGGAAATTTCCTAAAAAAAAGCTCAGTTCCCGGAATTGTAGCATCAATATTCATAATTTTCCCAGAGGGATGAAAATACGGCCGAAAACGGGTACTCTGGCTCGGGCAAGCCACACCCACTTTGGACACTTTAACAATAAAAATTATTTTAAAATACTAAATATGAAAATAAAAAATTGGAAAAATTCAGGCACTAACTGAATAGATTAATGAACAATAATCCGCTTGAAAAAAATTTTTATCACAATTTTTCAATTAGTTAATCAATAGTTAATTAATAATTTTTTTCTGCTTGAACATGAACATTGCAAGTGTGATAATTGTTAAACTATAAATTTAAGATTTTTTTCCTCTTTTGGAGCAATTCTTGAAAGGCTTCAGAATAGAACCCCGTTGGAAAAATTAAAAAGTTTTTATTTTTCAGTTTTTTATTAACAATTTTCGTTGTTGCAGAATTAAATACTTAAATTAATCATTGAAAACAAAATTTATTTTTAAATATTGTCAATAATCCGTTTTTATGTTATCAGGAACTACATAGAAATAATTTTTTTAAATTTTTATCTCTAATTGTTTAAAAAATTGTTATAAACAAATGCGTTGTTTATAAGATAATTGAAATTTTTTTTATGGAATTTCAATCTTTGATACAAATAATGATTTTTAAAAGAAAAATTGTTCTTTAAAAAAATTTTTTTATTGCTTGAAAACGCATTTGTTAATTAACAATTATTTTCTCCCGCTTCTAATTAATATTAAGGAACCATTTTTTTTTTTTTAATCATTATTTGTCTTTCTTTCTGATATAAAAAAAAATCCATTTTATTTTATTTTTCATTGTTTATGCAATAAACAATTTGTTATAAACAAATAAATTTTTACCTTATATTTTTTTTTTCTATTCTAATTTCTGTCACAAAAACAGACATGATTTTTTTTCTTTTTTAATTTTTTTTTTATTATTTTTTATTTAATTTTTAAATATAAGTTCTCTCTAACTTCGTCATTCTTACCTGGTCTTCATCCTTAAAATTATTATAATTTACAAACTAATGGAGATACGATGAAAATACTTAAGACTTATTTATTCTCCATTACATAAAAAACAAATTTTTGAGTAATGAACAATAATTGATAAGATACTTGAATGAAGTAGTCATATTTTTAATAGTTGATAAGATTTTTAAGCATTAAAACAAAAAAAAAAATTTTTCCCTAAGTATTTTTCAACAACAATTGCTATAAATTCAATAAATAAATAAGTAACAACTAAACTTTTCTGCTAAACAACGCATTTGTTTATAACAATTTTTTAAACAATTAGGGATAAAAATTTAAAAAAATTATTTCTATGTAGTTCCTGATAACATAAAAACGGATTATTGATAATATTTAAAAAAAAAAATTTTTTTCAATGATTAATTTAAGTATTTAATTTTGCAACAACGAAAATTGTTAATAAAAAACTGAAAAATAAAAACTTTTTAATTTTTCCAACGGGATTCTATTCTGAAGCCTTTCAAGAATTGCTCCAAAAGAGGAAAAAAATCTTAAATTTATAGTTTAACAATTATCACACTTGCAATGTTCATGTTCAAGCAGAAAATAATTATTAATTAACTATTGATTAACTAATTGAAAAATTGTGATAAAAATTTTTTTCAAGCGGATTATTGTTCATTAATCTATTCAGTTAGTGCCTGAATTTTTCCAATTTTTATTTTCATATTTAGTATTTTAAAATTATTTTTATTGTTAAAGTGTCCAAAGTGGGTGTGGCTTGCCCGAGCCAGAGTACCCGTTTTCGGCCGTATTTTCATCCCTCTGGGAAAATTATAAATATTGATGCTACAATTCCGGGAATTGAGCTTTTTTTTAGGAAATTTCCTCCTCTTTTTGAATCTTTTTTTAGATTTAAAAAATTTTAATTAGTTTTTGAGATATTTACAAAATACTAAAGCCATCTTTTTTTTTTAGTTAATTGTTAATAACTTTTACAATTTTTTCATGCGGAACTTCATTTTTTTCAAAAATCATCTGGATGTCATTCCGAATCGAATGACACCTCAATCATAATTTTCGGAGACTGCTGAAAAAAGTTGGTCTAAATGGCACTTGTTGACTAGACTAAAGGTCGTGGGTTCAAAGCCCAGTACGGCCATCGGCCCCGGATCTTTTCCTTGTTCGCACAAGCTCCTAGAAGCTTCTGAGGGGTTTCTCTCAATGGAAAACTGGAATATTCTTTACGGAAAAAAATTAAATAAAGTAAATTTTCGTTCGATTTGAACAAAATGATTCAAAAACAACACAAACGCATGGTATTGTTTAATATTCTAATACCGATTAAAGATTTACTATAATAAAGAGTGCTTCAAATACAAATCAAGACTGCATCAGTGAGTAGCATTTATCAAAATATCTACTAATTACTTATTACCACTTTGAATGTTACTTGATGATAATATTAAAAAATGCTGCACAATCAAGATTTAAATTAAGATTGAAACAACAGATAGACAGTTCGGTAAAATGTTCAGGATTGTTCTGACGATAGAAATCAGCATGTACCTATTTTCTAAAAATACTGTTAAAATAAAAAAAAAGAGTATTGAAGATAGAAACGATATAAAAATATATTTCAAAATAAAAATTTTCCTTATTTTCATATAGGTAATGCTAAAACAACCTCTACCTCAAATAGAATGATTATACGTTCCAGTATAGAATGCCTTAATCAATATTTTTTCAAATCAAAGGTTTGGTGGGTATTAAGAATAGCTGGCTAATTGGACCGTACTTTTCTGAAACCGAATAAATACCGAACTTCTTGTTATTTTTCATATATACCCGAAATATTCATTTGATGGTATAATCATCATCAACATCAGTACTGATCCGGCCACAACATGCAAACGATTTCCCCTTGGTTTTGTCATTTAAGATGAATGACCTTATGCCTCAAGTTTCTGCAGTTGTATCCGCGAGTTTTTGAATCCGTTAGGAATTTGCCAGTCAAACCCTGTCTCCGAAGCATCGACACCTCCGTATAGGGCGCGCTGGATGATTATCCCCAATAACCACCCAACACGCCGTGATGTAAGTGACTATTGAGTCCGATAATCATATGCCTTGAGCAGGAGGAGTGAACCAAGGATAACGGCCTTTTACATTCATCCAGCTAACATTTCTGCCATATTACGGCAAGTCGGTATGATTTTCAGGTTTGAGAGCAGTATGTCCATCTTTTCATCGTGGACCCCTATTAACAGAACCACCATTTCAACAGGATGGTTGGGTAAAGTATGCCAAGTTCAAGGCGAAGATCTCGATATTTATAATCCGTTTTTCCTCCTCTTTTCGTACGATGTTCGTTTCGCCAGGAGCTGAAAACTCAATGACGAAAGACTGGTGTATGAAGACTGAGTATTCGCGTGTATAAAATGCGAAGGTGAACATCTTAAAACATGCATTCAAGCATGTTATCGGTCTGTAGTCCTTTGGATAAGATGAATCTCCGTTTCTGGGGATTAGCACGGTTCGCCCCTCGACAAACCAATCCGAAAGCTTCTGCTCCCCATCTAGCCATGAGTTAAAATCTCTTCCAGGTGGTCGTAGGTGCTTGAAAAAAAAATTCCACCAATAGTAGCCTAGCCCGTCAGTGCCTGGGTGAGGTTCTTCGAGCCTTTGAGTGATCGTCGAATTTCTTTCGGAGTTATTGAATTGCGCAGTTCATTGAGGTCAAGCTGAAGAAGTCTCCTGCAGAAAGCTTCGAACTGCGCCAGGGCTGAACGTTGAGTAACTGCTGATACTCAAAGATATTCTTCCAGAAGTTTTCCACCCGGTCAGCGGCAGACGTGTTATCCACAACAACAAGTACCCTGCGAGTTCTGATGCCTTCCGTTGGCGAAATGATGTGGGCTTCTACAGCCAGACCGACACGTGGCATATCTGCCACTGCTGCCACTTGATTAACCGGTTGAGATGGGGCTTTGACATAGCCTCAACCCCGAAGATGAGATACATATTCCTTCAGGTTTTGAGCGGAAAAAGCAGCATGTGGTTTATCCCACACCCACAGAGTATGCATTCTCTCCATGTATCCTCTCCAGCCGGGGTAACTTCTCTCTGCTCTCATAACAATGCAAAAGACCGTCCCTTAATCCATCCGTCCACTGAAAGCGTCCGTTGTCGTTGTGGTCGTCATTATATGGCATTCCATCGTCTTGCCATTGGCACTTATTTCGAGGAGTTCGGTTGTGGAGGCCTTTTCCCCGTTTATTTGGAACCGAAAGTTGGGTATGTCAGGAGGTTATCCTAGTATACCCACGGCCGACATCAGAAGGAATGAGTATTCCCTTTAGGGTACGTCTTGGCTGCTGGTCCGGTTTTGCACCGGTTGCTCAGGAAAGTGGTGTCGCAACTCACCATGACCTTAAGCTATTATAAGTTTTTTTACAGTATCAGCCAGAAGAGGATATGTACTTCTTATTATACCTAGTACGATTATTGGAGAGGAGGGTATTTTGACGTATTCGAATTTATTCTCATTTCAACCTTTCTTATTCTTTTCGATGACATATATAATGAAGTAAAGCGAATATCACAGCATTCTTATATAACATGGCTGTTCAATGACATTGTCCTCATGATTTTTTCCAAATGTGATAATACACTATTCTTACACATTATCTTCCATAATATCGGTTATTCACGAAATATTTTCGGGAAATTGATAACAAACATGACGAATGGAGCAACTCATACAATAAAACGAAAAAAAAAATTCATTATTTATTGCTATACACTGACGGTATTTTTATAGTGCCCAAAACACCAACTATATTTATAGTGCTCATGTCGTGGCAATAAAACGGGGTCATTATTTTTGACAAAGGCCATTAAAATATCAAGCACAATCGCTTTCGATAAAAGATATCCACCATCCGATGTATCCAAATTTGGTTTTAGAAGTCGACCTACCTATTTAAAAACAGAGCACGAAAGCTTCTGTCTTCTTTTGAACGGATCTATGCATTGTTTCCTTCGGGGAAGATGCAATTAAAATGAAAATATCAGTATTGTGCTGTATATGGAGCATATTACAAAAATAGAAACATGATATATTTATTGAACAAATTTTGATGATTAGTAACCGGCAGATTTTTTCGATATCGAAAGAGGATTATATTCCTCAGAAAATATAGATGAACATTGTTTCAGACATGACACCAAAATCTGGTAACATGAAATTATCGAACATAAATTTCCGGCGACTCATAAATAATAATGATACTAACTCCAATGCAAAGGCTTAGGCCATTATTATATTATTTATGGTAATATACCTATTCACTTTTCAGCTTTAAGAAAACCAGGAAAACCTAGAGCACCACCCAAGACTTTATACCTTTTTTTACTCAGCGATTGTGCAATGATATTCGCAAAACCGTTGACAATAATCTTCAATTTATCTCTTCATAATAGTAGGTATATTAGGGCAATATGCGTAATAAGTATTGAAAATTATATATGTTATGTAATTTAATTGAAATAGTTCTTCTTGAATTTTTGTCTACACATGTCAACTAGCGAATCTGGAGAATCAGCATGGTAACATGAGCAGACGATTTACTGTCACTAATTTTGTGAGTAGAAATCAAGTTCTAGCTGGTACTTTGTACAGCGTTGGGCGGGTGTATGTTATACAGTGTTCGCCATAATCTTGGAACCATATGGGAAACTTTTTAACTATTGGTTTCTCAAAAAATTTCGTTCCACATAAAAGTTGGTGCATTCAATTAAACTAAATATGCGTATAGCCGTTTCCATTAGTGGCTTGCGGTTAAGCGGGAATCGGCCGATACTCTAATTCCACTATAGAGTAAAGTGGCATTACTACACAAAATATCGAAAAAATTTATTGAAAAAGGTTGTTTGCAATTGAAAGATATTTTCATTTATCCAGTTTAGTCTGTCAATTACTGATATCAATAATTACTCAATGAGCGAAAGATCAAAATGGAGGCTCTTTTTCACACTTAAATAAAGATGCAAATAATCTGTATTGACTTTTAAAAGATAGTTCGTTAATGAAAACTCTGCTGTCGGCCCCAGTGAAATCAATTTGTGGATATTTTAATAATATTTATTTAAGTGAGTAGAAAAGTAATATACCTTAATATTACAAAATATAATCATATAACTGAACGATCGCTAAAGTCTATGAAACACTGGGATTCATCATGAGAAACTCAAAATTTATGGAACAGAATTGAGTCTATGAAGTTAATTTTCATGAGGTAGGCATCGAAGGTCTGACGTCCTGGATATGATATTCATGCGAATAATATTGAAAACATTAAGCGAAAATTTATCAAACACCTTCGGTATAGAATTGATGGCCTATATATCCAAAACCGTAGGAAATTTTTCCGAACTCCTACGCGTTCTTTAGTCTCCAGTTGGTCAGGAAGATAAATATTTTCGAAATAAAATTATTCAACGGTCTGATTTCAGCAGTACCCGACCGCAAAGGGTACTGACCTTGATTTTTGTTTGTTCTGTTATTGAGAAATGGTTTCTAAATTCCTTTTTTCCTACTATTATGATGACTTTTTCATTCAATAATTTGTAATAACAGTGGCTGTTGTCACAGCCACTTGGGATCGCACGTTAAAAAGTAGGACCCTCATCATTTCCTTTCGTACCAGTCTTCTGAAGAAATCTGAGGGTTGCACGTAAGGGTGCAGCAGGAAGACAATTAGAACAAACAATTTCAGAGTGCTCATCTGAACCTATGGGAAAATGTATTACCTTATCCATGCATGGTTCTAATGGAAGAGTACGAGTAGCAGACGATCTGTATAGAAGCTATGCCAAATGAGAGATGGAGATATTGAAAAACTTTTGGGATATTAGCAACTAAGAGGGGAGTTCATATGATTATTTTGAAAAAGTTGTCGTCAATCTTCATAGAAAATTAATAGGGAATTATATGCAATCTTTTCTCAAAAAAAAAAAAATATTTATATTTCTGACCGTTAAAATCGAAAAAGAGTATTATCTTTATTGGTTCAACGTTCATTTAATTTTCATTATTCATTCATATAATTATTCAGTTCATTTTTGTTGTCTTTCATTTCATTTCCTTTCGTGTTAATTATAGGACCACATAACCTATTTTGAGAACAAGAATTGATTTGGTACTAATAAAATGTAAAAAAATTCGGAAAACATTTGCCAGTAGGTACTATGTGCCGGAGGATAGGTGAAAAATAAAACAACTTCCGTGAACCAAATGACAGTCGAGTTGTACACCTGGACATAAATCCGGAATTCTTGGAAATAAGCCATCGTTCCTCTAGGATGAATGTCTTCTTCATCAAGGAGTCATGTCGTGTCAATGCGATCCGAATACCTAGTAGAATTTTAATGTAATTTAGTCCTTGTCGCATTAAGGGAGCACAACTGTAGTGGATCATATCTCTTTCTAACTCGTGGAAATAATATGGATGACCAGAAGATAAAACCAAAACGGCATACAAGAGAATCTGCAGCCACAGGAGGGAAACAGAAGGGCGAAAGGCCCTGGCCTCTGACTCAGGATCAACAATAGCATCAGCAGCCATCACGAAAAATGAATATAAGAAAGACGAATGGAAGAGGAAACAACCTAAAGTGCAACCCTAAAAACACTGGACGACAAAATCGATAAATCGCCTAAAAACATTGAAAGATCGTGCCTAAGTATTATATCGATTTCATCGAGCTCAAATAATTCAAATACCCCCAATATTGGAGGATGTAACTGAAATGTTGGACAATGGAAGTACGATGAAACAAAAGATCGAAAATGTAGAGAACGCCAACGACAGTATTCACAACACCAGAATGCGGAATATGTGGTGAATCGACTGGACATTGTGGAGAACAGCATTAAAACACTTTCCAAAATAAAGTAGCGAATGATTTCAATTTCCCATAGCAGACTCAAAAAACTTTCATCAATTTTCATGCATCAAATGATCCAGAGTCATGGAATGCCATCTTTTTAGATGGGTGACCAACGTGCTTGGATAGTCTTGAATAGTTTGAATTCTTGTCCGTGTAAGGGCCCCATCTTTCCTTGCTCGCTCGAGTCTCTCGAAGACTTCTGAGGTATAAGGATGCAGTCGGTTAACTGCCCAAGAGCCACTCAAGTGTTGTCATCAAATTGTTAAAATTGTAATTTTCGTCAACCAGCTGCACATCCTAAAGAGTACAACCTTCAAAAGTCTTCGAAAGACTTGTCAGAGCTAGGGAAGACGCAGCCCTTACCTTTTAACGTGTGATGCCATGCACGAGACCGATGACCATGCTAGGAATCGAACACATGATCCTTAGGTTAAGAGACAAGCGCTCTACCATCATGATCATCATATTTAATAGATTTATTAATATTCAGATTCAAAGCACGAAACAAAATCTGTAAATATCTATATGAATTCGAGGTTTCGCTCGATATATATTTTAAGTGTTTGAGATCTGAAAGATTATTCTAGTGAAAATGGTTCAGAGAGAGTCATTCAATGAAGGAATTACCAAGTTACCAAGTTACCCTTTCCTTGATTCCCAGAGTAAGTATCCTTCGGGTAGGAGGCAGTCTACAAAAATTCATTCATTATGTTACTTATGGACATCATTATCCGGCGAAACTGATTATGTCTCAAGAACAGAATGTCTTCAACATCTTCTTGCTACAGTACATGAACATTTTTGGCTAATTTTACTGAATGGCTCAGAGAGATTGGGAAAGAAATTATCATGCTTCAGCATGCAATCTTCCAACCTTTAAGGTCTTCACCCTGTCCATGATTCCCAGGATATGGTTCGCGTAGAACACTTCCTGAACATTTTGAAGTTAATGGACTGTTACCATTTTTGGAAACATTGGTTATCAAGAATGGAGACCGTGTGTATATAGACATTTATAGGAGATACAGACATTTATAGGAAACCTACATACACTGATAAATTCATACCCACTGATTCTAACCACCACATTCAGGACAAGATGACGAGTTTCAATTTTCTTGTTCATAGGCCACTGAGCTTCCTATTTAGTGATGAACGTCTTCGGAAAGAAATCAAAACAGTCAAACATTAACAATGGGTATTCTCCTAACATAATAGATAATTTACTAAAAAAGAAGTTCAAAATGTCCTTGATACAAATAACTACACTAGATCAACCAAAACATTCATAAAAATTACACACGGCTTACGAAAGGTCTCAATTCTATCTTCTGGGATGTAAACCTTCAGCTTGTATACAGTGAGGACCAAAAGTCCGTCGCCCCCCCCCGTAACTTCTTCATTTTCCATATTACAAAAAAATGTAAAATACATAAGTTGTAGGGTTTCATTCGATCTCTTTAATGGTTTAAGTTTCATTCATACAGAGTGTCTCAAAAGAGCACGGTGACTTAGAAGTTAATTTTTTTAAATGGGACATCCTGTATTTTATTACATTATTACATTCTACGTTGAATTCTGAACAAGTTTGATAAATGGTTTTCTATCAAAAAAGTTAATAGTTTTGGACTTATGAACACTTGTAAATAATTATTTCGACTACTTTTGCGCCAGTTCAATGAGAAAATCGTAACAAATGGATCACAATGTATTCCACTTTCCTATCCTAACTCTTTGAAAGCTATCCAATGTTGCAAACTGCTGATGGAACCATGTGTAACTTACCTCGTCGTACCATTTTACAATTGTTAGAGTTGTTGAATCTCACGAAAACTAGTACAAATGAAGTTGAAACATTTTATTAACAAATAAGGTAGTCCATAAATACAGATCAAGAATCATTAAAAACTTTTTTCTTGACACATAAATAGTCGGGTTGTAAACTCTTCCCTAACATTAATCAAGGTTTGAGGTGTTAATTCTGAACACACTTCAATAATTCGACAGCGCAGTTCATCTAACGACCCACAAACTGTCTTAAAAACTACGGATTTCACATAGCCCCAGAGAAAGAAATCAAGCGGTGAGAGGTCCGGTGAGCCAGCTGGCCACTCTGTTGTACCTCGACGTCCAATCCACCTACCTGGATACCTTTCATCTAAGTAATTTCTCACTTCCCGAAAATAGTGTGGTGGCGCTCCATCTTGCTGAAATGTTACATCCAAGTAAAATTCATGTGGGTTTTGCGCAACGATCTCATCGATACTGGGACTTATTGTGTCTTGCAGCATTTGGAGGTATCTGGGACCATTTAAATTTTCTTCCAAGAATATGGGACCTACAATGTGGTTACCTAAAATACCAGCCCAAACATTAATTATCTGGGGAAATTGAGTATGCCCCTCGAGGAATTCATGGGGATTCTCATCACTCCAATATCTACAATTCTGGGTATTCACATTTCCATTTAGGTAAAAAGTGCCTTTCATCACTAAAGCAGATGTGTTGCAAATAAAGTCGATTCGCAACAATTCTTTCTGCCATGGTCTCGCAAAATTCAAGTCGCCGGTCTGGATCATCTTCAACCAATTGGTGTAAAATTTTTATTTTATAAGGATGGAATTTATTTTGTTTTAAAACCCTCTTTAATAATGTTTTAGAAACATCACATGTTTCAGCTACTTACTTAGTTGATTGTTGTGGGTTATTTATCATTTCGGCTAGTACTTGAATTTCAACATCTTCCGTAATTATTTTCGGCCTCCCAGATCTCGGAGCATCTTTCACGGTGCCAGTTTGGTTAAATTTTGCCACCAATTTCTGCAGATATTTTCGACACATCGGACGTTCTGGAAACCGTTCATTGAAAATGCGAATAGCAGCGTGGTAATTTCGGTTAGCTTCACCAAATATGATAACGGCTTCAACTTTGTCTGCTACTGAACGAGCCATATTAATCAACAAGAGAAATTGAAAACCGTTTGAAACAAAGTTTTGAAAACCTACAAAATGTCAATGACATGTTTTTTTTCGTTGTCATGGATAAAATAAACGCGCCTAGCGTGCATAGCCTACCTCATTAATTTATTCGTGAACTGGTGCAAAAGTAGTCGAAATAATTATTTACAATCTTCATAAGTCCAAAACTATTAACTTTTTTGATAGAAAATCATTTATCAAACTTGTTCAGAATTCAACGTAGAATGTAATAATGCAATGAAATATAGGGTGTCCCATTTAAAAAAGTTAACTTCTAAGTCACCGTGCTTTTTTGAGACACTCTGTATGAATGAAACTTAAACCATTAAAGAGATCGAATGAAACCCTACAACTTATGTATTTAACATTTTTTTGTAATATGTAGAATAAAGAAGTTACAGGGGGGGCCACGGACTTTTGGTCCTCACTATATCAGTATGAACAATCTCTGAATGTTATTAGGTAACCTGAAAGACAAAATTTTAACTTTAGATAGATCAGGAATTTACAAAAATAGCTTTCGAAATTGTGATAATATTCATTATAGCCAAACCAAGATATCTACGAACGTACGTTTCCGTGATTTCTGCCCATGCTAATAAATCGAGTGTTGCTGATCATTTACTTAAAACCCATCATAAAATCAATATTCAAAATTTCAAATAAGTACAACCTGTAAATGATAACAGAAAATTAGATTGTCATGAAAGTGTTGCTATATACAAGAACGGTTCATCAGGCCCTTACTTAATGGTCTGTTGTACTGAAAATTATTTGAGTTGATAACCCACAAAGTGATTAAAAACATTTTATCAGTATTGGCACTTGTAATTATAACTGGACGTAGGTATGTTTACAAGTTAGGATCACCCCTATGTTATATATAAGTATGTAAAAGGCGTTTAAACCGCATGTGCTTCTTTGACAATTAGTATTCAAATTCATAGGCAAGATAAATTCTGAAAGTTTTATTGAGGTTTGATAAAAGTGAAGTGAACCTACAGTCAAAAAATTGAACTGATTGGAACTTTGTAAGTACGCCGTTTTTTAATATACTTAATCATCAATTCCTCAAATGCCGTTAACACGTGAACAAATTTCCGAGCTACGTACGGCAGCCGACGGGTGTATAAAGCAGCTGTGCACAGATGAAAACTTCATAAAAAGGCTCGTTGATAGTGTTTCGGCAGGTATTTTTACCAGGCTGGAAGAAAAACTTGGTACATATGAACAAAAAATTAATGACCTACAGTCCCAAATTATTCAAATGAGAGATGAGTGCAAAAAACAAACTCAGACAGTGGACAAAACAGCCGAAGAAGTGTTTAAAGGGAATTCCTATAGTACAGTCCAAATCATGTCAGAAATTGATGAGATAAAATGCAGAGAAAATAATATATTGTTGTTTGGAGTTTCCGAAAATTCTGAGAACGAAGTCGAGGGGATAATTCAATTTCTCATACCATCGTTCAGTATGAATGACGTGAAAACTTATCGTTTGGGAAAACTCAATACCGATGCAACAAAATGCAGACCGATCAAGGTCATCTTTCCTGATAACAAAAACCTTTCAATGCTGCTAAGGAATAATAAAAAACTTCAGTCAGGACCCAAACAGATATTCAAAAATGTTTACTTCAGACAAGATCAAACTGTTTGTCAAAGAGATTACCAATTGAATGTACGCAAGGAATTGGAGCAGCGTAAAATGCAAGGCGAAACTAACCTGGTGATTAAATATAAAAATAACATTCCATTCATTGCTACGAAAAATGTCTAAATTCATCCAGCAGATTAAGCGAAAATGACCCATTATTAGTGTATTACCAAAATTGCAGAGGGCTTAATACCAAGACTCATTCTTTCTACAAAAGTGTCGTTTCAAACAACTACGGTGTGTTAACCATTTGTGAAACTTGGTTGAAGGAGGGTGTCCTGGACAGTGAACTTTTTCCGGAGAATTATATTGTATATCGAAAAGACAGGCTAAACGAGCGGGGAGGCGGAGTACTTTTGGCTACTCATATGAACACTATTCATTCTGAACGTTACGACTTGGAATCACCAGTGGAGAAAATTGATCTAATTTGTATTAAAATATCTATCGAATATAACATATCATTTTTTATTATACTAGTCTACATTCCACCAAACTCTAGCATGATAGAACATGAAGCACTGTTAGAAACATTTGAAAATTTTAAAGATATCAACCGTTCTATCATACTAGGGGATTTTAATATTCCAGAATTAAAAAAGTATTATGACGACAATAATATTCCTGTTATAAATCTTGTAGTTCGTCTTAACTATTTCCTAGCGTTCTCAGATATTGTACAACATAATAAAATTGTAAATTTCAATGATAGAATATTGGATCTAGTAATATCACCATCGACAGTTGACTGCTCAGTGACTTGTGAAAGTGACCCCTTAGTACCAACAGATCTCCATCACCCAGGTCTCGTTATTGAATTCCAAGATATTCCCAATGTCAAAAATAACTTCTCTTCGCACATAGATCGTCTGAACTTCAAAAAAATTAACTGGGAAAAACTTACTCGACTACTACCGATTTCAACTGGACTATAATTGACTCATATTCAGATGTCAACATTGCTAGTGAGTTTTTCAGCAACTCATTAACAAATATGGTTAAAAAATGTGTACCACTATCGAGACAAAAAAAATTTAAGTATCCTGTTTGGTTTACTCAAAACATAATATATAAAATGAAATCAAAAAACCACTATTTGCAAATGTATCACAAACAGAAACTTAACTTCTACCTAGCCCGAATAAAAAAATTAAGAAAATCTATAAAAACCGAGATCGCAGAGGCTTATCAATCTTTTATTGAAAAATCAGAAATTACTATAAAATCCAATCCCCAAAATTTTTGGAACTATATTAATCTGAAAAAGCAAAAATCTCGCATACCAGGAAAAATGAATTATAAAGGAATAGAGATCGCTGATCCACAACAAATTATTGATTCCTTTGCAGACCACTTCAAAAGTGTTTATATTAAAGAGGATGTTGAGTTAGTTCGCAATACCCCAACAAATAGTGGATATATCACGACTAACAACAATTACCTACATATACCAATAATAACTCGAGATCAAATTATTAATGCATGCAAAAAGCTCAAGAGCAAGTGAATATCTGGACCTGACAACATTCCGCCCAAAGTAATAAAAAAATATATTCACAAAATATGTGACCCCCTCATTATAATCTTCAATCTGATTGTCAAAACTGGAACTTTCCCTAATATTTGGAAATTCTCACGCATATGTCCTATTTTCAAATCAGGGATACCAACAGAGATCACAAACTATAGACCTATTGCACTTATTTCTGCTCTATCAAAATTATTCGAGATCCTTGTGGCCGACTTGATGTATGCACACACTCGCCATCTCATTTCCCAATATCAACATGGTTTCATGAAAGGTCGGAGCACGTCGACAAATCTATGTATATTTACGGAATTTGTATCGAAAGCACTTGATTCAAGATCTCAAGTAGATGTAATCTACACAGATTTCACTAAAGCGTTCGATCGCGTATCGCATAACCGGCTTCTAGAGAAACTAATTTCTTTTGGTTTCTCTGAGAACCTTATAAATATTTTGAAAACGTATTTGAAAGATCGCAAACTCTATGTTGATTATGAAGGAGTAAAATCCTCGGAGTTTACTGCAACATCAGGTGTGCCACAGGGTTCAAACTTGGGACCCCTACTTTTTTTACTGTTCGTGAATGATATTTGTACTAATATTGAATCAAATACACTTGTATTTGCTGATGACATGAAACTATTCAGACGGATTAATGACATAACAGACTCTGTGTCACTAAATAATGATTTGAAGTCGTTGGAAGATTGGTGTACTGTAAATAAACTATCACTTAATATTGGAAAATGTAAAGTTATGACTTATTCACGAAAAAATATTCCTTTGATGTTCAATTACACCATTAACGAGGAGTCATTGTCACGAGTCACACAACATAAGGATCTGGGAGTCATATTCGACTGTAAACTAACCTATACAGGTCATTGTGAAACAATAATTTCCAAAGCCATGAAATCATTAGGTTTTTTGATTCGTGCTTGTAGCGAATTTAAATCTCTTGATGCACTTTGTCAATTGTATTATATCTTAGTTAGAAGTAAACTGGAATATTGTAGTCAAGTGTAGAGTCCATATCACCAACAACAATTTCAGCAATTGAGATGGTTCAAAGGAAGTTTTTGAAATACTTATTTTAATGTTCATTCCGATATCCAACCATTATTAATATGTCGATGTTGTTATTGACTTGGTATTCCTACCATTATGTTCGAAGATTATAATTGTTTTCTTTATTGTCTTTGAAAGTTCTTGGAAATTACTAAAAAATGTTTCATGTTCTTATTCCTACACTTTCACGTTAATTTCACTTCATTATAACTCAATCTAGAGGGAAGCTGTTGTCAAGGCAAATCGGCAATCAAACGTCAAATAGCTATTTATGTTTCCGAGCAGAGTATTACTAATGTTTAGTTGAAATAAACAAAGGATCAAAATGACATAGAAAACGTTAAAAACAAATCTATTAAATTAGATCATTAGTATAAGTGAATTGGTGCAAATGAAGGCCAACCTTCTAATATTAAGGAAGAATGGTTGGTGACCATTCAATTGGATCCATTAGATCAATTTGAGATATGGAAACTTTCTATATTCAAACTTTAATTTTTCTTCCATGTTCAACTTTTGGAACTCAATTTTTCCATTTGAACTTTTTATATTCCAAGTTCCCAACTTTATATTTCACATCTTTTTTTCTGTCATTGTTTTTTTCCCAATATTTCTTCAAACGTTCCTGCTTTCATTTTAATGTTTGTCAGTTATTCTAGAGTTTGTTGTATGTATTCATTTTATTTTCTTTCAACTTTTTCTGTTTCCCGCCCCTCCATCACTCTTTCGCAACAGTTTTTATGGTAATCTGTTCTTCCCTCCTTGTTTTTCTCTCGTACTCCTTTTTTTATCAATTTGTTTGAACTTGTTTTAAAAATCTTGTTCCATCATAGGCAATTCATTATTTAAGTAAATAGAATATATCTTGCAGATTTCTCCACTTAAAATTTTTCTTCACTGTCTTCTCTTTGTCTAGTGAGTTATAACACATTTTTAATTCAAACATTTTTTTTTCTTGAGTGATTTTTTTTATGATTTGATAAGTTTTCGTACCACCTCATTTCGGGGTCAATGATAGATGTGGAGAAAATATTTTTAATTTTTAGCGGCTACTTGCAATAAAAAACTATCATTTTCCGAACTGACTGAATAAATAACTATTTCGTTTCGCCATTTATTACTTACATATCAATAATGTCCGGTTATCTTTCGTCATAATACATTCCATCGACTTCCTACATGGATTCATACTGGTGACTGCTAAATCAAGTGATGATGAATTCGAAGCTCTATCCAAGATGTAAATTCATTCAGCACCAAGTTGAGGAGTGACTAGTGCAAGTCTAGCTTATATTTAATGGGGCAACGTCCTGACTCGGCCCTCCTCCATGCCTTTATATCGTTATTGAATTCCTAGTGATTGAATATGAACAGGCTAATCGGAAAAAGTATCGCCTCTGATCGAAAACTAGTTTTTATTGGATCTATTATGTCTACCCGACAGTAATTTCAGTAGAAAAGTTATGTTATTCTGATGAAAAATGTTAGTTTCATCGAATCATACAAATAAATGTTAGTAATTGTAAATATTATTTTAAACTCATATGGTACACTCCGCTGGTTCAGTTGAGTTAATTAACCTTCCACAAAAGAAAAAAAATTATATTAACATTTGATTACATTTATACAGGTTCAGAAAGTGAATTATTTTGACCCGAAAACTTACTGCCTTTAACATATATTATAATCACTAATGACAAAAATTCGTTCAATAAAAATAATAACTGATAAATGTATGAGTTTTTTCAGGAATTCCTACTTGAGTATGTGTTAAACGCAGTAACTTGTGGGACGAAACAATAGTTTTGTCCTCCTAGACTTGGAAAGAAAACCAGCCAGATGTTATTCATTGTTTTTACTATGCTGGTGTGTTTAATATGTTGATAAAATGAGTAGGTACGTTTCCGAAGATGAACAAGATAATATAGATTTCTAATGGATTCGAAAACCTAAATAAAAAGAGACGAAAGTTCTTAATTTTTCCATCCTTGTTGCTCTGTGATTGGTTACCATAATGGCGGTTAGTTTGGATGACATGACAGCTACAGTTGAAAATGACATTTATACTCAGTATACTCATTTATACAGAGTACATTCCCTGGCAACAAGGACGGAAAAATTAAGAACTTTCGTCTCTTTTTATTTGGGTTTCCAAATTCATTAGAAATCTCTATTCAAATATATGCAACCTATTTTGAGTGTTCCTGATGAGTGGCTCGCCCTAATAACTTCTTTATTTTCAATGGTACTTATTGATTTGGAAGAATCCCCCACCGTCTGTTTGCAGTAATTTTTTGTTTTTAGTGGAACAGCATAAACGCTACTTTGTACTTGTCACCAATAGCTATGAATAACTCTCTGGAAACTTTATGGATGAGTATGGATATCTCAGAGAAAAAAATGTGTTTTGGAGCACTGTACAAGAAACGTGACGAATTTTTCAATAAAATTAGAAAACCTCATCACGCAAATTATCCCTGAATTTGATTTCATGGATATAGGTGGATACTTCAATATAGATATTTCTAATGAGTAAAACAACACGAAACTGCTAATGAATTTTCTTGAAAGGTACAATTTATAGAACCAACTAGGGTAACAGTTACTAGCAGCACATACATTGACCTGATCGTCTCGACTGAATCTGATCTTGTTGAAAATGTTTCTGTTTATAATATGGATGGAATTTCATATCAAAAAAGAGACATTCAAACCAAAATTTGCCACTTTTCGTAATTCCAAATTTGATATTAACTTTATATTTGATATGAAAAGCATTCATTGTGACAACCTATTATGGGCCGCAGTGGGCATGATGGTGGAGCGCTATTCTATCAATCAGAGGGACGTGGGTTCGATTCCGAATTAACGTGCTGTAGGAATCGCAAGTTGAAAGGTAAGACCTCGTTAATCCTTAGCTCGCACAAGTTTTGACTTCTGAGGGCTGTCGTTCGTAGAGGGATGACAGCTGGTTAACGGAAAAAACAATTTTAAACAATAACATTTTTCCAACAATTCAATATGGATGATGTTAATAGGATGGTTTTACTTTGTAATGTCCTCTGAAAACATTACAAACATCAACCCACATTCATTGAAAGACTACTTCTTGAATAGTGTCCCAGAATTTCCTCTATTAGACAATAGTGTATTATATAAATATTATGGCTTACATCCACATTTGAATGAGCGAAAATTTTCATTGAATATCCACCGTCACGATTGAGGGAATCGAGAAAGTTCTTAGGCAGATTAAAATCTAAGCAACAGGGCCCGATGATATAAATCTCAAAAAACTAACAATTTTTTTTCGGTTCAAACTCCTTATTTGGTATAAATTATTAACACTTGCTTTTAAAATGGGTCTTGTCCAAGACCATGGAAAGACGCCAATGTAATTCCAATTCCAAAGATGAACAATTCCACTGAAATGTCTCAACTTCGACCAATCAGTATATTGCCCATCATTTCTGAAGATATTGAAAGATTAGTATGTGATCAACTGACACTCTTCGTCACGCACAATAAAATATTACCAATAATGCAATCAAAGTTCAAAAAAACCTAGTACTGCTACACAGCCTTACTCAAAGTAATAGATGATCTCTTCACATCCATTTACAATAAAAAAAGGTATGTTTGATACTTCTCGATTTCATTAAAGGATTTGATACCCTGGACCATGACATCCTAATGAGAAAATTGAAAAAAATTGGATTGGATGATGTATCAATATGCTTATTTAAAAACAATTTTGGAAGAACGAAGGCAGAGAGTTGTTATAGGGAATAATATGTTTGACTTCAAAATGGTTTTTAGGGGTGTTCCACAGGGAAGCATTTTGGGCCCATTATTATTTTCTGCGTATAGCGCAGATTTTACTTCATTTTTAAAAAACTGACAATCTCATGAATATGCTGACGATACCCAACTGTATGTTTCTTTCTCCACATCAGAAATGTTTTGCCAGTGTCAATAATAATGCAATCAAAGTTCAAAAAAACCTAGTACTGCTACACAGCCTTACTCAAAGTAACAGATGATCTCTTCACATCCATTGACTATAAAAAACAGGTATGTTTGATACTACTCGATTAGATTGGATGATGCATCAATATGCTTTTTTTAAAACAATTTTGAAAGGACGAAGGCAGAGATTTGTTATAGGGAATAATATATTTGACTTCAAAATGGTTGTTAGGGGTGTTCCACAGGGAAGCATTTTGGGCCCACTATTATTTTCTACGTATAGCGCAGATTTTACTTCCTTTTTAAAAACTGACAATCTCATCAATATGCTGACGATACCCAACTGTATGTTTCTTTCTCCACATCAGAAATGTTTTGCCAGTGTCAATAATAATGCAATCAAAGTTCAAAAAAAATCTAGTACTGCTACACAGCCTTACTCAAAGTAACAGATGATCTCTTCACATCCATTGACAATAAAAAACAGGTATGTTTGTTACTACTCGATTTCAGTAAAGGATTTGATACCCTGGAACGTGACATCCTACTGAGAAAATTGAATTTGGATTGGATGATACATCAATATGCTTTTTTAAAAACAATTTTGGAAGAACGAAAGCAGAGAGTTGTTATAGGGAAACGGTATGTTTCTTTCCCCACATCAAAAATGTTTTGCCAGTGTCAATATTAATGAAGACTTTCAAATTATCAGTATCCGAATCACACGAATTGCTTCTCAACAAATCAAAAACAGAAGGGATGCTATTTGGTAACAACAACGATGAAATATGCGATGATTCAAATTTTCAAATGAACCTGGATGGCAAAATATTGATATATTGAAAATTATATATATATATATATATTATATATTGAATATATTGAAATATTGATTGTAAAAGTCTTGGTTTATATATGGATACATCACTGAGATTTGGAAAGCACGTGTCACATCTCGTAAGGAATAGCTACTCAACACTGCAACTCTTACAATATATGAATAAATCTTATCCCACTAGTTCCATAAAGAAGACACTCTGTGAATCGTTGATTTTGTCTCGATTGGCTTACTACTGTGAAATCTACTGGCTTGCTTCACTAGCAAAAAGTACGCGCTTCAGAAAATTTAGAATTCCTGTTTAAGATGCTCCTACAAGTTGAGGAAATACGACCAATCAGCCACATTTATAGAGACGCATGAATATTTTGGACTTAGAAGAGAGGTTTATTGCACGACTAGCATCACTTGTTCATAGAATCAATCTTTCGAAGACCCCCTCCCTATCTCCTGGATAAATTAATTAAACTAGGTGATTATCACGCTTGTTCAACTAGGAACAGAAATCTGTATTGTATTCCGAAACACAAATTAACACAATTCCAACGTAGCTTACCGTATAATTCGGTCAGAATTTTCAAATCAATTCCTGTGCATATTGAAATCCACAAATTTTTTCAGAAAACAAATAAAATCCTGGATTCTGTCAAATAGAACAGTCGCTTGAAAAATCAATTTTCTATTCCTTATATTTTAATAATTACTGTTTATACGAATCTGTTGAAACACTTTATTTGTTATTGGTTACATGGAAAAGTGACTTTGGCTGAATTTCGTGAGCCTGTTTACGATTATGTACAAAATAATTCTTGGTACGAATAAAGAGATAGTTAGGCCCTGTCTCCGGAGCCCACACATATTATTATTATTAAATGAAAATGTTCAATGGTGTTATGTCAGGAGAACTGTGTTAACAATGGCATGGGCCAGTATTGGAAATCTACAGATCACCAAAAATTCTTTCCAGAATATCATTCCCTAATCAGAATTATGTGGAGGGACACCATCATGCTAATTATTTCTGTCCAAAACCATAAACCTCATAAATTGCCTATTTGCATTGAATATGATAAGGCCATAGCATGAAACACGAATAACTCAAAAGCAGTTTCACCTAGTCATAGGGTTGGTTATACATTTCCACATTTTGAAATGTAAATATTGCTATATATTTGATACCTATACTTCGTTAACCTATATGTAGTGTCTAAGGGGGCTACAACTATGTGAAAAATTAAAATCAAATTCCGTACATTTTAGACATAGAATTCATCAAATTTGGAATGTTCAAAAAACTTATTTCATCTGAATATACGAAAGTTTATAGCAACTTCCGGTAAAATCGGCAAGGGGGATTCAACAAAAATATTTTAGATACATCCGGAGTATCACGAGAACTCAAGATACCTTCCAAATTTCTTTTTGATAGTACAGAAATTGATAGAAATATCCATCGATCAAGCTCGTGAATTGTCCCGTGTGCGTATGCAATTCAACCAGGAGACATCACAAACTAATCGAATAATTACAGAAATATGAACTTACATCAGAATAAGCCATTGTTACAGCCAAATAATGATGATTTCACGAAATGATGCAGATAAATTAGAAAGTTCAGTACTGAAAATCAACGAGGTTCAATGTAAATGTATGTCTATGTCAGGAAAAAAGCGTAATACAATTCATAGAAAATGGTAATCCAAATATTACTCATGTCAGCCTATTAAAGATTTTCCAAGAGGAAGTTCACAAAGGACCATATGGTTATAGTAATAATGCTAAAACTCCCTCATAAACACTCGTAGATTTTACCCAGAGCCATAGACTGTACGGCTATTACTATTATTTGCCGTGGTGTTCCGGAGCATTTAGGCATCTCACATTAAACTTGCTGTACAACAAGGCAAGTAGCCGCCTAACGAAACCGATGCACTTGAGACAAATTCTCGCGCATTGTGGCCAAAGACCTAAACCGCTAAGCTAACAATGATTTGTACCATTATTTCCACACATTGGTTTGGGTGGAGCCTGTGGAGTTCAAAGTAAACCTCGATATGTTATCCATTTTTCCACTGGTCCTACTTTCGTGGTTGGGGAAGACTACATCTGGCTCAATGGCTTGTATTTCCCTAAGGGTGGGGAAACAGTAGTTCTAATAGATTTGGTACTCCCCATTTTCTACGACGGACTTAATATCTCCCGGGGCATAAAGTAACGAGGACGTCTGGTCTACACCATTTAATGTTATCTATCATTTAATAAAATTGCATTATTTTTGTATTAAAAAATTTTTAGTAACTTTTATAGTTCTACAGTTGAAATCAAAAAATACTTTCAAACAAAAATCAGAAACCAGGTAATTGGTGAACAAGTGAGTTTTCTATTTTTTTGGTGAAAGTTTCAGTTTCTGACATTTAAATTACTGAAATAGCCAAGTTTAGCTACAACTATCATATCATTTTGTTACTGTTGTAAAAGTTACTGAAAAATCACAGATAATGCAATTGTATAACCCTACAACCACAGTTTCTTCTCGGCTTATTCATTTTATCACGAATAGGCCAAACAGAACTTCTCCATTTCTTAAAGCAAAATTGATAAATCTAATCCATCGGATGGAAAGATTATACTTATTATCAGAACAGTGAGTGAGTTAGTGGTAAGAACGATAGTAGATACGAACAATCGAAACGTCGTGACTTACACCATAGAGAATAAATTCCTCTCTCATATTTAAACAGTGGAAATCCAAAACAATTTCAGTCAAACTATAATGTTGTCGACCAATAACAAACAAAATTTTACCCAGTTATGTGCTCCTAGGTTGTTTTAATTTGTAGTCTTCCAAACGAATCTAGTTTTTGGAAACAGTACATCAGATTTGCCCTCCTGACATCATTGGGGTGGTCCACACCAGATGTCTATAATACCTCCTGACCCCGTTGTTGAGTCTGCCTCTGCATAAATAATGGAAGTTGTTTGCGAAAGCATATACGGTCCTTTTTTGTCATAAAGTTTCTGGATGGGCTGAGGTAGCAAATCGAACAGTCAAGCCTATGCCTAGGGTTAGACAGGAAGATCCCCTCTCACCAATGCTCTTTTGTCTAGTCATTCACCGTGTGCTCAGCACACTTAACAAGCAAGGTGGATTCATGAGATGAACGTATCTCATGATTATCATTCGCGTACGATCTGGTGCTATGCTAAACCTCAAAGGTAGGCGTAATCTCAATATGCTTGATGCCGAGTTGGCTTGCTTCAGTTTAATGCTGAATCTGGAAAAGTGTATTACTCCGTGGTAGCGTCGGGCCGCGACAAGAAGAAGATTGTGGATCGGCCACAGTTCTCCCTCTAGAGGCAGGCCATTCGCCAATGTGCGGTCATGAATCTTTGAAGCTACATCGAAGTTAAGTTTATTGGTTTAAAGGTAGATGAGGTCAAGGTGTCGCTAGTGGGCCAACTGGATCATGTGACCAAGGCACCACTGAAACCTTAGCAACGCCTCAATATACTACAAACGTACCTTATACCGAGACACATCCAGGCGTGTGTACTCGGAAAAGATTCGTCCAGGTATCTAAAGAAGTTACCTTTAGAGCAGCGGTGCGCCATTGGCCCCATTCACCTAAGGACGTGGCAGTAAGATATTTCTACATGACCCTCAAAGGCTCCTATATAAATGGGATCAGGTTATCCGGAATTACTCAGCCGCTCGGATTATGAGTAGTCGCGTACGAGTAGTTCACATTCCTTAATCTAGTTCGATATAAGTGATACGAATGATAATCCTTTTCTCCCACAACGACCACCCGCTAAATTCGCGGCAATCAGCGATCACACGTGGCGCCAAATCACACAAGAATACTGCGTTTAATGAAGAGGTCATTCAGACGTGTCGTGCTGATCCTACTTCGGGAGCAGATCCCAATAGTTAGATACTTAGTGTTTGATGGCTAGGTTATCTGTTGTTCATTTGGTCGAAATGATAATAAGGTCTTACACCATCGACCACGTTGGGAAGAGCACATGATGCGTTTTTTATGTCCACCGTTCTGATAATTTTTCGTAGAGGAAAAAAACAAATCTTTTTTTTGAGTACATGGCTTCTGAAATGTAGAACTATATTCATAAAGCTGAAATGATGAGCAATGCCCTATCGTGTATTGTTCAGTGTATACATAACTCTTTCGAATGCGACGCGATGCACAACAAGTGGTAAAGAATATTCGGATAGACCAACCTAGAAATAGGCATGAATCCGAAACACCTAGTGATTAAACTATCAAACCTGGTAAAAGATACAGGCCTATTCAACTAGGAACCACTGACGACAGAATAGTACAATAGACCCCAGCAGGTCTCAATGTTACGAGACCCCCTCACGGGTGAACCCTGCATCTGGCCCGTCAGCTTCAAACACCAACCAACCAAGAACAACTGAGCTTCGAAAATGAAATCGACAAACTAAGACGGAAAGTCAGAGGGGAAATTGAGAAATCCAGAGGGCAGTATGTTTGGTCCCGAGGAATTTTTTTTATTTTTGGTCTATAAAATGAGTGTGATATGGGTTGCTTGTATGCCAATACACCTGACTACCGGATTTCCCTACTTTCCGTTAGAAATCAGTGTAGCTTTCCCTAGTTGCTTTGGCCGTACTTTTGGTTCTACTCACTGGTACAATTTACCCAATAGCTTTGTTGATTTACCTATGAAGAAGTATTATTTTATTAACGTTATAATGGTTGTTGGGTGCTCTGAGCAGACGAAGTGAGTTAAGGACCACGACCTTCATCCGACTAGAATTTCTGCCATCATAAGACAAGTCGGTATAGTTCAGTATCCAGGAAAGTAGCCACCGCATCCCATGCTCTCTTCATCTATGATTTCATAAAACGAAACCAAATATCATGTGGAACGAGAATACTTAGTTCTGGAATCCTACAAACTATATCTGCTTATTCCCCACAAATAATGTTGATGAGAAGCGTGAAGATGGTCATCAAGCAAGCGAGCTCGTTCAATGCACCCAATCGTTGAAAGCCCTGGCACTCGTACAGCTATAAATATTTTGAGATTCATGAAAATATCTTGATTATTCAACGAGTTATGGAAAAACTTCAACAGTTTAATTTGAGGAAGTAGCTGTATTCAAAACCTACTTATGAGTTTAAGAGAAGAATTTCCTCACTGCGTTTGACAATTTTAATTTTCAGGATCTACGGTTTCTTCCAATATCCAACTCTACCCATTGCCTCCTTTTGTGAAATCGCCGCATTTATTATATGTTTTAGTATTCCATTGATAAATACCAAAATTTCTTGAAGTTTTGTTGAATCCACACCAACGTTTTTCATATTTTCCAATAGCAATATATTAAATCGTTCTGTATGACGAGCAATACTTATTGTGATCATTAAATCAGGCTTCGTTTATACGTCCGAAGGAGTATTTCGAAATAACACTTCATACCCAAACTTGTTATTTGTAAGAGCGTGTAGGTGGAAAGACCACCAAAAATTAACTACGTCGGCGTATAGTTACAGAATCAAAAAAGCAATAGAGCAATAGATATATTAAGGCAGTCAGATTTTTTATCGGAAGAAAATGAAGAATTGATGGGTTAGTTAAATCACACCGAAGTTTTTCCAGAAGTTGAAAGGCAGTGGCGTTCCATTTCTTCAATAATTTTATTCACCTATTCGTTCTGGATTCCTCTGAATCGTAAGAAATAAATGGGAGATTAATAGAATCTATTCAACTATCATATCATCTGTTGTTTCAGAAAACTTTTTCTAGCAAGGGGTCGGAATGATTCGTACTTATTAGTTGTACTTGTGTGAAATATGTGGATTTGGTCTCTGCCACTATCAGCAAAAAATACATGTTCACTTCTCAATGCATCCTGCAGGAGTTTCCGGCCACACTTTAACACAACTGATAGAACTTCCCTGTCAAACTTCTTTGCAATTATGCTTATACTTTCCAATATGATATTTTGTTTTTCAAGAATAACCTCGGTTTTTGAATACAATTTTGGCTGACAAATTACAGAACTTACGTTCCTTCTATAATGTCTGTAGAAGTTGAGATGAAGAGTAGATAAACAATGCCGAAGCTGGGACCGAAGAGTGTCCCAGAATCGGCATTGCTCCACACGGTGAATCTCTCGATGGCCACGTCCATCGAGTTCTTGCCGTTGGTGGAGGGTTGGTGCTGAAGAAGATGACGTGTTCGCCGAAGAGTTTCGGGGTGGGGGAGTTCAAAACGTTTCACCCTAAGTGGCGCGCGTCTTTTCTGCAAAAAAACATGGCGGCGATGCAGCGGAAGGCAAAAAAACATGGCGGCGATGGAGCGGAAGGGGCGGCGATGGAGCGGAAGGCAAAAAAAACATGGCGGCGATGGAGCGGAACGCAAAAAACATGACGGCGATGGAGCGGAAGGCAAAAAAACATGGCGGCGATGGAGCGGAAGGCAAAAAATCATGGCGCGATGGCGGAAGTTATGAAAAAACTTCTTTCCCTCACGTGATTCGCTGAGAGCAATTGGCTGGAAGAGAAAAAACATGGCCGCCGCCGCCGCCACCTTAATTGACAAAACAAAAAAATTAAATATGAAAAATGTCTACTGTCTTAGAACACAAACACACAACAGAAAATTATGATGGACGACTTATTATTAATTCACTCGCTCTCGAATGAAATTCCAAAAGAAAAAAAATACGTCTCCGTGCGCTGTAGTCGTAAACAGCGATACGCCACATCTGGTGTTTACTCTCTCTCCAATGAAATTCTAAGAAATAGCGATAAAGCACGTATCTTGAATGTTTACTGTCTGCTCTCTCAAGTTGAACGAAATTCTCAGTAAACACGACGATGATCCATTTTTGACCTTGAAATTTTTTTCAGATTTTTCTCACACATCCGGTGTCTGTTTACGCTGCTCGAGCTAAATTGACCTTGGAGTTGTTTACTGTTATTGCGCAATTTGGGTTTTCCCCAGAACGACCATTGCATACATTTGCAGCGTGGGTTACGCGAACTCGGCGTGGAGGTGGACGGCGTGGGTCACGTGACACAGAGAGTTAATACGTACGTTCACAGCGAGCCTGCGTCATTTCATTATCTGCGTTCGAAGCAACAACAAGGGCCTCTCTGCCGCTCTTCTGTCTCTCGCTTTTTTCTATACAAGTGCATTGTTTTTATTGTGAGTGCCATTTAATTCGTGATTTGCAAGGGTCAGTAGTAGTAGTAATTATTCTTTTTTCTTTTTAGCGATTGTTTCAAGTGTGCCTATTTCTTTCGATTCACTTTTTGTAGTGTTTCTTTTTCAAAAAAAAATCAGAAAAGTTCATTTGTTTTTCGTCTCATACAGAGTCTCTCTCTCACAAAACGTCATATTTTTTTTGTTTTTCATACAGTGTGTGTGGATTGCATTTTCATCATAATTCCTTCTCATACAGGGTGTCTCTCACAAAGTTCCATTTGCTATATACAGTGTGATTGGAATATTTTATTTTTATCATATTTATTTCTCATACACGGGGTGAATCATAAAAATCATTTTTCATTTTGAGTGAGTGAGTGAGAGTTATAATACAGCGTGTATGATTTTTTTTTTCATTTTTCAAATGATTTCGCAGATGTCTCATCTTCTCGACGAAATTAACAAGATTTCGTTGACTTGCAGGAAGAACCTGCGGAAGTTGTCTGAGCTACCGAAGAACAAACCCCATCTGATCCTTGGCGCTGAAGCGAAAACAACCAAATTTGGAGAGTCCATCCTAATGGAGTTGGAGGAGTGTAAAGTATTCCTGCCAAATCGAGTGACTGGTGCATTCAAACCCATCCTCGACAAATTAACTGAGTCCCAGCATATGCTCATCTACAGGGGCGAACAGAAAAATGCCAATCAAAATCATTCGCAGCAGCTGTTTGAGATCGCTAAAGCCTGAAGACGCTGACGACGCCGCCGCCACCGTTGGAAACAAAGAGTAAGTTTCTTGTATTTTCATTTGACATTTTCTTGAAATTTTGTGCGTCTGTTGAATAATCATCATCATCATGTCATCTGACGCTATTATTGCACACAGTATGGAGATGGTAGCCAAGTTGCGTAAGGTCAAAAAAATCCTCAAAAAGGGTTGTACTGATGAAGAACGCAAACATTGGCTGGCCCATTGCAAGTACACCGCCCGCCTGATCAATAGTGCGATCGCGGCAGTGGATTGCATAGGCTCTCTGAGAAAATTACAAACTTTATGCGGACACTTGAAAATTATACGAAATTCAATCAAAGAGTCAGGTCAACAACAGCCAGGCGTCGACGTGGTGGTGGGAGAGGGAGTCAAATCAAAATTAACATCTCGAGTAAAGTGGGAGGACTTGAAATAGGCATTTTCTTCGCGTTTACGCACCGGTATAATTATAAATTTGAAACATAAAGATATTGGGCAATTTTTTGGTGATGCATTCATTCTATTCAAAAGCAGAATTCAAAATTTATTGAAAAAACATCCAAGCATCAAAGTCAATGCGACATTTTGGGGTAAATTCGTGAAAAATTCCTTAAATCAAGAACAAATAATAAGCGACTATAAATATTTCAACACTAAAAACGTTGTTATCGATAGGGGTACAACTTTGAAACAGTGGTTCCTAGAAAATGTCATCGATCAAATTCAAAACAAACTGTCGGAATTCGCGGACAAAGAAAGTGGCTGGAGTCTTCAGAAAAATGTTAGTTTGGAAATCAATACGAATTAATCGGACGTGGGAAACGGTTCGTCTTTCATCGAGCTGCCAAAATCTATTGCGAATAAAAAAGCATGCATTAATATGAAAAATGAAGATGATGCGTGTTTCGCTTGGGCCGTCGTTTCGGCCTTGTACCGTGTTGAATCGGGTAAACATTGTGCTAGAACATCATCATACCCTCACTATTCAAATGTACTGAACTTGGATGGAATCGACTTTCCTATGAAATTAAAACAAATTACCAAATTTGAGCGATTGAACAACATATCTGTGAATGTGTACACCTTGGAATTGATTCAGCAGCAGGCGAACAAGGAGGCATTTTTCGTTACTGTTCCGAGCCGACTCACGAAACAAAAATTAGACAAACATGTCAATCTTCTCCTCATTCAAAATGAATATCACCCGAAATTAAATGATTACGAGGCACCACCACTGGAAATCGCCGACGCCGATGATGCCGTCGGCGATGACATAAAATACCATTATGTTTGGATAAAGGATTTATCTCACCTACTCAGTCGCCAACTCAGTAAAAATGGACATAAAACATTCATTTGCGACAGGTGTTTGAATTATTTTACGAGTGAGGAGAAACTCGACAGTCATACTGTTGATTGTCAAAAATTAAACGAGAGCAAAATTTCATTTCCTTCGTATGATCACGTAGAATTTCGGGATTTTGTACATAAAGAAATAGTGCCCTTTGTAATTTACGCGGATTTTGAGTCGATTTTGGAACAGTTTAATGACGAAGAATGCACCTCACATACGACAAAGTACCAAAAACACATTCCTTTCAGCGCTGGATTTTATTTCAAGTGTGCATATGACGATACTTTGTCATTTTATGATAGTCGTCGGGGCCTCGACTCCATGGATTGGTTTGCGGAGAGAATGGGGGCCATAGCCAAATTTGTGGAAGCCAAAACTTTGGATATTGTCCCCATGATCGTCTCACTTCCAGATAGAGCGACAGCGCCATGTTGCCACATCTGCGAAAAACCTTGGAAAACTAACGACAAAATTGTAATAGATCATAATCACTACACGGGAGCATTTCGTCGATATGCGCATTGCAATTTGAACTACAAAAAGTCGTTCGTTGTGCCAATCATTTTCCACAATTTATCCGGATACGACAGTCATTTTATTATTCGAGATATAGCAAGAAGGGGTCGAGTCAGCCTGTTGCCTGTCAACAAATAAAAATACATTTCTTTCACCCAGTACGATGGCAACACTGACATTAAATTTCGATTCATTGACTCTTTTCGCTTCATGGGCATGAGCTTGGAGCATTTGGTGCAATCACTGACCATCCATGACTTGAAGATTTCAAGGCGCGAATTTGCCCGTTTCGATGCCGACCGGTACGAGTTACTCACTCGAAAAGAGGTATTCCCATACGATTTCATCGATTCGATGGAGAAATTGGAATGCCCAAGTTTGCCAGCGCGATCAGTTCTACAACAAGTTGAACGATTGTGGCATCACCGATGCCGAATACGAGCATGCGCAGAACGTGTGGCGGTCGTTCAACTTGACAACACTGGGCGAGTACTCTGACCTATACATGAAAACCGACACATTGCTCTTGGCGGATATTTTCGAAAATTTTCGAAATATCGGCCACGAGACGTATGGGTTGGATCCTGTGTGGTATTACACCCTCCCGGGATATTCGTGGTCCTGTATGTTGAAGTACACCCAGTGCAAATTGCAGATACTGAAAGACGTCGACATGCTTCTCTTTGTCGAGCGAGGAATTCGTGGCGGCATCAGTCAGTGCTGCAACAGATTCTCCTCGGCCAATAACAAGCACATGGGTGAAAGGTATGACGCCTCCAAACCGTCGACCTATTTGCTATATCTCGACGTGAATAATCTGTACGGTTGGGCCATGATGGAATATCTTCCGTACGATGGCTTTAAATGGCTCGAAAATGCAGCCGATTTCGATGTGTTGGAAGTGTCGGACACCTCGCCCATCGGCTACATTCTCGAAGTCGATTTGGAGTACCCCGAACATCTGCATGACAAACATAAAGATTTACCCTTGTGTGCCGAGCACCGTACACACCCAGGCTCGAAATTACCAAAATTGATGACCACGCTGTACAACAAGGAAAAATATGTTGTGCACTACAGGGTGTTGAAACAAGCACTCAAACACGGCCTTGTACTCAGGAAAATCCACAAGGTGTTGCAATTCAATCAGTCGGCGAGGCTGCGTCCCTACATTGAATTAAATACGAAATTACGCTCTCAAGCAAAAACTACTTTTGGTAAAAATAACTACAAACTAGCCAATAACGCAGTGTTCGGAAAAACCATGGAACACATACGGAAGCACCGTGTGGTGAAAATGGTCTCCTGGTGGGGGGGACGATATGGCGCAAAAAATCTGATTGCCAGTCCAAATTTCAGAAGTCGCACCATTTTCGACGAGAGCCTCGTCGCTATCGAGATGGCAAAGACGGATTTGATATTCAATATGCCCTTGTACATAGTAATGTCGATTCTCGATATTTCCAAGGTATGCGTGTACGATTTCCATTACGGCTTCATGATGGAAAAGTACACGCACGATCAGTGCAAATTGATGTATACGGATACTGATTCGCTCATTTATGAAATTAAGTGCGATGATATTTATCGGGATTTGATTAGCAGTCACATTGAAAAATTCGAAACGAGCGACTACCCAAGCGACAACCCATTTGACATTCCCCTCGAAAATAAAAAAGTACCCGGCTTGATGAAGGACGAAGCCAATGGTCGTATCATGACAGATTTCGTGGGGCTTCGATCAAAGTTGTACACCTATAAGATACAAGGTGGAAAAACCATAAAAAAATCCAAAGGGGTCAAATACAGCGTTGTCGAAAATCACATCCCTTTTGAAGATTATGTGGAATGTCTGAAAAACATTGTGGAAAAAATAACTTCGCAACGCTGTATTCGATCCTTTTCATACAAAGTTTTTAGTGTAGAGCAAACAAAGATCGCTCTCAACCCCCACGACGACAAGCGCTGTTTGATTGTCGGCTCTCATGACACTCTGCCGTGGGGTCATTACAGTCAGTTAGATATCCAATAGAATTTAAATGTTTTTTCAGAGAGCACATACCCACACACGCACACAAACACACACCACCACCATGGTAGACACTTTGAAAAATGTATGCTGTCTGCAAGTAGTCAGATGTACATCATCAATAGTTGAATTCATCGAGGCCTCACCTCTACCATGGACGCTCACTGATCGAATTTTGAAAATGTTTGACGATGAAAAATGGGTACAAATCTATAAGCAGGCTCAGAGCGTCAAACGAAATTTCAATGATCTGAGTCACTTAGAGTACATGAGAGAAATCAGCTTTGAAGATAGGTGTGAAGCTCTCAAAAATCAAGACTGGGAGGGTCATTTGCACGAAGACCAATACTGTGTGTGGGCGAATGCATATCGTATTCCAAAATATAATTTACGATTTTGCCGCACTTGCTATAAAGCATTCAGAAGGGCTATGCAAAACCATCCGGTTCACAGCATCAGAGACCATCAACATATGGTGTTCGGTGTAAAGCACATGGACAATATATATCAATGTGGCAAATTTTGGTGTCACAACAGATTTGATGAAGTACTGTTCACTTTGAAAACGAGCAGCCAATGCTACTGTGACCTTCATCTGCGTGGTGGTGGTGAGCCCTACGGATTAGATCTCACATATAAACGCTTCATAGGCTCAGGGGATGAGGATTCAGAATTCGATAAATGAGATTGCCAAACACACACACACAAAATTTCAAGAAAAATGTTGAATGAAAATGCAAGAAATTGTGCTCTTGTTTGTTTCTTTCCACACACACACACACACACTATATATATTATTAATCAAATAATAGTCGATTATGTTTTATATTTATGATTGAATAAAATCAATATGTAATCCGTGTCTGGATATTATTATATTTTTTTTCACCCTTCCAATGTCCCATTCAAAATCCCACATATTTTTAGAGATCACTTTTGCATCAAAAAAGGGTTACTTTTTGCGCAAAAAAGGATAATTTTTTTATACGAAAAAGTGACACTTTTTTCTGCAAAAAAAGTGTCACTTTTTCATGCAAAAAAGTAACACTTTTATTGACATGGTGGAAAAAGCTGAGTGAAAGCTGAGTGATTCACTCAGCCACTCAGCTTTCACTGAAAATGCTTCACTCAGCTTTTACCACCATGTGAATAAAGGTGTCACTTTTTTTCATTCAAAATTACATGTATTCTTATGGGAAAATGGCAATTTTTTTGATAAAAAAAATGACCAAAAATTGACATGGTGGAAAAAGCTGAGTGAATGCTGAGTGAAAGCTGAGTGAATGCTGAGTGACTCAAAATTCACTGAAAATGCTTCACTGAAATCCTTCCACCATGTCAATTTTGGGTGTTTTTTTTTATCGAAAAAAGTGTAACTTTTTGCATCAAAAAAGAGCACGTTTTTTTGCTAAAAAAATTGGAAGAATAATTCAATCAAAAATGTGATACTTTTTTACATAAAAATTGGCATGTTTTTTTAAGCAAAAAATGGGGAAGGGTATTTTCGAGTAGCAAAATTAAAAAATCAAAAATATTCTAAGATATATATATTTTCATAAACGTATTGATGGGTGATCTACAAACTACGCATGTGTCGCACCTGATGGCGCACTGTGAGCAGCACGCCAAGTGTCTGCATGGCATAAACAATACATTTAGTTCATTCACAAGACATACACGACACATCATCACCGTGTTCTGTGAGTCTATGTTTATGACATCTGTGGTCACTTTGCTGCTCATGTCACCTTTCACTTGTCGTTCTTCTGGAGCAACATCAGCGCCATCTGTCGGTGGTGGTGGTGGTGGCGGTGTCATCCATGTGTCATCTGTCACTCTGCTAATGACATCTGACACTCTTGGTTCTAGAGGGACATCAGCGCCATCTGTCGTCGGTCTGTGTTTGTGCTCAGAGTAATAACTACGACCGAAGTCACAATGGGGGCTCCATCGACGATGGTCAGCCATAGGATCGTCATTGGGCAGCCATCTGAACCCTTCTACTTGGCACGAAAGACATGCAACTACATCTTCCGAAAAGGTATACGTAAAGCCTGCATCGGCTAACTTACTTGCAGGAAATGTCCAGCTTCGATACGAGTCGAGTCTTGTTTCGTACTGCTGCATCTCTCTCTCTCGGCATACACACAGACACACTGCCCACTGCATACTGAATTAAAACGCCAACTCTGCTCTCAATATATACATTTATTTCGTTTCGTAATCAAACATTACTTTATTCGGCAAATAGCATAGGTATTCACGAAAACATAGATGTTCATCATCTTTTGATGATATAGTACACAAGTTTATAGCCTCATCAAATGACAAACCATTGTTTTTAGCTAGAGTATTTGCACTGCTTAATAAATCGTGATAATATTGACTAAAGTTCATATTCAATAGATATTCAAATCTTGTCGCCATCACAGTAGCATCTAGATGTAGGAATTCTTGAACATCCGCTTCCGTCAGGTAGAAGTAGGTGTCATTCTTGGAAACTCGCACTTGTTAACTCTCTGCATACGTGTGTAATTCCAAATCCATAACATCGTCCCAGTCGAGTTTGATTCGGATAGTCTTGGCTGCTGCTGCTGCTGCTGCTGCTGCATTCGGGCCATTTCGGCTAGTGTAAAGCAACTGATTAATGTCCCCCACGAATTGGCCCCATTCAAACATGCTGAAGGACAGGCTAGAGCATATGGTGTATTGGACCTTGCACACGAGTTTCACTGTAGGCACGAAACTCCGAGCAAAACTTATGCCGCATTGCAAGCTCAAAACGTCGGTGTTGCAAAACTCGTAGGTGGCGTTGCACGCGAAGAAACGTTCCGCTTTGATGGCCTCCTTGTACATGTCACATATTCGATCTAAATCTGCAATTCGATCTGCCCACTCTCGGTCCGATGATGATGATGATGATGATGATGATGATAATGATAATGATGAAGCTGACGCCGCCGACGCCACCGACGCCGACTCGTAACCAGAGGACTCTTCAGAAGACTCGACAACAACGTTGTTCACTGCACCAAACATGTTGACTGACTAATCTCTCTGCACCGTTTGGCATCGGTTTATTTCTCCGCTGCCACCGCCGCAATCACCCCTCACCCTCCCCCCATACACCGGCTCGAGTTTCTATGTCGTCGAGAGCTGAGAGACGACGACGATGAAAGCCCCCCTTTTCCAGTTGAGATTGTACCAATTTTCCATTGAATTACATGCGATTTGTCGCATCAATCCCACTATTTCGAACCCCAGCCATTTCACGAGTACTTTACGACCCTTACGCCTGATGATTTTTTCCACTAGATAGACTTCGGGATTTTTTGTAGTTCTTGTTCGTAGAAAGCGCCGCTGATTGGTCGCCCTTCCAAGTCCTCCAGCAAATACGTGATTGGTTGGGTGATTCTCACTTTGACAACTTTGAATAGTTCCGTAGTCCAATTAGGCGTATACACTTTTTCGAAAACATGCTTGGCCTTGCTAATTCTCACGAAATCGCCAATTTTGAATTTTTTTCGACCAGCACGTTCGGCATAATCATACGTTGACTTATACACCTGTTTTTCATTGTCTTTGGTGACGTCACACGGTTTCATGCCGATCGTTCGATGTTTGCGCTGGTTGTAGTTTTTGGCAATGTCCGGAAAAATGTCCAGCCATTTGTAGGTACCATTCAAACTGAAATACTTGAAGAGATTCTTCTTGAGAGTACGTATAACCCTCTCTGCGATCGCGGCTTTCTTCACGGTATACGTACTGTAGTGTTTGATGTTGTACTTTTTCAGGAGAGTCTGAAAGCTGGAATTGTAAAATTCAGTTCCGAGATCTGACTGGAGGAGCTTGGGACATCTTTTCGCTTTCGACAATATGTCACTCATCGCTTCGGTGACGTCTCGACCAGTTTTGGTCTTCAGGGGGTGCACCCATAGGTACTTAGAAAAGGTGTCAATCACCACGAGAATATAATTTTTTGGCTTTGGAGTATTTTTGAAGATCAGCCAAGTCCATCTGCCACAGATCGTCGAGTCCTTTGATGATGGTACGTCTGCGAGGAAAATTTCTTCTGGCTGGAGCATGGAGCTCATCAACCAATTGTTTTTTCTCAGATGATGATGATGATGACGTCATTTCGCTAATGGCGGAGTCAATACACTAACTGCACTGGGCGTTACACCTTCTACTTAAGTGGCTGGAATATCAACAATATCCGGTGCCAATTTATCCAAGCGTTTCTTGGTATTTTCATGCTTTTTCATCGAAAGTGACATGAATTTCATCACTCGAATATCCAAGGCTGTTAGATTGTTTTTGGTGGTGTCCAGCTCGTCTTTGAGTTTGTGTATGACATCATCTTTGAGCTTCTGTATGACGTCATCAATGTATTTTTTGTTGGCAACATCATTGAGTGCACTTGGCGTTTCCACATTACATATTTTCACATGTTCAGCATCAATGTCCCCATTTGTCGTATAGTTGAGTATAACACCAGGAAAATGATAGGGCTGCTGCTGCTGCTGCCGTGCACGGCGAGCTGACGAAGTTTGACCGAACTTGTTGATGCTCATGATGCGACTGTGGCATGCAAAAAAACGTCTACGCTTTTATTTATCGAATATAATCTGCTTCTCTCAATTCATTGATGATGGCCACGATCTCGTTGTCGGTAGAGGTGCTGCCGGCATTTTTGGCGGCTACCAGAAGCCTATACCTGTCAATGAGCTCGTTCACATCGTCCCAGTACACGTATTCTATGGGTTTCGTGTTGTATGTCAACTGATCTGGGATACCACTGCCGTCGGTGAAACGACCTCGGCCTCGACCTCCACCACCACCTCCACCACCACCTATTTGTGATTGAGGATCTTTGAACATTGGTCGAATCAACTGTTCGTATTTGGCAGTCTGAGATGGATTCAACCTACCTCGCGCATCTACATGCGCACCTGTAGCTGTCAAAATTTGCTTGTATGCCGCCAAATCGGCTTTAGCGTATTTGGGATTTTTGTAGATAATCAAACTAAATAGTCCCGGAGTGGCCTCGTATGTTACACCATCAATGCGAATGTCCCCCGTGTCTTTGTCGAAGTCCATCAGCTTTCTACCGAGCAACCATTGCGCTCTTGGTTTGTCGTAAATGGGGCCGTAATTCACATCTATTTTGCCGGATTTGGCGCGATGGTCATTCACGAATTCAGTTGCTACTTCGGGATAAACTTCCAAGTAGTCATCCTCATTATCATCATAATCACCATCATCTGTGTGGTAGCTTTCTTCGTCTTCTTCCTTTTTCATAAAGTCTGGAGTCGTTGGTGTCGACGGTTCCTGTTTCTCTTCTTTTTTCACTGTCAGTCGTGATCGCTTGGTGAGTGGCGGCACTAACGCACTCAATCTTTTCAGCGGCACCGTAATAGGTTTGAATAATTTACTCAGTGCTTCATCATGCTCCGATTTTCCGAGTTTCAGACTCAGATACTTTTTTCGCACAATTTTCGACAACTGATTGACTTGACGTTTGCGTTCAGCTTTAGCAATCTCCGTCTCGATGCGGGGTGATGTGGTCGGCGCCATGGCTTCAGTACGAATGCCGTTCCACCTCGCATCACATTTGTATATATTTGTCAAAGCCCAGGCGGTAGCGCCCTTTGTTCACATCAAAATCTTTGACAATGACCAGAGATCCGAATTTTTCCTTCCAACAGGTGGCGCACATGCGACGAAATTCCTCAAAGGTGTAATCCGGAGAGACGTGCTCGTCGAAGGCGTGCTTCAAATTCATATCGTCTTGCCGAAAAAGCACTATAATGTTGCAATTGTCCCTGATCAGCTGTTTGGGTATTTTCGAGTAGGTTTGACACAAGTAGGTTGGGTCAATACCCTTGTGGCATGCCATGGCATAGAACTCTCTGATTTTATTCTGTTTGTCACACGCCACACCGTCAAATATGAAAATTGAGTTTTCTTTCGCCTTTGACAGATCGATTACCTCGTCGTTGTCCCTGTAAGGAAAATAACCTACGCCCTTGACTTGTTTGAGTACATCGTGCAGTAGATGATATTTAGGTTGGTACAGCGACTTTGAATAAACTTAAAAATTCTCGAAGCGTGCTCCGTTCGGGCTGAACAGCAGACTGAATACAGCGTTGGTCTTGCCACATCCGCTGGGGCCACAAAATATCGCTCGGAATGAATTCGGTAGCAGGGAGCCGTGTTTACGTATACCGTCGTCGTCACCGCCAATACCTCCTCCACCTATGGTATCCAAATTGACTATTTCCAGAGCCGGCTCTTGTTGCACCACTTTCATGTTTGAGTTGATTAATTTTTTGCTGAAGTGTGTGTGTGTGACCACGCCTACATCTGACATTCGAATGACATTTTGAGTGGAGTACAGTTATGTAAGTAGGTGTGCAACATCATTCGCGTCAGTGTCATGCTGACTGTCGAGCACGAAGGTCGTGGTGTGGTGAACTCTCTGATTAATCATCTGCCATTCGAGCTTCATTTGCCTGGATACCAGTACTGTGGACCGGGTACCAAACTACAGAAGAGATTGTAAGACTCACGATATTGCATACTTGCAAAACAAGTCTTTGAAGGAGAGACACAAGGCCGACTGGGCGCTGGAAAATTGAGCTTGGGAACGTGTCAAATCAAAAGACGCCAAATTCGGTGAGAAAGCTGCTGCTTGGCTGGTCACCACAACCATGAAGGCAAAACGTAATTTGGGGATGGGTCTGAAGAAGAAGAAGAAGACTGCTGCTGCTGCTGCTGCTGCAAAGCCAAAGTCTTTCTGTCGAGATGTGGTTAAGAAAATTACCAAGACTCTGCGAGAAACACTGAAACCTGATCAGCTGAAAGATCTGCGAAAATCCTCCTTGGTGGCACTGCGTGCTGCCCGTGCTCAAGTGAAAAAATTGGGTGGCCGCAAAAAAATCATAGTACCCCGAATAATACCGTTCGAAGCGAAGAGCGGTGGTGTGCTGCCTCTGCTTCCGATATTCGCCGCTCTGGGAGCGCTGGGCTCGTTGGCAGGCGGTGCCAGCACCATAGCCAGGATCATCATCTCCTCGGCCAATGCCAAAAAGAAATTGGAGGAAGACAAGCGTCATAATACCGCATTGGTGGCGACAACAAAGATGTAGGAGGTTCCGGTTTGTTTCTGCCCAAGACCGTTAAAGGCGGCTACGGTTTGTTTCTCAAGAAGAAATTTTCAAAAAACTCCCGCTGAAGCTGCCCAATAGAGCGTTGTACGATGAGGAATTACTTAAATATGTGAAACGTTTGAAAATACCTCAATTCATTGGTGTTTTCATGCGAGACAACTTACCTCGATCCTCATCATCATCATCGAAATTTCCCAAGTACAGAGAATGCGCAATCATCAATCTGGACTCGAGCAGGAATCGCGGAACGCATTGGGTAGCTTACGTGAAACGCGAACATGTGGTGAAATACTTTGACAGTTTCGGCAATTTGAAGCCGCCGGTGGAATTGGTGCGATATCTGGGTAAAAAAGTGAAAATCTTCTACAACGATCGCTAACAGACATTCAACCAAGTTAATTGCGGTTATTTGTGTTTGAATTTTCTATACGAGAACACACTCTGAGCGTGTGTGTGCGCGCGCGCGCGCGAAAATGAATAGAAAAGTGGTGACCTTTAATGACGAGCGCAGTGAGGTTCATTATATGGTGACGTGGCGTTTTGCATACAAAACTTCGCGCAAATCGTATTGGATGCAAGTGGCTAGACGAATAGCGCGAGCCTCACGCGTCTTGAATCCCATACTAGACTCTGAGCACAGAGCGCGCATATGGAATGGTTTAAATAGAAGTACATATCCCCATCCAGTGTCAGTCATGTCTTTGCTGTTGACAGTGACAGGTCAAACGTCGACGCTAACCGCAGACTTTTCTCCGCCGCTCCAATTGGACGAAGATAGCACTTACGGCTTGGCATTGATTGGTTTCCATTCATACAACAGCATACCGGACATATCGAGTGGTCGATTATATTATTCTGTCAAAGGAGCGCCATCTGTTAGCATCATCCAAATACCGACTGGGTGTTACGAAATAAGCGACATTGCCAAGTTTATACATAAACACATCGAGAGGCCGAAAGAAGCAAAGAAGAAGCAGAAGAGAGCCGTAGTGTCTAGTGGCGTTGGCAACGTCCTTGACGACGACGGTACCAACAAAAGCAAGGCTTTGTTCTCTCTCAAACCCAACACCAATACGCTGCAGTGTGAGATATACAGCAAGCTCTATAACATCGATTTTCGTCCCAAGGATTCCATAGGACGATTACTGGGTTTTTCCCCGAGACTATTGGAGGCTGGAAGCGTTCACTCATCCGACCTACCTGTGAACATTATCAAAGTTCGAACTGTTCACATCGATAGTAACATCACATCGGGTGCCTTCTTCAACAATCGTCCGGCTCACACCATATACGAGTTTGCCGTTCGAGAAGACCCCGGCTTTGCCATCGACGAAACGCCCTCGAATTTGATTTACCTGCCTGTGAACAAGACGGAAATACACAACCTAACCTTGAATAATCTCGACCAGGACTGTTGCAGTGTGAATTTCCGTGGAGAGACCATCATTATATGACTTGTGCTGCGCAAGCTGTCATAAAAATGGTGTTGGTATTTGATGAGAATGATGATCATGATGCCTTTGGGCATAAAAGTGCAGAAGGTGCTGGCATCAATTCAGTCGCGCAGACGCAGTCGAAGAGAGCAGACGCACACAATCTGCCTCACTCCAGCATGCACTTTCCCCAATCGTAAGGACATCATGTTACCAAGACAAGTGTTCGACGTGTACAATCATCCAAAGTTCCATCAACAGAGTTGAGACTCGAACGCACCACCCGTACGTCAAGTCCTTTCAAAATAATGACATCATCGAAATTGTCCTTCAGCAGAGCGATATGTGGATACTGATGAACAATGCCCTTGTGTGCATAGAGGGCTCTCTGACTCGTACCGCAGGAACGGGCAATGTTAGATTTATCAATAATGCCGGCGCATACCTTTTCGAAGCCATCTACTATGAAATCAATGGCAAAGAGGTGGACTCTGTTCGATCGCCGGGTATAGTGAGCACCCTTCGCGGCTATACTTGTTACGAGGAAAATGATGTGCGACACTTGAGCACAGCCGGCTGGACCTATCCTGGCGGAACGGTTCACAACGCACCCGACGGTTCGTTCGCCATGTGGATCCCGCTTAAGCATTTGTTGGGCATATTCCATGACTATAGATATGCCACCATTGGACGACAGTGCATTCACTTGGTGAGAAGTAGAAATGATAATAATTGCATGATGATAGAGGAGGTGGCGAATCCAGTAGTTGAAGCCACCACAGCCACACTGACGATCACGAGCGTTGTACTCAGAGTCAAACATGTGGTGCCCAATGACGACATTCGTCTGAAATTGCTGCAGTCCATCAAAACAGACGCTCCTGTAGTGATTTCGTATCGCAAGTGGGACATACACGAGTTGCCTGCACTCACTCAGGGTTCCACCAAGGAAGTTTGGGCTGTGAAAATGGCACGGCCATGGAGAGTCCCCGATTCGTCATTGTGGCCTTCCAAACAAATCGGATTGGCAATGCGGCTCGAGATGCGTCCTATTTCGATCACATCGACATCAGCGACATACGCCTAACCATGAACAGCGATACTTACCCGCATGAACGTATGCACTTGGAATTCAACAGAAACAACTTTGTCGAAGCCCATCGAGCCTACACGGAATTCTATCCGAGCTATGCCAATTGTCCGAAGAAGCGATTACGGAGCATTCAAAAGCAGAGCGACCGTGTTCGTAATAGACTGTTCCCGCAGAGCGGAATTCATGAAATCCTCCACTGTCGATGTCAAACTTGACATCGAGGCCAGAGTCGGATTTCCCGCCAATACTCGAGCCTATTGCATCATCATTCACGACTGTGCTGGAACACTTGCCCTTGAGCGAGATTGTACGCCGTCTGTCATAAAAAAAATAGTGACATACAGTAGTAACAGTAAGTAGTGGGGGAATCCACTCTTTGTTTGGGTGTATGTATGTATTGCAGGCATCGACAGGTCGAGAGCGTCAGTTGTGAGCCAAACGTTCAGTTGTTTAGTCGGTGTTTATTAATCTCGCTCTATCTCTCCGAGTGTGTGTCTCTCAGTTAATCAAAGCAGTGAATCAGTTCAACAATCATCAAACAAACAAAAACGCAACAAGATGAAACTCGTAGCCTGTGACATTCAGGGTTTCACTGTGTGCGGTGAATTCCAACCCAAAGAGCTTGCCATCACCGACGGGCATCGCACAAACCACTTTTTATTCAAAGCCGTAGTGCCATTCCATGACCTGAGCGAAGCAGATAAACGGCAAGTACGATATTTGGAGAGAAATATCCACGGCATTCCATACTCTGATGGCTATGTCGAATTCAACGAGATCCAGGAAGTGCTGCGCCCCATCATCGAGGCTGATGTGGTATACGTGAAGGGTAATCAAAAATTCGATTTTTTGCTGAAGTGTGTGCTCGATCTGCCTAACCCTTTCAGAACCAAGAGATAAAATTCAAAAATTTGGTATTAAACATGGATGCAGCATATGGACAATATTTTGTTACTTTACATTCTAGTGTTTTCTGTCACATCGATATGTCCTTTGGGGTCATTGGTGACCTTCACAATTGTGTGCCGTGGTATCCAACAATGCAGAGTCACAATTGTGAAGATTCACAATTGAGTACTACGGTATTCAACAATGTCTAGCCATAATCTTGAAAATTCACACTTATGAGTAACGGTATGCTGTGACGATAAGGTACAATCGTATTAAGGGTTTCAGGAGTGAAGTTAGGATAAAATCGTAAAATTAAAATATATTCTTCACAAAAATATGAAAGTAAATGAAATAACAAATTCAGATACAAGAAACTCAATAAATTCAACTATATTTTTCTGGGTCTCCCTTGCTGACAAAACTGCCTATTCTCCAGTGTAGTTTCTCAAAACTTGACAAAGGAACATTGCCTTCCTCATCCTCCGATCCTTCTGAACTATCATTTGGTATTTTCATTCTGAGTTCCAAGTTGTGTTGGACCATAAGTTTCATATATGTTCTCTTCTCCCTCAATTTCTAAGTCTGATCCAATTTTATCTAATGAATCGAATCTTGCATCTGGATTTTTCTGCAGATGATCCAGATATAATTTGTCCATAAAAATAAGAGGAGATCTCAGAAAGTTTTTCTACATTCTGTCGGTGTTGAGAACCGACACTAACAATTGTGCAAGATGAATTTAATTGTATTCTCTGAGTCTTCGATACTGAAATTTATTACTATTTCTACTGAAAAACTCTATTATGATCACTCATCAATGAATTGCATGCATCAAATGAGAGATTTTTTGGTTTTTAGAATCAAAAAACGTGAATTTACTTCTGGAACCCATTGATGTCATGACACACCTCCACCTATTGCCATATAAAACTCCACTGAGACGAATATTCCGTGCCAATTTGATACAGACATTTTGTTTATATAATTCACAATCGTGTGAAGCAGTATCAGGCCGATACAAAATGTAACCTTAACCTTAATGATACTTTGGATAAGGCGTCACAATTGTGTGCGATGGTGCTCTAAGGGCTAAGAGACCACACATCGTCGATATTGCGGCTACTACAAGTACAGTCGTCACAACGCCTCCACCGATACTCGAGAAGCAAAGCCCGCTCTGTTTGAATCATATAGCATCCGGAGAAATAGAAGTGCATTGTGCCGTGAGACACTGTTTCGATATCTGGCAATGGATATCGTCACACCTGATTTGGTGAGGCCCCACGGCGATCACGACGACGACCACGACACTCCTATCAATCGGCACTTGCAAAATTTGCGCAAGCTCAAGGCGCACATAGCAGAGTACGAGCACAAGCTGTGTATTTTCAAACGCTTCCAAAATATGCAAATTAACGATGGTAAATGGATGGGGCAGCAGCAGCAGCAGCATTCACCGATCCACCACGTTCTGCCGCCGTCGCCGCCAGTGCCAAGTCCATGACGTCAGCCACACCAAGACTAGCCGAAATCACACGAAATATTATTATTCATATTGTATTATTATTATTATTATGTATTAATAGATGTATAAAACCAATTTTTCTCGATTTATTTAGCGGATCGAATGAATGAGAGAGAGAGAGAGAGAGAGAGAGACTGAAAGGAATACGAGTCATGTACATTGAGCAATGGTGTATGTGTGTGTGTGTGTGTGTTCCTCTCAGTGTATATATTTGAGTGACATATACGCTGTTTCTCAGTGTACATTGAGTTGTCGTCACGATGACAACAAATTATATAATTCTAGCAGCCGTTCTGTCGAACGTACTGTATATTAGCCCGCCATATGAGTACGGTGAGGTATTGGTATCGTATTTGCACGACGATGATTCGAGTACTTCGAATTGGACGAAAATGACTCAGGCGCTAGCCAATGATGGATATTTGCCTGTGTTGAGAGCCGAAATCCCGATGAACACCTCATCGTACAGACTGCGGAAGATTTATACAAATCTCACCTATAGCGATACGCAGTGGTTTCCCCTCTAGCAGCAGCACTTCGAGACCATCGTCGTCTTCGTCGACGCCCCACCCAACTACCCAACCCGTGGACGTCAAGATGCAAGCCCCTGCTGCTGCTGATCGAGAAAGTAAGGATTCCAAATGTGAGCTGCCGCCGCCGCCAACACTGTACGATTGGTTTATGTTTTTCGTGTCAATGGTTCTGAGTGTTCAAATATCCGAATCCATATATAGATTTATTAAATCCATGCATCAAAAATATTTTTTAATCGATAATGATAATGTATCTTCATACTACGCCACTGGCACTGAAGTGTAATTTTTTATGTGAAAAATAAATGTATTTTTCTCGAACTGACGTTATTCATTTCAATAAATGCAAACGGAGACAAAGACAGACATACAATGCCATGGGTTAGAGTGAGACATTTAAAATGCCTTGAATCGATCAATTTGGCTTCAAACTCGACTCTCTTATCTCTTCCTGGAAAACAAACATCTGAGACAGTAAACAACTCCAAGGTCAATTCAGCTCGAGCAGCGTAAACAGACACCGGATGTGTGAGATAAATCTAAAAAACAAATTCAAGGTCAAAAATGGATCATCGTCGTGTTTACTGAGAATTTCGTTCAACTTGAGAGAGCAGACAGTAAACATTCGAAATACGTGCTTTATCGCTATTTCTTAGAATTTCATTGGAGAGAGAGTAAACACCAGAAGTGGCTTATCGCTGTTTACGACTACAGCGCGCGGAGACGTATTTTTTTTCTTTTGGAATTTCATTCGAGAGCGAGTGAATTAATAATAAGTCGTCCATCATAATTTTCTGTTGTGTGTGTGTGTTCCAAGACAGTAGACGTTTTTCATATTTAATTTTTTTGTTTTGTCAATTAAGGTGGTGGCGGCGGCGGCCATGTTTTTTTCTCTTCCAGCCAATTGCTCTCAGCGAATCACGTGAGGGAAAGAAGTTTTTTCATAACTTCCGCCATCGCGCCATGTTTTTTTGCCTTCCGCTCCATCGCCGCCATGTTTTTTGCGTTCCGCTCCATCGCCGCCAAGTTTTTTGCCTTCCGCTCCATCGCCGCCCCTTCCGCTCCATCGCCGCCATGTTTTTTTGCCTTCCGCTGCATCGCCGCCATGTTTTTATGCCTTCCGCTGCATCGCCGCCATGTTTTTTTGCAGAAAAGACGCGCGCCACTTAGGGTGAATCGATTTGAACCTCCCCACCCCGAAACTCTTCGGCGAACACGTCATCTTCTTCAGCACCAACCCTCCACCAACGGCAAGAACTCGATGGACGCGGCCATCGAGAGATTCACCGTGTGGAGCAATGCCGATTCTGGGACACTCTTCGGTCCCAGCTTCGGCATTGTTTATCTACTATGAATAATCTAAAATGATTGTGAAATACAGCCATATCCCCTTCACTGAAATATGCAGTTTTAGTTTGAGAAATAATGATGTGATATCTTTGAATAATATAATAGAGGTTCTCGAAGGAAAGCACCATCAAAAAATTTGAAGATTTACTTTTATTTCAAAAAAATATAACCCAGCAACAAAAATTCAAAAATAAAACGAAACGACTACTTTTTGAAGTCAACAATTGATGAATATTTTTTTCATATTTACAGAAATTAAATGTCTATACTTTTTATCTATGTGTATTCACTTGATTGTTTCATTGTTCTAACGTTCTATTATTGTTATTTATTGCTTATTGCTTATTGTATGTATTGTGTTTTATTTATACATGCTGTATTGAAATGTACTGACTGTATTGATTTGCCCATTACTTTTTAAAGCTCTTTTTATGCATTAATAAAGACGTACTAACTAACTGATTAGCTTATTCAGATTTGAAGCTGGCATTGGTATTTCAAACTAGCTAGTCCGCAAAAACCCAGATTCGATACTGAAGGAAATCGAAGCTAGTAAATATATGCAAGGAGACAACTGAAATTTTCAAAAATGTACACAATGCCAAAATACTATGAAAACTTCATTTCGGTCTTTATGTTTATTGTACATTACAGCACCCAACCTTAACTTATATTATACTCGCATCAATGTATACCATTAGCAGGTTTTCTGAGCTTTAACACAAACAAAATCCGTTCTGAAAAATGCCAATCGTTATTAAGAAATAAAACCAGTTCTTTGAGGTATTCAACCAAAGCGTTGGTGTGTACTATCCCAAAATTCATAGAAAAATCTGAAACCGGTGCTTGTGAATTACGGATATGGTTAAGAATCGTCATTGGACGTCATCTGGTTTTCTACGTCTTGTATACAGATATGGAAAAATATTATCGGCATATAGCAATCCCAATACTGCCGCGACTGCGGTTGATATACTGACACTGTCACGTAAATTGTGGTCGAGGCGAACAGTTTGTAGAGAGGAACAGTGTCCAGTTGAATACTTGATTTGCCATCGCTTATATTTGTTATATTTTGTTCTGGTCGACTGACTAAAACCAACTATCAAGCAACCGTATTGGGAACGCTATTCGCCGATGACATTTTACCATAGCTGTATAATGCAGCTAATTCCTCAAAACATATGTCAAAAATCCAGCAATGGTAACTGTAGGATAGAGAAAATGGTAATAACTTTTGTCTAATTTCCACTACGATTTTTTATTGTTACGTCCAGTTTCGGTTTGTTGAACCATTATCAAGTAATTCATTATATAAAGATAAAATGAAGTTATTATGTTCGCGAGGTAGGAACAATGAAACCTTACCTGAGATATCAAAAAATTGTGTACTTGAAATATCATAAACATTACTGAGTAGAATCCAGAATAATTAGTGATGTAGGTATGGGTCTGTAGGATGGCTAATTAAGAAAAATTCACAAATTCAAAAAAGGAGAGCTGTTCTGTTCTAGTTGGTCTTCTTCTAGTTGGGATTTAAAGTTAGGGTTTTTATTCAATTTACTTATTTCCAATACTTTCAACAAGTTCATTTTCCTGCTCTTACTGCATGTATGTAGGATTTTCATGTTTTCTTTATTTATTGTGTGGTTCGTTTCTTGTAGTTGCTCATATATAGCTAATTTTTTTATCACATTATTGTTTTTCATTATTATTATTAGATATCTTCGAATAATTTAATAGCGTTTGGCACACATTTCTAAGAAGGCGTAGAAGGGCCACACCAATTTTATTATTCAAATTCCAACTTGGTAACTCGGAATTTTATAATTCTGACTTCGTATCTCGAAATTCCGAATTGGTAACTCGGAATTTTATAATTCCGACTTAGCATCTCGGAATTCCGAATTGGTAACACGAAATTTTATAATTCCGACTTAGTATATCGGAATTCCGAATTAGTAACTCGGAATTTTATAATTCCGACTTGGTATCTCGGAATTCCGAATTGGTAACTTGGAATTTCATTATTACGACTTAATATCTCGGAATTCCGAATTGGTAACTCGAAATTTTATAATTCCGACTTGGTATCTCGGAATTCCGAATTGGTAGCTCGGAATTTTATAATTCCGACTAAGTATCTCGGAATTCTGACTTGGTAACTCAGAATTTCATAACTTCGACTTACTACCTTATTTCACTCCATCCTTGCAGCACATGTACGCCCATTGCATGTCAATTGGATGTACAGAATGGATATTATGGACGTCCATTGAACGTCCGATTACATACAATAATATTGTTAAAATTTGTTACTGTTATTTCCATCAACCAGCTGCACACCCTTAAGAGTAACACCCTCAAAAGTCTTCGAAAGACTTGTCCGAGTTAGGGAAGACGCAACCCTTACCTTTTAACGTGTGATGCCATGCTCGAGACCGATGACCATGCTGGGAATCGATCCCATGACCCTTAGGTTAAGAGACAAGTGCTCAAACCATCATGACCATCACAGCCATCCAGATAATGTCCGTACCTCACTGGATTCAACATCCTATGGATGTACAATTATGTACATATTGGTATTAGATGTACATTCTCAGAAAACATTCAAGTATAAAATTGCGATAACCTATGCTATCAGTTTTTTAATTAATTTCTACTTTCTGCAAAAACGCCTGGTTTAATTTTTGAAGACCCATATAGATATTATATCAACTACTTCCCACAAATTTGTATTTAAAATTAAATAATGATGACTTTAATGGATACTCCATGAATGCAAAATTATATAGTAGATAACATAATATGTACATACGAAGGCGTAGAAGGGTCAACAACAAAATATTTTTTAAATTAGTTGGAATTGCCACTGTGATCTGACAATTGTCACTTTGATCTGGCAATTGTCACTTTGAAATGGCAATTGTCACTTTGAACTGGCAATTGTCACTTTGAACTGGCAATTGTCACTTTGAACTGGCAATTGTCACTTTGAAATGACAATTGCCACTTCAAAGTGACAATTGCCAATTCAAAGTGACAATTTGATAATTGACAGCTGACGTTCAAAGTGGCAATTGTCAGTTCGAAGTGACAATTGTCACTTCAAAGTGACAATAATTTTGATGAACGTGACGTCACAATAATTGTAGAATAGAATTCAGATAATTTGAGATTTCATGGTGTACAGCTTATACAACGTTGCTAAGTTTAATTTTGATGAACGTGACGTCACAAAAGCCCTTTTTTTCAAATTATAGAGATATTAAACGTTGGTGTATATACTTGCTAGTCTCAAAATACAATTATAAATTGATTTATTCAATCCGAAAACCGTTTATCGACATACCATACTTTCCACAATGCTGGCTTGGAATGCGCACCAACCACCCGGGGTGATCCGGTAGGTTTTCCGGCCTTTTCTACAGCTGAAAAGTGAATACGCCATCAAAAATCAGTATGTGGCTTGGAGCGCCACGTCTATTTATATTAAAAGCTGTCTTTGGGTAAATTCAATGGGAATTTATGAAGGAATATCATCATTATTTTTCCAATAGGAATATCTCAGACGTGCTCCGTCTTCGGAGCTTGGATACATTCGGAGAGCGCCCTGGTTTGTCATTTGTTCGATAGTCACTATTCACGTTTATAGAGCGATTGATAATTTTCAGATTCGAGAACAGCGTGTCCCTGTACCCCTATGATCAGAACCATCATGCTACAGAATAGTTTGCGTAAAGACTACGGAGTTCAAAGAGTAAGTCTCAATATTTAGTCCATTTTTCTCTCTGTAAAAAACTCTGGACTTAAAGAAGGACTACATCAGGCTTATTGGCTTTTATAAAGGAGTATTATATTTTTATATTTTTTTTTCCGTCAGGATTTTTCTAGACAGGCTCTGTCTACGGAGCCTCGATACTTCCGGAGGGCGCGCTGGATCATTTATCCCAATAACCACTCCCCACGCCATGGGGTAAGTGACTATTGGATCCGAGAATCATGTGCCCTGAGCAGGCAGAGTGAACCAAGAATTACGGCCTTCTGCATCCGGCTAAGATTTCTGCCATATCACGGCAAGCCGGTATGATTTTTAAGTTTGAGAACAGTGTGTCCATCATTTCACCAAGGACCCCTATTATCAGAACCACCATTTTGACAGAATGATTTGGATAAAGCCTGCGGAGTTGAAAGAGTAGATCTCGATATTTAGTCCGTTTTTCCTCCTCTTTTCGGACATTATTCGTTTCGCCAGAAGCTGAAAACTCAATGACAAAAATCTAATTTGATGGTCGAGGAGGACTACATCAGGCTTATTGGCTTGTATTTGCCTGAGGGTGGGAAATGAGTAGTTCCAATAGATTCGGCACTCCTTATTCTCCACAACGATCTCAATATCCCCCGGGGCATAAGGCAACACCGGTGTCTCGTCTACACCGTACGAGTGTCGTAAATGGTAGTACAACACTCGTAGGGCCGCGTTATGCCTGTGGATATAGGCTGAGACCGCATAAGCTGAACAAGCTGACAGCAAATGCATTATGGTCTCAGCTGCCCCACGACACGCTCTGCATCTAGTGTCAGGGACCTCTATACCCATCACGCGACTACGGTAGACGAGGGTGTTGAAGACACCATCCTGGCAGGCCATTATGAATCCCTCGGTTTCCTTAACCTGAGAAAAGCGAAGGTCCGGTTTCTGGATAAGCCAAGGTCTTCAATGCATTGGCTTATTAAAGGAAGGAGTAGTATTATTATTGTTATCAATTGATTATTTTATTCTAACTTCCATTTGTTCTTTGAGCAAAAATTGTAGTGAAATTTCCAGATATTACGAACAGACGAAGTGACGAAAAAATGAGAGATTACCTACATTTTTGGAAAATTTATGAATGAATGAACACTCAAATCCACTTAAATCTTTATGCATCATCGTGAATGGAATTAACGAATCAATCCATTCTGATTTTATCCCTAACCTTAGTCAAAGCGATTCCGTATTGCGTAACCAAATTCGACCTCAACTAAAACTTTTACCTTTAATCATTCGTATCGTCATAACTTTCATTTTTACTCTCATAGTGTACAGGTAGTTGTGTATTTATCAAGAGTAACCGCATAGTTAATGATACGGTTCGTAACCTTCTACAAAATTATGTGAACACCTTGAACTTGAAGAATTCAGTGATGAACCGAGAATGACCTACTCAGTAGCGTGTGATTAGGGCACATTCTACGGTTAGTAAGTACTCATTGAGAAGAAAATAATATAATAATTTTGATTTCGAATAGTAATTTGGGATTAATCTCAGTATACATAATTTGCCAAACTTTACGACTATCATAAGAAGATTGCATATATTTTATATGCATATGAAAAAGTGACTTGACGTCATGATTATTTTCATCTTTTTGTGATATTGTGATAAAGTTAAATTGAATTTGAAAAAAAAAAAATTAAATTTTGAAAGAATCGATTTACTACAATCGGATTCCTACTCATAATTTTGTGACAAGACGTTAGGGGGAATTTTTTTTTAGTAAGTCTTCTTATACCTAGGAATATGACATACGATCAAGAGAAGCTAACACATTTGCCAGCGGATCATCTGACAAAACTTCCCAGATCCTAACACAAAAAACACTTAATTTTATCAGTCTTTGTCAAAAATTTGAACGACTATCCTATTCCACAAGTAATGGGACATTTTCATCTATAAAAAACTGTGTAAAGACTTCCTATGTACACCATGCTATATCTAATATATAAAATTCTCGTGTCACGGTGTTCGAACTTAAACTCCTCCGAAACGGCTCGACCGATTTTGATGAAATTTTTTGTGCTTATCCGGTATCTATGAGAATCGGCCAACATCTATTTTTCATCCCCCTAAATGTTAGGGGTAGTCCACCCCTAAATTTTTTATTTTATTTTTTAGACAAAATTTTCAATTTCTATTTTTTTATGATACAACATTCAAAAATACATACAATCCTCAATTTTCACCCTTCTACGATCAACCCTTATTTTTTAATAGCCATTTTAGTAATTTAATCATTTTTCCTCTCCGGTCGAAAACTGATCAATCATCATTTAATTAGTGGGGCTCGACCGATTTTGATGAAATTTTTTGTGCTTATCCGGTATCTATGAGAATCGGCCAACATCTATTTTTCATCCCCCTAAATGTTAGGGGTAGTCCACCCCTAAATTTTTTATTTTATTTTTTAGACAAAATTTTTAATTTCTATTTTTTTATGATACAACATTCAAAAATACATACAATCCTCAATTTTCACCCTTCTACGATCAACCCTTATTTTCTAATAGCCATTTTAGTAATTTAATCATTTTTCCTCTCCGGTCGAAAACTGATCAATCATCATTTAATTAGTTATCCCCTCCAGATGTCTACAGGTGTCACTTCTGACCCAGTAAACAGCACGGAGTAGGGATGAGAACGAAGCCGGTCTCCTTTCTTTCTCACTCCCTACACAGTTGTCGGCCATCAAAATTATTTATATGGCAAAACAACGTTTGTCGGGTCAGCTAGTATTTATATAAATACCTATTCAAATACTATACGGACATTCTCGTTTGCAAGTCAAAAATATGTCACTAGTATAGTGCAGTTTCGGTCTTTTGCTTTCTTTCACCTACTGGTTCTTACTAAAAAGAAACGCTGTACTAGTCAGAGAACCAAGAAGAAGGCGGTTATTCATGAATGCTGTATGCTTCTGGTAACACCTCCGTAGGCAATGAGTTTCAAAGATTTGCCATAGAAAACAAAAGGATCATAAGTTTTCAAAGTATCGACAAAGGAGTGTGAAGGCTGACAATGATGGTTCAATCTTGAAGAAATTGCTACCGGTGGAAGAACTGATGATATTTCTGAGGCGGTGAAATTATCTATACAATAGAGACGGTAAGCGAATTTGTGAGTTGCACATTGACGAATAGACGAATTGCTCCTTTCTAGGCAGAATCTGAAAGCTTCAGTGCACGAATAGGACACTTTTGGTACGAAACAGAAAATCGAGTTTTTGAAAGGCAATATTGCCAATATTCAGCCCTATGCTGTATCACTTCCGTTAAAAATAACGTCACCGTTATTCGCCATTTCCTTTATTTTGCTATTGCTTGGTAACAATATACCGGTTGTGAGATGGTTTTCAACAAATTGTTGATGTGTAGAAGAAATTATATTGGTGCCAGAATAGATCTTTGCCAAACAGGAACCTGCATAGTCAGTCAGTCTGTCTGAAATAGCCGTTTGCTTCTGCCAACAAAATTCCTGCTGTTCCTAATACAGTTTTCGAATATATTCTTCATCATTTGTCAATGGTCGCCAAATTTTCCATCGTTTATTTCACTAATAATTTTTTTTTATGATTTTCAACCAACCAGAACGTTAAATTGAGGGTAAACTATGTCGCAAAATTTCAATAATTTTTTTCACTTGTCAAAATCGGTCATTATGGTGATTTCAATCCTAGCAATGCATTATTCTAGCAAATGATTCGGTACTATACTGATAATTTAACTCATATATAAAATCGTCCATAAGAAACATCAGTTTTGGCAGTTTTCCTTCACCACAACAAAAATTTATGAGTTTGTTACAGCCGCACGCTGTAACCTAGGATGCGTTGCTATCAACAAAACCAAATTTTCCTACTTTTTGTTACAACGTGTTGCTTTTTCTAAAACAACTCAAAGTGGAGGTGAAAGTACGTGTTTGACTACAAACAAAAAATCTGAACGTGTGTCCTGTAGGATTGTTGAAAAAGCTTCCAGAAAAACGAAAAAAACATATGTCTTCAGATATATTGTTTCTAACACCAAATCCGTGTTGGAAAAATGAGGATGCCAAGGGATAGTACGAAAATGTGCCCATTGGTGTAAATGAAATTTCAAAGAAGACCAGAATTTCTGCACAAAAACTGATCTAGATCTGATAAATTAAATTAGCCATCACATTCATAGCGCTTGCACTATTTGTACTCTTGCCAAAGCAGGAGTCTCAGAACAACAAATTGTCAAGCTGGCAAGCTGACATTCGAACGCCGATTCTCTGAAGACATACCTTCAGTTAAACTCAATGCAACATTCCAATTAAGTAAAACAAATTTAAGAGGGTAAAATAATCAAATTCAGCAGTCTTTTTAGGGTAGGATTGTAGGTATACCAAAACTATACTTCCACTAATTGTACATTCAACTAATATTTATTTAATGTTGAATGTTCTTTATGCTCAATGGATGATTTATTTAATTTGATAAATTATGTTCTATGTACTTTTGCTTAATATTTCATTCATTTGATTCGTTAAATTATCTCACTAAATGTCCATCGAGGTTTTGTTTTCATTGGATAAACTTTTATTTTGTTCCACGCAAACATGGTAGGAGTATAGTTTGTCGCTGTATTCTCAAGATGGTAAAGCTGTTTGGTTTTCATTCTACTACCTGTCAGTAATAATTCAACCATCAAACGTTTTGATCAGTTTTCATTATTTTCCAGAATGAATTTCCTGCAGGCTCTTTGGCGATTATCACATCTTTCGAAAATATATGCTGTACTTTTCACAACAATACATCTTGTCAGTGATCCTCGCCCGCAAAATCAGTTAATTCTCTGAACCTTGTGAACAGTTAACAGCCTGACTCCCTCCCAGAAATATAGGCATATCTTTTTTAATGTCATCAACTATTCTAAAGTTAGCAGTCAACAATGACGATGTTTTCTAAATATGCATTTTCTTTCTCCTGGCAACCGAAAGATGAGAATACATCATATACAGGGTGTTATTTAAGTACGTGGCCAAACTTGAAGGGATGATTTTTTGAGTGATTTAAAGACGAAAAATTCATATAAAATAGGTCCAGAAATGCTTCGTTTTCAAGATACAGGGTGTCAAAATCTTCAAAAGAAATAGGTTTTTTCGTAAATATCTTAATAATCCTTCAACCGATTTTATTGAAATTTGACAGTGTTATTAAGGGTCGCAAAGGGCTGATTTATCCCTAACTATATCAAAGGTATCATGTCCGATGGCGTCCCGGAAGGCACCGTAACCAAAATTTTTTACAGAAAAAGTGTGCGCTACTGATTTTTCTGCAATTTTTGTATTTGTTTCACATTGAGCAGCTGAAATTACAACTTTTTTATGTCTACAATTTTTTCAACTACTAAACCATCAAAAACTGTTATTTTTTCCCATTAAAAGAGTCTATTCCAGTCTTAGAATTTCTATCAAAATTAATGCAATAATAATATTAGTAATACGAAAACGACGATTTCTTTTGAAAATGTTGACACCCTGTATCTTGAAAAGGAAGGATTACTGGACCTATGTTTATATGAACTTTTCATCTTAGAATCATCGAAAAAATCATCCCTTCAAGTTTGGCCACGTACTTACATAACACCCTGTAATCTACCCCCTGCACTCTGCTATTGATGTCAAAAGCTTCCTATCTATTTGGTGAATAATTGTTGGGGGGGGCATTCAAGTCTTTATCTAGCACCAACAATTTTGCTTTGAAAAAGACAGTTAACCCAATCTCGATGGTTTTCAAACAACTGAATAAAATCCATATATCATCCTCAAACGAAAGAAGGACCCTTCAGCTTTCACCCAATGTCCGCTTTATGAAATCTTCATATAGAACAAATGAATGTTAATCATATAGTCATTAAATAAATTGAAATGAAATTTGAAGCGTTGAATCGAAGACCCCTCAACAAATTTTGATTGGTAATGATCAGGTCTCAGTCTCTAGAATTAACTGAACGAAGTATTCAACTTGAAGCAAAGCAATCTAGCTATAGAACGAAGAATACCCCGCGTTCTTTTGATAAGGTAAAAAATATAAAAAGCAAAGGCGTGTTTTAACAGGCCATCGACCTTACTCGGACCAGCTCACCGTGCCTTTACGTGTACTCTTTAGGGTCCTAAATTGAACAAAATCGAGGTGAGGTAGAAAAATATACACAAGATTCACAAATCAAGATTTTTTGTATATTTGTTCGTTCAATTACCATAACATTCAAAATATGATGATGAACATAATCTTCTATAGTCATATGAGTTCTTGGATAATTTCGAATCCTTTCGAAGCAAATAATTGTTGTTTGAAGTTGAATAAGTTCGAGCGTAATATTTTTTATTTTGTCAGAAGATGTCACGTTCTTTATTTTGAAAATCTAGCATTTTGATATAATTCCTGAGAGATATGTCCACAATCGTTCGTTAATTTCAAAAAGCCTCAAAAGAGGTTTACAACGCCAAGATATGATCAAGACTCGTTGAGTATCGTAACGGCTCCGGCTCGATTTGTTTTCGTCATTTGCCAAAGCTGTGGGAAGAATTGCACTTATCTTAGTTTATTTCCTAAACTAATGGAGGAAGATGAACGCCCAGGGAAATGGCAATATTTTTGCCAACATATGTTCTGCAAGTTTTACACTGGATTCATTGGAAAACAACCCCAGAACATCACTCCCATTGGCAGTCATGTACCTGAGATAAGCTTTTGCCAAGGAACTATCAGACTCATTTTGTTGGATCGTAACACAAAAAACACGTGGATATAACGGAATTCCATCTATCAATCTCAAGAAAAGTGACACCGAACTCAAACCAGTTCTTTAAAAGTTATTCAACCTATCTTTTAATTAGGGAAATTACCAACCATTGCAGGAGTACAAACAGGCACCAAAAAAAAAACTACCCACCAACTGCAGCTCTATCACACTGCTATCAACATCGAGATCATGAAATATTCAGAACGCTCAGGAATTGTAAATGATCGACAATATGGCTTCCAGTATCCAGTGAGCAATAACCTGCCTGCGACCTTTGGATCGAAGATATAGTTCCTTCGAATCCATTTTTTTTATGAAAAAACAATTGAATATCAGTTCCGATTTTACCAGAAATAAACCTAGGTCAGATTTTTTGAGAGAATACTGCAAATATGTTTCGGCCATTCAATAAAGCAAGAAATTCCCTTTTCGATGACAAAATCATAAGTAGGCATTTGTTTTCAAAATGGCAGTGTAGGATACATTAATACTTGAATCAATATGGTGGCACTTACGATGTCATTGATCGAATTTTCATCAAGTAACCTCATAAAACATCAAATGAAGTAAGCACTTTGATGAGTTCTTGATGAAACATGCATGCATTTCAGTATTTACAGATAAGTAGTTGACATACTACGCCTCTTGTTTTGATTTTCAATTGAAATATCATTGAAGATGGCGTTTGTCGATACACCCTAATAAATAACTACATATTTTGTTTTGATTTTCTAGAGTCGAAAAATGAATAGGCCACCAAAAATTAGTATGTTGCCGAGAGCGCCACGGCAAACAATTATAATAGCCGTCCACTACCCACACATGCTATGCCTTTGAGTACACTCAAGGTCTTCAATGTTCTTGGCCACTTTCATTATCGAATACAAGAACGAATTCATTGGCTGCATGAGCTGCTGCCTCAAAAAGAAATGCTCCGATTCCTTCCTTCTCATAGACGAAGACCAAGCAGAGAAGGGGACAACAAGATCAAGAAAGACCAAGAGAAAGATTTTAATTTTCCTTAGTCATCGTCTGGAAGAAGAGTAATCAAAGACAGTCGTGGCATGAAATAGAGTCTGAGAATGGTGGGGAAGACAGACGTCAGACAGTAGTACCCAGGAGCAGAAGAGATGAAGTGCTCTGAGAAATCCATGACGAAGACCCTCCAGAAACTGAAGCAACGAGTTTATTGGTCCAATTGGCAAGCTGACGCCAATGGACCTCAAATACGACCTGAGGCCGTGATGCATTAGTACAACGTTAGGCAGCCCATTTGAAAGGATCGCCATTAACATCGCTCGTCCGTTTTCACAGTCTGACCACGATAATAAGTACGGTCTTGTGTCAATGAACTACTTCAGCAAGTGGGCCGAACCCTATGCCCTGCTTAACCAGGAAGACTTCACCGTTGCCGACGTCCTGCTAAAAGAGTGGATATGTCAGGCAGAACTTTTGAATCGAACTTGTTCTAAGGAATGTCTCAGAAGCTGAAAATCTAAAAGACGAGAACCACGGAAATACATTCACAGTCCGATGGAATGGTGGAGAGGATGAACAAGACAATAAACCGTCACATGTCCAAGGTAGTCTCTGACCACTAGAAATAATGGGACCAGTACCTTTATTTGTCCCTGATGGCCTATCGTTCAGCAGTACACTAGTCAAGCGGCCGATCCCCAGCAAGTATTTATATGGGCCGAGAGCTGGGGCTTCCTTGTGACCTGAAGTTTTAGACACCATCAGGACAAGACACTGTGGGAGAGGACTACGTCAGCAACCTTCGGCAGAGAATGGACGACATCCATAATCGAGTCCATTTGAACATTTAGAGTACCAGCGACAGAATGAGGGAGACCTACGACATCAAGGCCGATACTGGAGGATTTCGGATAGGTGATCTTGTTTGGTTGTAGACCCCTAAATGTCACCGTGGACTATTACCGAAACTGCGGAACTCGTGGGAAGGTCCACACAACATCATAAAGAGAATAAACGGTCACGACTACCTAGTGTATAAGCCAACATGAGGGAATCTCAGGATCGTTCATTTCAATAGGTTGAGTATGAAATGACGTTTCAGAAGTTCATGTCCCTGTACCCAAGCACACAAAAAGTTCTACATATGGTAACACGAGAGGAGCCACGCGACCTTTTCGAAGTGCCTACCGATTACGCGTTAGCTGACTGTGTGGCAGAAGATCTCCAAATGTTAAGAGTACTGCCATGGTATGTTCCAAAAAGTTTGGTCGACTTCAGGAACTACAGGATACGGAAACAGAACTATGTAGTTGGGGGGGTGCTACAGTTGAAGAAGGGCCACCAAAACATCTTCTATCAGATTACCAAAAAGCATTGTCGATATAAAACGACCTATAAAGATGTATGGCGGGGTCTCAACAGATTGAGAGATACGATGGTGGACCATTGAGTTTAAATAATTGTCAGACTGTGACGAACCGCCAATGGCAACTCAATTTTTGTTGCCACAGTCCAACAACTATTTGAATTAAATGACACTTCAAGTTCATTATGAAATATTACCAAAGTGTAATAAGATTTTCTCAGATTCAGATTTCAATCGTAGTGTGCAGTATTTACTATAAGGAATCATCAAACACCGCAGTGAAACGGTTGAAGCAACACGACAAATAATAATAGCCCTCAACTACCCTTATCTCAATATTTTTAGTTGCAATATATTTGATAACGATAGTATTCTGCTGATTTTCATAGTTTTATTGAAATATATTATTTTATTATTACTTTTCAGTTCTTCAGGATATAAATGAAGCATTATTGAATTCCTGACGTAGGTAAAACAAAAATAAGACTCTCCTCATAAGTGCCAGGTTATGGTACGTGCAGATGGAGAACGAATATAATAATTATTATTTTCCATGGCGCTTCAAGGCGTACTCTCTAATTTTTGGTAGCATATTGCGTTAGTGTAATTCAATCAAATGGACGCCTGTAACCTATGCAGACCTATATATATCGAGAAACCGAACTCATGCCAAATGCTACTTACCTGAAAATCGACCTCTTGAGATGAGATCGCTATGATACTAGCTACCCAGTATGAAAGAAAACAATAGACGACTCCATCAATAAAATCGAAAGCCACCCAATAGTAATAAAGAAAACTAACGTCATAACTAAATGCCGCCCAATACTTAACAAGTAGAGGATATAGTAAAGATGTTCATGCAATAATTACATTTTAAAGAGTCATCACTTAGGAATGTGAATCTACAAGTACAAAAAATCAAACCATGATGGCTATCTGCCCATTAAGAATAATCCAGGCATTTCAAGCATTACGATGAATATGTTTTAAGAACTTGAAAGCTGTATAATATGTGATGTTAAAGATGAGTGCGTGATTTAGCCCTCTGTACTTCGGTAAAATAAAACATGGTAGAATATAGTTATAGATCAACTTAAAAGTGCAAGTGAAATGCTGACGCTGCATTGGGATGGTTATTTATATCATCTGTGTCTGAGTTGAAATTGTTGGGGAAGTTGAAATGCTTAAGGCGCTGTGTGGTCGAATATGTCTATTAATGTTACAGGATGTAGCAAGGAATTTAATTTCTGATGATCAGATGGCGCTTTCAAAATGATAATCTCGCGCTGGCTTGTGAAAAGGCAGTTATGAATAAGTTTTGAAAAAATATTTAAAGAAATTATGTCATATAGTTAGGAAATTTTTGGGTGCTCAGTAGCGAGGCGGGTAGATGCCGGCCTTCTTAACCTCCGCTTGCATTTGGCCAGATTCGAATCTTGGAAAACGAGAAAATTCTTCTCAATTTCATAGGAGTAGATGATAGGCAATGTAAGTTATCCAGATGCCAATCCCGACGTCTGGTGCTCTGCGCCGACCCCCCAGGGTGGTGCTGTAGGTTTTCCGTGTTTTTCTACAGCTGAAAAAGTGAATACGCCATCAAAAATCAGTAAGTCGCTTCGGAGCGCCACGGCAAATACTAATTATAGACGTCCTCTAAACGCACAGGCTATGCCCCTTATAAACACTCTATGAGTGTTTATAAGGGAGTATTATTATTTATTATTATTATATCTGAGAATCAGGTGGTTGTGGCTTTCGAGGAAAAGATTCTGGAAGATTGTCACTCCCCACACAGCATATTTACATACAATGGATGACCAAAGAACGTTGAATACGGAAGTTCCAGACATCAACTGACGTCCAGAATGAATGTGGTGTACATTCAATGGACGTTCAATGGACATATCCTAATAGTAACCGCTATGGATATTTCCTGGCCGTCCAAGGTACATCCATTGTAAGTTTTAGTAAATAAGTTTATTCAGTTGTAAGGGCAATGTACAGATTTTCAGAGTGCGACATAGATTAGAATAAATAGATTTAGATTATATAAAATTACAAAAATACAATACTTATACAATACTTATATACTTAAAATAAACATGCAATATTACAGCTATATATACAGAAGAAGCCACCTAAGCAGAGCTTGAGTCGTGGAAACATTCTTCTGTATGTTGTAATATCAGAGAGTAAGTAATAATCAAATACGATTACGGAATTAGGAATCTGAACTACGCAATATCAATAATACACATGAATAAAGAGGAGAGGTACTTTAATTCTTATTTTTTTTGTATATCTAATTCATTTATTATCCATAACATTCATAAATGAATGGGTGTTAGTTTTAACATATTTCTTTATTTCTTTTTTGCGGCGATATGTATTTCTGATATTTTTAATCTCATCAGGGAGCAGGTTGTAGAATTTAGGCCCTTAGAAGGAAATGAATTTTTGGTTATGAGTTAGTCTAAAGCAAGGAATACTAATGACCTGCATAGCAGACCTGCGCGTATCATAGCTATGATTAATAGTCGTTTGAGTCGTGAGAGATACTTGATAGATTGTATTTCCAAAATGAATTCAGAGAACATATAGTAGTAATAAAAATTGCGAACTTCGCGAGACAATAAACTAGACTTTAGCATTATGAATAAGCATTACGGCACAACTAGTGAGAATAATACACCATCACAGAAAAACTAGCAAACATGATATCAACATTGCAATTTAGTGAAAGAATGAAGTCGTTACAACAATAAGGTGAGGTTTAAATTTTTTGTGGAAGGAAAATAGTGACATTTGTTTCAGATCATCGGGAATGGAATTGTATATGGAAGCTATATTATATGAGAAAGATAATTTGAACACTGAAGTTTTATGTCGTGGTATAGAAATGTCAGTTTTTTGGCGTACATTGACTTTGTGAATATCATTTCTGAATTTAACCTTGTTGTATAAATAATATGTTTGTGCCCTGAGGCACACCTCTGTTGATCAAAAGCTGTGAAGATTCTTCGTTGCTTATGATAACTGCTTACTTACGGTTCGACAAGTAATTCTCTGTCAAACGAATAGCAACAAAGAAAAGACCTATACAGTATCTTTCAAAAGTATCGGAACGGTCTCATATTTCAGAAACAGCCCAGAAAAAATTTATCAAAATTTTGATAGGGTGGTTTTTGATGATGTCCGATGCAATGGTGATATTGGCAATGTTGCCAAATCAACAGTTTTTCAGATATCGAGGATAACACAATTTTTCCAAATGGTACACCCTATTTGTTTTCATTGCAATCAATTCAGCTACGCCTCATCACTTATGTCTCCAAATATCAGATTTTAAATTAATGCAGTTTTCGAAATATGACAACATGGCTTTTTCGTTCAAAAGTCTGGGAACGTTGCAATATTTTTAATACGGTTCAAGAAAAATTCGTGAAATTTTATACAAGACGGTTTTTGTTGATGTCTGATTCAATGGTGATATCGGCACCTCGGTCATGTTAGCCCCTGGCCGACCAGCTCCAAGCCGACTCACCCGATTAATTCCACCACGGTCTCACGGATAGCAAGCCTTTGCAAATTTCTTTTCTCTTTTCTAGCAAATGTTTATTGTGTCCGATAGAAGGCTAATAAATGAATTATCTTTTCGAAATTGAATTTTTGAACAAGTTGAAAAACTGTATTGCTGTTCGACCCCAATCACTGAAAAAGCGCCAGCTTGGATAGTAGCAGTTCGAAGCAAATTCTCGTGATTTTTTTCACATCGTTATGCATATTTTCCCATTCTTCTCTCCTTCAGAAGCTGCTCGCGTCCAGGTGAAACTGTTCGAAGTTGTAGGTACATTTGATTGTTCTCCACGACTACATGACTTTTCGTTGTCACCGGCATTGACCGGCAATTGTTCAAAGTTGTACAAAAATCACTTTTTTATCGATCCCGAAAAAGAAAAAGTGCCAGTTTCAAGGATATTGAGTAGCAGTGCATATCAAATCTCGTAATATGTTTACCAAGATTTTCGATAATTTATTCAACAAGCAGAAGTGGACGGCATCGACCGGCAGTTATTTTGGAATGTGAATTAGTCAATAAATAAAGCAAAAATCATATTTTAATCCACTTCAATTGGGAAAAAGGGGCCAGCTCCAAGGATATTGACTAGCATTGCATACTAATCTGCAAAATGTAAATCAAAATATTCGATTATATATATAACGAGCAGAAGTCGTCAGCTTTGACCTGCAATTGTTTTGGGGTGTGAATAAGTCAATTATTAATGCAAAAACCATCTTTTAACCGACTTAAATACAAGAAAAAGTGCCATCTCCAAGGATAATGTGTAGTGTTGCATATACAATCACGCAATATGTTCACCAAGATTTTTGATAATTTATTCTACAAGCAGAAATCGCCGGCTTCAACCGGCAATTACCTTAGGATGTGAATAAGTCAATTGTTAATGCAAATATTACATTTTAGTCGACTTCAATCGGAAAAAAATTACCAGCTCCAAGCATGTTACGCAGCAATGCATGTAAAATCTCGAAATATTTTTATCAAGATTTTCGATTTTTTACAACCCGCAGAAGTAGCCGGCTTTGACCGGCAATTATTTTGGGATGAGAACTAGTCAATTGTTAATGCAAAAACCATCTTTTGATCGACTTGAACACAAGAAAAAGTGCCAGTTCCAAGAATATTGTGTAGTGTTGCATATACAATTACGCAATATGTCCACCAAGATTTTCAATAATTTATTCTACAAGCAGAAATCGCCGGCTTCAACTGGCAATTATCTTAGGATGTGAATAAATCAATTGTTAATGCAAAAATTATATTTTAGTCGACTTCAATCGGAAAAAAATTGCCAGCTCCAAGCATGTTAAGCAGCAATGCATGTAAAATCTCGAAATATTTTTATCAAGATTTTCGATATTTTACAACCCGCAGAAGTAGCCGGCTTTGACCGGCAATTATTTTGGGATGTAAATTAGTAATTAGATTTTCGATTTTTTACAACCCGGCAGAAGTGACCGGCTTCGACCGGTACTCATTTTGTGATGAGAACTAGTCAATTAATAATGCAAAAACCATCTTTTGATCGACTTGAACACAAGAAAAAGTGCCAGCTCCAAGAATATTGTGTAGTGTTGCATATACAATTACGCAATATGTCCACAAAGAATTTATTCAACAAGCAGAAATCGCCGGCTTCAACCGGCAATTATCTTAGGATGTGAATAAGTCAATTAGTGTTAATGCAAAAATTACTTTTTAGTCGACTCCAATCGGAAAAAAGTACCAGCTCCAATCATGTTAAGCAGCGGTGCATGTAAAATATCGCAATATTTTTATCAAGATTTTCGATTTTTTTAATCCGCAGAAGTGGCAGGCTTTGAACGGCAATTATTTTGGGATGTGAATTAGTAAATCATTAACGCAAAAATCATTTTTTGATCAAGTCCAATTGGAGAAAAAGGGCCAGTCCAAGGAAACTAAGTAGCATTGCATATCAAATTGCATTGCATTATATAAAGTGGTTAAATAAAATCTATTTACCAAATCTGGAAAATGTCAAATATAACGTGATATTTTTACCAAGATTTTCGATCATTTACAACCCCTACAGATGGCCGGCTTCGACCGGCAATTGTTTCAGGGTGTGAATTAGTTAAATGTTAATGCAAAAATCATTTTTTGATCGACTCTGTTTGTAGGAGTTGGAATTTATCGAAAATCTTGGTGAAAATATTACGTTATATTTGAGATTTTGCAGATTTGATATGCAATGCTACTCAGTATCCTTGGACTGGCCCCTTTTTCTCCAATTGGACTCGATCATAAAATGATTTTTGGATCAATAATTTACTAATTCACATCCCAAAATAATTGTCACTTCTGCGATTTGAAAAAAAAACGAAAATCTTGATAAAAATATTGCGATATTTTACATGCCCTGCTGCTTAACATGCTTGATCTGGCACTTTTTCCTCTATTGTAGTCGATCAAAAAATGATTTTTGCATTAATAATTGACTTATTCACATCCCAAAATGATTTCTGGTTAAAACTGGCCACGTCTGCTCGTTGTATAAACAATCGAATGTTTTGATTTACATTTTGCAGATTTGATATGCAATGCTACTTAATATCCTTCGAGCTGGCCCTTTTTCTTCAATTGGAGTCGATCAAGGAATTATTTTTGCATTAATAATTGCCGGTCAAAGTCGGCCACTTCAGCCGATTGTTTTGATTTACATTTTGCAGATTCGTTAGCAATGCTACTTAATTTCCTTGGAGTTGGCCCTTTTTCTTCTATTGAAGTCGATCAAAAAATGATTTTTGCATTATTGATTGTCTAATTCACATTCTAAAATTACTGCCGGTCGATGCCGGCGACTTCTGCGGGATGTAAAAATCGAAATCTTGGTAAAAATATTGATATATCACATGCACTGCTACTTAACATGCTTGGAGCTGGTACTTTTTTGCAGTTGACCAAAAAGTGATTTTTGCATTAACAATTAACTTATTCAATTCCTTAGATAATTTCCGTTTGAAGCTGGCGATTTCTGCTCGTTGAATAAATTATCGAGAATCTTGGTATATTAAATTGGATATGCACTGCTACTTAATATCCTTGGAACTATCACGTTTTCTTTTTTAGGGTCGAACAAAAAGTGATTTTTGTACAACTTTGTACAATTGCCCGTTAATGCCGGGGACAACGAAAAGTCATGTAGTCGTAGAGAACAATCAAATGTACCTACAACTTCGAACAGTTCCAGCTGGACGCCAGCTGCTTCCTATGGAGAGAAGAATAGGAAAATATTCATAATGTTGTGAAGAAAATCATGAGAATTTCTTTCGAACTGCTACTTTCCAAGCACTCTTTTAGTGATTGGTAAAAAAATTCAATTTCGTAAAGATAATTCATTTATTAGCCTCCTATCGGACACAATCAACATTTGCTAGAAAAGAGAAAAGAAATTTGCAAAGGCTTGCTGTCCGTGAGACCGTGGTGGAATTAATCGAGTGAGACGGCTTGGGGCCGGCCGGGAGCTAACATGACCGAGGTGATATCGGCAATGTACAGGATTTGACATTTCTGAAATATGACAGTATATTTTGTATCAGCAAATAATTCTGAATTCACAACAGAACTTTATCTACGATATATATTAACACTGATTGTACTGTTTGTATTATTACTGATATAAATCCCTGAAGATGAAGCAACTAAATCTATTGTTCATGAATAATCATTATTTACATTAGACATAAACGAATTATTTTCTTTGGACTATTTTGGGATTAACTACATTTGAGTCCCAGAATTGGCGTCGGGAATTTCGTACTCAATATGGATGGAATCCTCGACATATCCTTCCGCTACAGTATTGGACTTCCATGCCGCACCGTGGCGTTTAAGTAGGTACCGATATATCAGCACCTGTAGTAGCGAACAGCATAGTCAGAACTTCTTCTGAAACAGTGGCCTGTGGATGACTCACTATTTGGTAAGCCAAGAAATAATTTTTCGACAACCATACCAATTGCATAAGATTTTTTGAGGAAGATGTATAATTTAATCCACCATTTTTCTTGATTAGTTCAATGGTCTTCCGTCAAGTAGTGTCGCCCCTCTTCATGATATTTTGTTCTTCATATTGAAGTCGACACGCCGTCGGAGTGCATTTTAATTCTGGAACCCAGAGATGGCGCTGAATTCATACTCCAGCGATTATCTCAGGGATGAAAAGATTTTTCGATTCAATCGGGTCGAACTAGCCTTCGCTGATGATTGGCATGGACCATGAAACCGTTACGGAGGTGTTCCCCAATTAAATCGAGAAATTATTTCAACTTTGATATTTGAAATGCATTGCAAAGGAATTCTTGTAGAAATCTTTATCAGGTATTAAACAGATATAAGTAATTCAATGGTCGTAGGGGGTAGTAGTTGTTTTCTGTTGGATACTTGCCGACGATCATACCTATTGTATACGTAATCCACCATTTTTCTTGAATAGTTTAATGATCTTCCGTCAAGTAGAGTCGCCCCTCTTCATGATAAAATATCACTATTGCTATTGCTTTCTGACATCTTCACGACTTCTCGAGAAATGTCAAATTGGTTTGTGTTGTTACGCATCTTGGTGCAATGCTAACTAAATATTTCATTTCCATTGATACTGTGATATTGAGGACATCAGTTTACGTTTCTCTATTCGCATGAAACTGTTGTATTTTCAAAATGACATGATGTTTACCAAAATCATATATTTTTTACGGTTGCAGGAAGAATTGTGTATACTAGGCCACGAAATATTTTCGCGACTCGAGATTATCTTGCCTCGGCCGAAGCGGCCTCGGCGATAATATCTCTATCGGAACGCGAAAAATAATTTTGCCTTACTATTCAAATAAATATTTATAGGCAAGCAATCAATATTAATACATACTCCTAATGTTAAATCAGAGACCGCAAAAAAATACTGTTTGTTGGAAAATCAACTAGTTGTTCTAGGGATAATGCATTCCAGAAGCAATTACAGTTGGATATACTTTACGATGAGTTTTCAATAGGGTTCATCCTCATTCTGGTACTTCAGAAAAGTGTGGTTGTAGAATTTTGAATAAATCAATGTTATAAAGGACGACATTATGTTCGAGTACCCACATTACCAGTTGGGGATTAAGTGAGTATTTGTCCACTTCTTTATGTGTTCAGAAGGATCCGAAATGAAATTAAAAAGTAATGCTTGATCGTTATCAGATTTGTATAGTTCCTCCTCAAAACTACTGATGTATCTAACCGATGAAAAGTATGATATCTGTGAATCAGAATTAGCAGTTTCCACATACACATTGTGAAAAAACACATTTGTAAATCATTTTGAAATGACGCAAACTCATAATCATCAGAATAACAATCATCATCATTTAATTACCTTCGCAATGCTCTATATCATATTTTTTGTTCCAAAACAGTTTTCTAGAGCTGATGTTCTTCCTTTTATTATTGGATGTCATGTGCTATATGTGTTGGTGACTGAAACAAGTGTCGAGGTGTGAAAGTAGCGGTTTTATGTCGGGATGAAACTCGAGTATATTAATTTGGATGATAGCAAGTAAATGTATATTTTTGACGAAACAATTTCAATTGAAATCTATGAAAGTACATTGATCAAAATTATTCTGAACGTTCACTCAAATAAATGTCATGCAAACGTGAATCAAATTAATTTTGATATTAGTTCAGTGTTAACATGGGATATTTGAGCCCAGTTCATGTAAACGTAAGGTAAGGTAAAGCAAAAACGGAAAAAAGTTAAACTATTGGAATCGAATAGACACGTTCATGATGAAACGCAAGGTAGGATATGAAACGTATGGTAACGTAAACTTGGCCCATTTTTAACTTTCTGCGTTGCGTTCTTACCTCCAGCCAGAGGGCTTTTAAAGACGATGTATTCCGAATGCAGACGACTGGTGTGAATCGTAATTACTGTATTTACTGAGCCCATAACAATAAGAACAAGAAGAAAATTGGAAAAAATCATTTTATTCATATACATGATGCATGTAGAATTACTTCACGAACTTATTCATTTATTACATATCGACTATACAACCCACTTCAAAACTGTTCCTGATTGAGAATAATTCAAACGCCATATTTACCCGGCCTGATGTCACTTGTATTATTGTACTACAGACGTTTGTTCTGTGAGTGGTGGATATTATGGAGAATTTGACGTCACTTGTATTTGTCCGGTAATATTTAGCGCGAATTTGAGCTAGTGTTTGTATTCATCTCTAATCTCTTTGTTTTCTGGATCAAACATAATCGAAGAGAAAATTAATTAAAAAATAGTTTTTTACCCATTTTGACATGTAAACCTTCGAAAAAAAATATAAAAATTAGCAGTGTAATTCCCTATTGTGTATCTTGTGCTAGTTGCCATTTCAGTGCAGCCTACATAATAAATTCAAAATCACTAGTAAGTATTTGCGAAACATATATTTCCATTACCTCACCTTACGTTATAGCGTTACCTTACTTTGCATTTACATGAACTAGCCTTTATTGATGAGGAGGGGTTTTATCAGTATAATATTATTTACCGAATTATTGGCTAGAATAATGCATTGCTATTTGTTGCAATCACGAAAATGTCACGAGAGCATCGAAAATAATTGATTATACTTCCGAGTAACGAGACGTATTCTGCGAAACACAACGAGAGCGTTAAGCTTAGTTCACGTAAACGTAAGGTAAGGTAACGCAAAAAGGTAAGGCAACGTAATGAAATTATATGGGTCACAAAAACATAATGGAGAATGTGTTTCCCAGATACTAGTGAGTTTCAATTTATTATGTAGGTTGCACTAAAATGCAACTGACTCTTATACAAGGTGTACCAATACCAATCTATTTTCTGGTTATTATGAATCATCCTCAGTAACAATACATAGTATGAAAAAGCACTCTGATTGGCTAGAGGTAAGAATGCAACGCAGAATGTTGAAAGTTAGTTAATGTTACCTTACAATTCACACGTTACCTTCCGTTTTATCATGAACGTGTCTACACGATTCTAATAGTTTAATGAACTAGGCTTTAACTCGAGTGCTGTTTTGAAGAATTCGTCGAGTAAGGATATAAGTATAACCTATTCGTTATGATTATACAACGAAACTTGATGATTTATTCTGTTTTTTGGCGTTTATTAAAAACAGTCAATACGTTACTATGAAAAAATTCACATTTTTTTGAAGCAGTGGAACACCAGAACAGTGATACAGCATAATCAAAGGGTAGGTATAGGACAGGAGACAAGTATCAGCCTGAGGTTTTTAATTTGAAAAGATAAAAATATTTCAAATGTCAGTCTGTAAATTTCTATAATCTGGATAATTTGCCTTTGAATTATCTCTCCAACCATGTATCTCTAATTGGCATTTGTATCTTAATTAGCTTTTGAATAATGATTCATTGAAGATTACTGAGACGCGATAGTTCAATGCTTGGTAGACTTTGAAATCCATAGAACTTTGGTTTGCAGATATTCAGCCCTATGCTGTATCACAACGAAAATGGCAAATAACGGTGACGTTATTGTTAACGGAAGTGATACAGCATATTGCTTATTATTTCAAATGTTCCTATACCCTGATAAGTTCCTGCAGGTGATCAAAAACCTCTTTTATTCGGGAAAGATGTGAAAATAAATCAAGATATTGAGAATACTGAGATTGAAACCAACATGACATTTTCATCAAGATTCCGTAGATAATGAAAATTTTCTCTATAACAACATTTTTTCGGTGAGATTTGGAGGGACTCGTGCATTCAATTACAAAATCTATGATTTTTTCAAATTGATTAATTTCTGTTGCGATGATTTCTAAACATAACCTCATCTAGTGGAGTATCGCTGAATAAGTTTAAAAAGTATTAACTTCATAATTCGACGGCATTATTCGCAATAAATGAGCTTTCGAGGCCTTGTGGAATATTTTTCCACTCTCTACCATTCCGACCGTACAGTATGGAAATGCAGGTGAATCATACACTACATATAAAAATAAGTGCAATCATCTTCAATATCTACGATTCTAATTATTTGACACATTCAACCGTCTTCACAATTTTTCGTATGAAACATGAAATTGACTTATTCGTTCCTTTCATTACCATTCACAAACGTGATTTATATTATGTGACCTGGATATCCTAATAGTTTTTGACCCCACCTCGATTTTGAACGTCGGTTGAGCCGGTTGGGAAAGGAATGCGGAAGGTTTTCTTCGACCGCGGGGGTTAAAGTAACGGTATACCCTTTGGGATAGGTAAGTGCAACCCTTCCTCATCTGCTCTTCCTCGATTCGCCAAGACACAAGGTGGCCTTCGGCAATTTTTTACCTTCACCTTTTTTACCGCGTTTTTTATATGTTTTTTTTATAAATGTGAGGGTGCCCTTTTCGTCCCATGGTCGTCCTCCATCAAGTTTTGATGAAGTATAGGCGATTCGAGATGTACGGATAGGAAGCAGGCAATATTTTGATGGCATATGGTCATTATCGAGATTATGTACGAGGTAATAAAAAGTGATACCGATTTGCTATTAGAATCTTTGTTCAGGTATGACAACAAACTATAAAATTTTATAAACCGCAAAATAATATTTATGTATTTAATCATTCATGTATATTCTATTCACCACGGTACTCCCAGAATAATATACCATGAGCACGAATTAATTTGCCTGTCTTCAAAGAACCAGATGGGAAAATCAGTGGGACAAATCAGTTTTAACATTGAAAATTTTCTATTCTTTTATTTTTTAGTTCTGAGGTTTTCGGCAATTTTCTAAAGTGTCGTTCGAAAGAGGGCATTTTTCTGCATACAATAATTCAATTGAGTAAATTGAATGTTGTAAAGACTATATTTTGTCTGTAATCGTTACTCGAAATATTTATTAACTCAATAGATCATCATAAAGCCGAGACCCGATACGTTGAAACTGGTTTTGGGTTTGGTTTTAGGAAAAACAAAATAAAATAGATTCAGAAAGGAACCTACAGTGTTCTTATGGAAAAAGAGTGCCAGTCAAATTGGCTAAAAATTTGGTATAATGAAGTTTATGATTGTCCTGATCAAATATCTCCGCGCAACGAGATCTAATGGTCAGTTTTTGAAATATACATGCGGAGGCAGAGTTGTTTCCTATAAAATCAATAATGGGGCGGTTATTTTGTTACAAAAATTTGAGGATATCGTTTACTATACTAATATTTTCGAACGAGTTGCAATAAAGAGTTATAAGACTCCGTTAACAGGGTGATTGTTTTTCTACTAGTCAATGTTGATATTTTCATGTAATGCGTTGAACAAACTCAGTGAAAAGTCAAAGCCCGTAGACTTACAAATTAAGTTAATATATTTTGATATTGGGTGATCTGAGCTTACTATAATACAGGGTCACTCAAAATTGTCTTTTTTTGGTTCTATTCATATTGGTCTTTATTGACCATTATGACCCAGGGGTAGGCGATTCGAGGGGTGACCCAGGGGTGTGTGTATGGTCCATCACTTTTTTTTCTAAGCAAGCTATGGACTCGATTTTTTTTTAAACTATAGGTTCAACAATCTAAAATTATTTGCATTGATATACAGAATGTCACAAATTGAAATACGCAACGGAGTTCTATTTTTTTAAATGGCAACCCTCCGTTTCTATTACATTTTTGGATTAGTCACTAAATTGTCGATATAGTGCACCTAGGTTTCATAGACTTATTTGCAATAGTTTTTGACTTATGTCAATTTATTTATCAAATTAGCGTCGTGCATGGACCTACAGAAAAAAACCTTTTTCCAGGCGATTCTTTAAAAAAAATTGTTTAAAAAAATTGTTTTTTTCGTTAACCAGCTGTCATTCCCCTACGGACGACAGCCCTCAGAAGTCGAAACTTGTGCGAGCTAAGGATAAACGAGTTCTTACCTTTTAACGTGCGATTCCTAGCACGAGACCAGTGACCATGCTGGGAATCGAACCCACGTCCCTCTGATTGATAGACTAGCGCTCTACCATCATGACCACTGCTTCAACGCATCTTTGAAAATGCAGTCGAACTTGAAGTCAATGTTTAACCGCATACTACGATTGTTTTTAAATGATAATTTACAAATGGCAATAACTGTATTTTACTGCACCATTGCATGGAATTTTTCATCGATATAAAGTTTTTGGATTGTGGGGTGTACTTTGTGAAGTTTGCGAAATATGTTGAAAATAAGAAATGTGGATGGTTTTTGAGGAATCTAGTAGGTCGCTTTCGTAAAAATTGACATATTCTTGTACTGTCAATAATTGTACACGTCGAATTGTTAAGAATTAATTTCACCCGCGAGGAATTAGTGAATATGTTCTAGTATATTGGCGAAGCTGACAGAAATCTTTTAGTAGCAAGCAGAATCTATCATGAAAAATATCCAGAAGCAGAACTCCACCGGTTTCTTCATTCCAAAACTTAAGAGATCGATTTGAACTCACAGGTAGTGTGTCTTATCCTCAAAAGGAAATTGTTGGTGGTCGAATCGATGAGGTAAGTGAGTTGCAAGTTTCATTGATTATACAAGAAAATCCTCACGTAACCACTAGGGTAATAGCAGCGGAAACGGATATTTCACAAAGTGGTGTGAACAGAATAATATTGAAACATAAGTTCCACCCTTTTCGTCTGAACCTACATCAAGAATTGTATGGTGATGATTTTGCGAATAGAGTTGCGTTTTGTATTGAAATAAATGGCATGATTGATGAGGATTATAATACTTTAAACAAAATTCTGTTTTCTGATAAAGCAACATTTACAAACAACGGATCGGTCAACAAACATAATATGCATTATTATGCAGTCGAAAATCCTCACTGGTTGAGGACACTTGATCACCAACAGCGACTGTCGCTTAATGTTTGGGGAGGAATTATTCGAAATCACATTATTGGACCCTACTTGTTCGACAATGTGCTGAATGGTGAAAGATATTTCATTTTCTTCGAGAAGATTGTTAGAAGAAGTGGATTTGAATACCCGAAGAACCATGTGGTTGCAGCACGATGGTGCGCCATATTTTTTAGATCAATCCTATCCTAATCGTTGGAAATGCCAGGAGGGTCGTATTCCCTGGCCCGCACGATCTCCAGACCTTACGTTTCTAGATTTCTTTCTTTGGTGGTACGTGAAGGAAAGAGTTTTCAAAGATCGTCCAACAACTGCAGATGACATGCAAAAAAATAGGATCACGGAAGCCTTCCGTTCAACTGATGGAGCAATGCTTGCTAGAGTTCAGGACTCATTTACAAGAAGACTAGCAGCTTGTGTGGAACATGATAGTGACCTATTTGAGCATTCATAAGTAGCCTTTTCCCTTAATTTTTTAAATGGTTTATTGTTAATTACTCTTTCCTATTCTTGTAAGTATTACTAATACTATTACAATTTCAAAAACATATTCTTTTAATCATTTCAAGGGTGTATCTACTATATTTCTCATCCACATTTCAAATTTTGCAACATAATTCGCAAACTTCACAAAGTTGACCCCACAAACTCTATATCGACGAAAAGCTGTTGAAAAATGCTATGCAATGGTGCAATAGAATACAGGGTGTTGCATTTGAAAAAATCGAATGATTGCCATTTGTAAACTGTCATTAAAAAAAAATCGTAGTAGGCGGTAGAACATTGACTTCAAGTTCGACAGCATTTCAAAAGATGCGCTAAAGTTTAAGGAATCGTCTGGAAACAACTAGGTTGAGTTATCTTGAATGGTTCTGGAGTTATGAATTTTTCTGTGGGTCCATGCACGACGCTGTTTTGACACATAAATTGACATAAGTCAAAAACTACTGCAGATAAGTCTATGAAACCGAGGTGTGTTATATCGACAATTGAGTGGTGAATCCAAAAATGTAACGAAAACGGAAGGTTGCCATTTAAAAAAAAACGAACTCAGTTGCGTATTTTAATTTGAGACATCCTGTATATCAATAAAAATATTTTAAGAATGTGCTCATTGTTGAACCTATCGTTTGACAAAAAATCAAGTCGATAGCTTACCTAGAAAAAAAGTTATGGACCATGTACACACCCCTGGGTCACCCTGTATATTAAACAAAGTAGAAATCTGAATAATATGATCAATATTGTGTGGCTCTTGTTGCATCTTGTATGTAATTCGTAATTCTAAGAATATGTACATAGGGTGATTCATCTTTTACGAGCCGTTGCTGACATTTGTATTGTAGTAAAAATTCACTAAACTAATTTTGGTAATTTATTTAAAACACTACTTACACAATTATTCGACTGAAACATAGATTTCACTATTTCAATTTATTTCTACTATGGCTATCTATCTGCGAACTCTCGAACTGTATTTGTAACGCTCTGTGACTATCCCTACCGCCCTCTGCTATCCAGCTTATATACTCACATTCAAAATTCTCGAACAATCAAGTCTATCCGGCGACTTCTTAGATGTCCCTAAAAACTTCGGTTAGAAAGATCGCGTTTCTTCCACGCGTGACTCATGTGTTTGCGCGCATACCTACTTAATGAGGTGAATGCGTAATGAGATGATCAGGGCTGGTCTCGAAATCGTTACAGTATTTATTTAAATGTACAAAATGAAATAGACTTGTAGATATCATAAAAATTAAAAATAGAATAAAAAACCTAACTTAAAGCACAATAATTCGTGGCTGTGATCTGCTTGCTGCATCTTGAACGGATCCTATCAATTGGATTAAGGGGTAGCAAATGTTTTGTTGATGGCGCGCATACCCCAAAAACCATATGACACTAGCAATAAGTGCGCATGTACCAACAGTTCGGATACCAGATTTACAGATGCAGTATAATAACCATCTATAGCTTCTTCTTCTACAATATTATTCCTTTTCACTTGTTGGTCGGTATGAAACACAGCTGAATTTCTTAAATTAACAAATAGAATCTGCACAAAATCGTAATAATAATGTCTTAACAGGCATGGTATGAACAAGTAAAATGCACCAATTTGGAGCTGAACCATCGAATGGTACCCATTTTACGGACTTTTTTTGGTATAGATATTACACAAAGATATTGTCAAGTATGAGAAATAGCACCCAATGCAAACATTTTTCAAAATTCAAAATCAATTTACAAAAATTCCATATTTTATTCATTCATTAAAATCGCATCATCTGGTATTACATTTATTGAAACAGTATTTTCTGCAAATTTAAAGTTCAACGCCAGTCATTAACCAGGTATTGGGTTTCATTCCGGTACGTCGATTCTGGATGGGTGAGATGCTGATGAAGCGTTAATACTCAGCAATATTTTCACGAGGATTGAAAAGTAATTCATTCATTGAGATTATTGTCGTTGAGACTGCTGAGTGGTGGTACACACGAAAAGAGTTTTCCACTTCTTATTCATGGTCCTGACACATTTATTTTCATCCCCTTATTTCTAATTACAATGTAAGCTTATTTTTTCTGTACATATTATTGTTTTATCACTGTTTCAGTATTTTGTTCACTACACTTTGATTTTGTTTTCACTTCGTTTCATTTGTCCAAATGCGTTTTTTATATTTAATGAAGTAAATAATTCAATTTGAATATTTTATTCCACAACATCAGGATAGTCAGGGCTGTACAATGTTTAATTAAAACCTCTCGCAAGCCAAGCTAAATAATTATTGAGTACCCTATACCGCAAGGCGGCCAGGTAACCCTCAAGTCCGTTCGGGGCCAAAAGTGGTAGTACCACCCGAGCGTGACATATGGTGGGGCTCGGTCTTCGTTCTTGGCGGGGCCATTCCTCATAATGGCCCTGAAAATTAAATCATAAATGATAATTTTGTCCAAAATTTAAATATTCAACGTTTTCTGATAATCTATTTGTTAGCCAAGCCCTGGGGTATTTTTTTTTGCCCTGAAATTGAAGTGAATAAAGTGATACCACCACCCGATCGTGACATAGGTATTGAAAAATGATTGCTAATATACCAATATATTCAATTGAAAACTAAATCATGTGCGAATGTTAGATATGAATTGTTGAGAGAAGTAAGTTGCTGGTTGGAGATTGGAAGGATGTGTTCAAAGATTTGTATGACTAACTTAAAAAAAACATAAAAACGCTGTATTTCTGTAAGGTTTAAAATCAAAGTGTTTGTATTGAATTTAAATTTTCGTTTGCCATTTTGTTAATTTTTCTCTAACTTCATGGGGCCTGTATGATGAAATAGTTAGGAGTATATAAGTATTTACGATTAAGTAAACAGTAGAAGTGGAGCATTCAGCGAACACTGTCAAAAATTTTGTATTTTATTTTTAATAGTTGTCGTTATTTTTTTTCATTCCCAAAAATATTTTATTCTAAGAATACTTACTGCAAATAATTTCTTGTTGCATGTAAGCACGTCACGGCAGCAGGTACTGAAAAATCTGAAGCAATGGCTCATCTCCAGAAACAGACCGAAGCAGCATGGCATCTCAGTTAGTAACCCCAATTCAGTTAATGAGATCTGCAAGGAAGGCAACCATCACCTGTATCCGAAATAAGTAACCATTCCAGAACCCGACCAGGTTTGCAGTGGAGACTCCTATCCAACGAGTGAACATTCGAAAGTAGCAATACACTTGTAAGCAGCTCTAATGTTACATTGAACCACATTTTCGAGCATCAACACTTCACCGCTTAAAACACAAGCCAAGCAGTAACCAACACACAAAATTTTTACGAAATGGAAGTCCCAAAGCGTGCAAACTCAGCTATTTGCGCCAAGGACAAGGCAACCAAAAACCAGACAAATTACAGGTGGTAAACAAACAACCTGTCTGTCTGCCATGTGTCATCGGTTGTTATCACAGATGTTGGTTCCCGAAATAGCAACAGGTCGTTTAACGAACAACCATTCCATGATGTTTGAGAACACATCATCCGATAAGTCAAAATTTCGGTGTTGATAATCAGATCAGCCGTTCATGAGGGATAATCCTATAGTTACTTTGGAACCTTGGTACAGCCGTTCTTGCCCTGCAGAATTCACGATTGCACCATGTGGAGGTGGAGGTACAATTGCTCCGACAACACCGCTCCAAGTCAGAAGAAGTATTTTCGACGCCAAGAGATGGAGCCACAATAGACATTATCAGATGAAACTTTTGTGACCAGTGCCGGACTTGAAATTTTTGGTGCTACGTGAGAACTACGGTAAATGTTCAAATATTTAATTTTTTTTCTCTTTATTTTGTTCTTATCTATTAATTCTTTTTTGCATAATTTAAACTGACTGTTTTTGTGTTGCCCCGCATAATGTCGCGAGTTTTTTTTTGTAATAAAGTTGAAATAACCTCTATTCCATGAACATGTCATAACTTTTTTGTTCATTTGCTGGGTGCCAGCTTTTTCGAAGGGGGGAAATGTATCAAGTATGAGAAATAGCACCCAATACAAACATTTTTCAAAATTCAAAATCAATTTACAAAAATTCCATATTTTATTCATTCATTAAAATCGCATCATCTGGTATTACATTTATTGAAACATAGTATTTCCTGCAAATTTGAAGTTCAACGCCAGTCATTAACCAGGTATTGGGTTTCATTCCGGTACGTCGATTCTCGATGGCTGAGATGCTGATGAAGCGTTAATACTCAGCAATATTTTCACGAGGATTGAAAAGTCATTCATTCATTGAGATCATTTTCGTGTTGAGACTGCTGAGTGGTGGGACACACGATAAGAGTTTTCCAGTTCTTATTCATGGTCCTGACACATTTCATCCCCTTATTTCTAATTACAATGTAAGTTTATTTTTCTTGTACCTATTATTGTTTTATGACTGTTTCAGTATTTTGTTCACTTCATTTTGGTTTTGTTTTCACTTCGTTTCATTTGTCCAAATGCGTTTTTATATTTAATAAAGTAAATAATTTAATTTGAATATTTTATTCCACAACATTAGTGTAGTCAGAGCTGTACAATGTTTGATTGAAACCTCTCGCAAGCCAAGCTGAATAATTATTGAGCACCCTATATAGCAAGGGGGCCAGGTAACCCTCAAGTCCGTTCGGGGCCAAAAGTGGTAGTACCACCCGAGCGTGACAATGATTGCTCACCATGCCGTTGACCAGAATCCGTACAAACTATAACAGATAGACAGGAGCCATGAAATATTAATCATATTAAAGTTAGTTTTCTGCTTTGTTTAATACATATGTTCCAAAAAAATCTGATATAAATACAGCTAAAAAAGACAATCCTAAGTGACCCTGTATAATAGTAACCTCAGATTACCCAACATCAAAATCAAATTAAATCATCTTAAATTGCAAGTATCCGGGCTTTAGCTTTTTACTGAGTTTGTTAAAATAATTACATAGAAATCTCAACATTGACTAGTAGAAGAAGAATAACCCTGAAATAGTGTCGAGACTATTGAGTTTGTAATCGCTATCCCTAACTTTTTGTAACAAAATAATCGCGACATTATTGATTTCATAGTTATCTCAAGTATCAACCCTGTCTCCGCATGTTTAACATCATGTATCTCAAAAACTGTCCATCAGATCTTGTTATGCCCATGGAGACATTTGATCAGGACATCATAAACTAAATTATACCAAATTGTCAGCCAATTCGACTGGGACTCTTTTTCCATAAGAACCGTGCCGGGTCTTTTGGTTTACCATTAAAAATGTGTGTGTAAAAATTTGTAACGATGGTTGTGGTGTGATGATATCAAAACAACAGAGAGACGTTGAAGAAGTTCAGCAAAAAAAGTGAAGATAGCTGAACAATATCTATCATGTTTCAATCGCAATTTAAATTTAGGTTTGTCAGTATCATCGAACGTTCGAAGTTTAAGAAATGCTGTAGCAATAATGAAAGAAATAATATCATTTTTTACAGCCTCTTCTACACGCAATTATGTCTGCAAATAAACACGGCTCAACTTCGTTCTGAAATTTAAATCATCGATTGGAAACATTTTACAAGCTTTCAATTTGATTCATGGAATATAAGATAATAATATATTTCTTTACTTAACAGTAATATTTCTGATATTGAATGCCAATTCAAACAAAAAACCATTGGTTCACTTAATCTTGAAGTATGTGTTCCTGCTTCATTAATCTATTCAAATGAAGATAGCCATATATTCTGCCGTCAAAATTTTGATTGCCAAATTATGGAACTTCATTTGAGACATCTAGAGACGTGCCGAAGTCAACTATCATAGCTGAACCTCAGTTATGTAAAATGAAATGGAAACACAGTAAAGAATTGGGCCACAGTGGTCATGATGGCAGAGCGCTAGTCTATTATATCAGTCAGAGGGACGTGGGTTCGATTCTCAGTATGGTCACTGGAGGGCTATTCTCGAATCGTTCGACTTCAATTCGTATACGAATAAGTGAGATAAACATACATATCTCATGTGTATTGGTGTGAAACAGTAAATCAAATTCGTATGCGTAAAAACTCAAGAATAGGACCCCTGGTCCCGTGCTAGGAATCGCACGTTAAAAGGTAAGATCTCGTTATTCCTTAGCTCGCACAAGTTTCGACTTCTGAGGGCTGTCATTCGTAGGGGGATGACAGCTGGTTAACGGAAAACAAAATTTAAACAGCAACAATCTAATACGATTTTTTTCAATTACTGTCTACTTTTCGTGTGAGATCTGAAGAAAGGAGTTTTTCAGGACTGAGAAGATTCAAAAGTTTCCAATTTGAGCGACGAACGGCTAATTGTACTCGCACTAATTCATGCCATATTGTTTCAAGCGAAAACATATAGAACTTTTTTATGAAGTGAGATGAAACATAGAGTTTGTCATGTGGAATGTATTGGTATTTTGTCATACATTTCATGCAAATATTTTCATCTACTTTAATAACAAAATACTTCCCATCCTGTGTTTTGTGTGTATTGAAATCAAGATATATGAACGACCATGATTTCAGAATGTGGATTCTCATATTATGACAATTTACCAATTCACAATGAAACCAACGTAGAACAGTATTCAGAAAAAAAAACTGAAAAGTTAGAAGTTAGGTGTTGTCCATACAGTTACCCATAGACGAAATAGACGAAATAGTTAGTGTAGTATTATTTGTGGTTGAACTAACAATACACTTTCATAGTAAATTTGAAGAAATGAATTTCATAGTTTGTTAAAATTGGATATTTGAAAAAAATTCAACAGTATGAATATTTTCAAACGCTCAAGTGAACCTCTTGAATTATTATCGTATGGTTCGTGCCACCCGATTTCGTAGATCCGTTTTATTAACTAACATTTCATGATGTTTTCATCAGCCGAGATATTCATTTTCTGGCCGTCAGAAAAAATTAGAAGATCATCCACCCAGACTGCTATAACCGCCATATTTTCCTGACTTAAAACAAGCGCATGGGTCGAATTTGGACAGTCTCAAACCGATACTCTTCAGACAAATATCCGATTTGATGTTCCATACTCGACTCGCTTGGTTGAGTCCATATAAACTCTTCCTGAGACGACATACTTGGTTCGAATGCTGATAGCCTTCAGGCTCCCCAGTGAGATGTTCTTGGTGAAAACCAGAAACTGCATCCATCCGATCAATGTCCATGTCTCGTTTGGCTGCCAGAATCAGGAAATACCGGATCGAAATGTATTTCACCATCGGAGAAAATGTTTCCTCAAAATCTAGCTCATTGAGCACAGCCTTCAACAACGAGTCTTGCTACATTCTTCACTATTTTACCGGTAACATCTCGTTTTATTCTGAATAGAAACTTGTGGAAAATAGTTATGCATCAAACCAGGCTCGTTGTCAAAGGCTGTGCTCAACGCAATGGGCTAGATTTTTAGGAAACCTTTTTGTTTTTTGTCAAATGCGCTGAACAACCTGAGTCAAAAAAACAATTTGATTCACCCACAGAAATTGTTCCTTGTTATTAATGTTGGCATTTCTGGAAAACTGTTTCTTTTCACTACGGTTGAAACACTTTTTTGCGAAATGTTCGTATCTATTACATTCGTATCAACAACATCAACAAGAATTGAAACTGGTAGAGTTTTTATCAGAATCGAAAATATTCTTTTTGAACTGTTTTTTCAAACTGGATTTACCAGAACTGCTCTTCGAACTTTATGTCCTTCATCTCTTTCAGTTATCGAAACATCTTGAAGAAGTTTATTTTTGATCGCATCGGCGGTAATTTCAATACCGGAGGACTCTATAATAGGCTGAAAATTATTGTGGAGACGGGCTAATAAAATATTGCCTCTCCACTCACTCATCAGAAACTTTCAAACCCACGTTTGTGAGTTTATAGGCGGTCGTAATAATCCTGTTCACGAAATCCTCAACTGGATCACAGTTCTGGAGCCTAGTCATAATGAGATATCTTAGTGAACCAACCCTTCCAATGAGACCCGAAACCTAGAAGGTTGATTCCAAAATGTCCTAAGCTTCCTCAGCAGTCTTTGTTGAAAAGAAAAATATAATATACTTGATTAAGGAGAAGGAGAATTTTTGCTCTTGCCTTGACGCCTTTGACCAGAAACGCAATCCCAAAAATCTAGGCCTGTATTGCAAATTTCCAAGCATCGTAGTTCTCGCGCCCCTTGGGTTTTTCTATTTGCGGGATCTGACTAGACATATACGTCTACAGGTTAGAAACACTGGTAAAATTCCGTTAACCAATAGACACAAGCTATCAACAACATTTTCTTTGGAACTTACGTAGTGAAGTAATTTCGGAGATATGGGTCTATTTTTGAGTGATGACTGGAATTTTCTAGCACACATTTCTACAGCAAAAAAAGCAACAATGAAAAATTTTCCTTCTTATCACTAGCAGAATGTAAACACCCTAATTGACCTATTCCACACTATTTCTTTTTTGAAAACGGTACTTTTCAGGAAAAAACTCATCCTCCTTTTATGACCACATAACCAACAAATCTAGGCAAAATGTTTAGTGAATATTATTCATGTCAAGTTGATAACTGGAAAAAAAGTGAGTGAATATTTTCCTGTTCATGTTGAAATTAAATTGCTCGAAAAGTTGTCTGTGCGAATATGCAGTGTTCAAAGTTACATGAATAAACTAACTAAACATGAATAAATTCACTCCATACTTTTGATGTTTTTAAAAGAGGGTTGAATTTTTAGATACCCAACGCCGTTTTTAATAAAAAAATAGTGAAAACGGGTGAATTAGGGTGTGTAATCACTCAAAAATAGGCCCATATCTCCAAAATTACTTGAGACCGCCAAAAATTGTAATTGTTTTTTTTTTTCAGGAGGCCAAACTACGTTAGTGCCAAAAACAATTTTTTTGATAGCTTGTGGCTATTAGTTAACGGAATTTTACCGTAATAATTAAACGGCTTAAACAGAATGTCCTGGGCCCATAATCTGTAGTAATTCTTTATTTTATAGGTAATCGTCATATCAACTCTTCCTGGAATACATAAAGACGAAGCCGGACCTGAAGCCTAAGCACATTTTATAGCTGAAAGAATCAGTTCGCTCACTTAGCATCGGCACTTTGATCTTTTTGTGCACGTTTGTGCATTGCGCAACCTGTAATCTTATCCCTCGCGCATACAGGCGCTTGCAATTGATACAATGCTCAACATAAAAATGGATACACTGCTGGAAATAAAAATAGGTACCTAAATTATGGATGTTTTGACCGTGTGGAGGTCTGATTTTTTTATTGCAGATTATTGTTTTTTAACATCATTCAGTTGATGAAATATGTGCATTATGGGCTCTCTATTAAAAAATTGCTGAAAATCTAGAAATTTTAAGGAAGATATCGAATTTTGTGACAAAAACTTCGGAGGACATCAAAGTTTTGTGGATATTGATCTCACTTCTTTCAAAATTGGGTAGGAGTTTGTGAGGGAAATATTATTTATTTTTTCGTTAATTTGAATATGTCGGGCAAGTTTTGCGATCAGTGTTCTAGCTGACGATGACGTATCGAAGTTAAATATTCAGAAGCTAATTTTGAGAACAGATATAAGTTGATGAATTTAAGCAAGATGAGAAATTTCATGTGACACGATTTATTCCAATATTAGTGATTACCACCCTCTAGTGATTGTAATTTTACGGGAGAAAGTATTTTAATTTTCCATTCACATTTATTTCAACTTCTTCGAAACACTAAATAAGATACATTTTTCCAATGTCAGGATCTTTAATAAAATCCATAGAATGTGGTAGACCAAATGGTACTTATACGGATCCAGAAAGATAAACAAGCAGTTCGTAAATATTGGGGTAAATGCAATGAAATGAACAAACACAAATTCCCTATTCTCATCTATTGTAAACATTAAAAATAACTAAATGTACATAAATGAGTTTTCATATACATGAACTAATTAAGTATGTTTTAAAATAGACAGTTTTAGATCGTTTTTTTTTTGTTGCCTGTGGACTTCATTCTGATATAGGAATTTAATAGTGCAAGAAATACGAACGCAGTATTAATAAGTAATATTTTGGGAAGTCTTGACAAGGCTTAAAAAAATCAATTTTTGAATGAAAATTTTCAATATTTTATCCAAAATTTTCAAAAAGTTCACAAGAACAGTTTTCAAGGGCATGTTTAGGTTTATTACAAAAAAAATAATATTAAGCATTTTTAAGTTGCCAAATGAATCATTATTGGCCTTTGAATGAGCACTGTGAAAACTGTAAATTGTAGATTTGTTTGAGTCAGCTTGTTCATTGCCATATTTCAAATATGTTTTTCACTTGTGTTTATCTAAAATTTTTTTCATAAAATATCCCCCCACACAAACGAAATCAATTTTTATGTTATATTGAGGTTGATATAGTCGTTTACTTCTACTTTGAGAGATTTGAATTGACGTGGTTGTTGAATCAAAATCATGGCAGTTTGTTCGTTCGGAATTATTCAAATAGCTAATTGAAAACATTTTTTTAAATGTCCTCTGAAATTGTATGGGTGCAGAATTCCCGCAATTTCCACTTTGCTGCCTGGTTTTACGGAAAAAAAATTCTAAACAGGCCTGATTCTTGTATGAATTTTGTTTTCCTTCATAACATCCCACATTTGCAAAAAGGCCGAGATTGACAATTTCTTCACAATAATAAATTTCATCCCTTTGGTTATATTTTTGTTTCGTTGGACAACAAAGTGATTCATATATAGAACGCCAACATATCTTTAAGAAATTGAATTTGTGCATCTGTCCCCATGAAAGTCCTACTGAATGATTTTGCCTTGTGGAATTTCGATGAATTGAATAGATCAAAGAGATTATCAATTTTTTCTATGTGTTCAACTGTCTTGAAGTCTGCTAATGGGAGTTTTTTTGAAAGATATATAAGAATTCATTTCTGCAGAAACAGTGGCAATGAACAGTTGAGCTGCATATGATACTCTCATTTTCTGAAAATTGCCTGGAAAAATATGAATGTGAGTCAGTTTAAGCGCTAAACGAAATTTTTACTGTTTATCAGATGAGTAAAATAATTCCAACAATTTTTTTTAACAGTTACGCCACTCCCAAATGGGGAATGATATTTGGAAAAATTGTTTCTCGTTGATTTCAACAGATGAGGTGTATCTACCAAGTATAAAAATTTTCATGAAATCACAAATGGAACATGGCTCTTCAATTGACACACCTACTGAATACAATGACGATGGCTACACAAACAGGCAAGCGCAAACAAAAGTTGAAATCTGCAGAAATTCGAAGAGAACTGGTACAATAAATTACCTTCGGAACTGAGACTGAGAAACATAGGCCATTCCGCTGTTGCCAACTATATTTGATACAAAGAAATTTGAATGCGAAATAGCTTTTATAATGTTTTCAAGCGGATTTCATGTAAAAAGTAATGGTATTTCATGAATAAAGAAGTACTCAAACATGTTTGCAGTTTCCTATAGGAGCCCAGAAATCGTTTCAATGAAAAATTAAACACGCGAAATATATATACTTCTGGAAAATGAATACTTTTAGTACACTAGACAACTATGTAAGTTTGTGTGCAAATCTATTGCACAGCCCGAATTTGTTTCCCCTGCGCTTATTCTATCTTGTACACAAGATGGCGGCGTGTGAGCCAACTGATTCTTTTAGCTATAAACTGTGGCCTAAGTACATACCAGCCCCGCAGATAAAGAAGAATGTGTGGGAGCAACGGAAAGAACAGCAGAGAAGCAGAAGGGTAATATTATCCCCATCCAATCCCCACATCCCTAAATGCGAGGCCGCAGAGGGAGGGTCAGCAAGGTCCAGCCTAGCACCAAGTGGTTTTATGGAAAAGCAGCAATTCATCGCAGGACTGGTGAACATATGAACATCGAGAGCCTACTGAAGGCCTGGAATTACTAAAAATTTCTCGTCTTCTTCTGGAAGGTCATAGAAAAGATCCAGAGCTACGGCCTATAAGTAGATGCCTCTCAAGGTGTGTATGCCAAACTTGAATGGAATCAACAACAAAATAGCGTTGGTTTCTGATTTCACCAGGAAAGTCTCGGAGTTTAGGCAAGCCCCCAATTTCAACTTGTACAGGAGCACCTACTCGAAGTTGTTTACCGACTTCAAGGAAGTGGCAGATGCGATAAAGAGACTTCCCAGGAACAATGCACCGGGTATGGAAAAAATAGACGCAGTTCTCTTCTGAAACCTTCCAAGGAAATTCCTGGTCCAGCTAATCCACATTATAAATGCAATTATAAAGTAGCAGCACTACCCGTAATGCTTGAAGCATGCAGAGATTTTTCCGATACTAAAAACCTGAAAGCCTCAAGAAAGAATAATAAGCTACCGCCCCATCTCATTGCTGAATTCGGTCGCCAAGTTGGTGGAAAAGACCTTGCTGAAGAGAGTTGAGAACCTCGAGGGAGACCTTCGACTCATCCCGGAGGAGCAGTTTGGTTTCTGGAGAGGTCACTCTACAACCTCTCAGGTGGCAAAAATTGTTGAGGGTGAGGTGAAGCCTCAAACAGTGATAGTCCTGTTGGATGAACAGAGAACCTTCGAAATTGTCTGGACAGAGGGCTTTGTCGCGAAGATGCTGAGAGTAGGCATGCCTAGGCATATGATCAGCCTTCTAGACTCCTACCTGGTTGGTAGGGCTTTCAGGGTCAGAATCAATTGTACCAGCTCGACAATGAGGCCGGTCGAAGCAGGTGTGCTGCAGGGATCCTGTCTCACCACTTTTGTACTCGTTATATACGCATGACTTTCCAATGTCGGAACATACGAGCACGGTTTTATACGCCGATGATACGGCAATTTTTCCCAAGGCGGGCGAGAGCAATATCGCTGCTGCCCGGGTGTTAACACAACTGGATGGGCAGGTCGTGCCATATCTGACGAATAACGAAATAGTATTTAATCCGGGAAAAACAGAACACATGAACTTCACTTAGAAGAGAAAACTTAGTTACGTGCAGATAACGGGGGGATTTATGGCTCTGGGAACCCGGATCGAGGAGGCAGAGTCTGTGCGGTACCTGAAGGTACAATTGGACAGGAGATTGACGCTCATCAAACACGTCAGATTGTCAATTCAACGAGCTGCGGGTACAGTAAACTGACATACAAACTGGTGATCAGGTCATCGATCCCCTACACCTGTCTGAAATTTAGCAGCCTCCCCGCGTACCAGATAGTGCGGCTGGAGAGGTTGCAAACTAAAGTACTTTGTATCGTCACGGATAGTGATAGACAGGTACATTCGGGTAGCCGCATTGCATGAACTGGTCAATGACGAGACGATTACAGAGTATGTAAAAAAAATCGCAGATAAATTCTATTGACAACACAGCCATAGAAGCCCCCCGACCAGGGACATCACCAGAATCAGAAGCTACCATAATGCCCCGGGAAAGCATCAGGGGATTATACCAGGCATTGGACCTGTTCCATGGGCGATTAGACGATGATCGATTTTTTCTGAGTTTTTCCGGGACTTGAGTAGATGATTCCATCCATGTAATACCAGTGTACTGATGCTAGAATAGAGCCCATGTAATACCCCTGCATTACTTGGAGGAGACAGGGAAACATCCAAGCTGAGACCAAACCACTTACGTGCGTATGGCCAGAGCTGTTCCAATGTATAGTGCTCAGTGCTCGTCAAAGCACTCGAAGCACTTTTGTGGTCCTAAGCACTGTGCACCCGAGCACTGTCTTGGACCAGTGCTTTGTGCTTAATGCTCCGGAGCATTTAACGAAGAGGATTAGTGCTTGGTAATCCCTAAAGGTGCTAGCGAGCAGTCCAGTGCATTTCCATATAAATGAATCTAGTAGAAACATGAAGTCGCAGAAGATGAGACCCAGCGGCACCCGCTACTTAAAAGAACAGGTATATGCTGAAAAGAAAGTAGAGAATTGATCTGTGGAATAGTGATGGTCAGCTTTTGAAGATCTTGAAATATTAAATAAAAATCAATGAAAATCCAAATTAAATAAAATATTTTAAACAATAATAAAAAAAATTATAATAGTGATGAAATATGAAAGGAAAATGAAATGATAAAAATAAGATTCAAACCTAGTATTAAGTGACGACGTTTCGACTGTTGGTATCTACTATAACTCGGTTTGAATTCTAATTTTATTATTTCATTTTCATTTCATATTTCATCGTTATTATTTACGTTTTTTTTTGGATATTTGATTTTATTTTGATTCATTTTGATTTTCGTCCATTTCTTATATTTTGATATTTCAACATTTTCAACAGCTAAAGATAAATTTTTCTCCTCATTTCATTTAGCAATTTTTCTTTTCTAGAAAATAATTCATATTGATATATAAAAGTCAAATAATTCGTTACAACTAACTTTTTGTCTATGAAGTGCCTTGTATGAATTTATTTAAATTTTCAATCAGAAATCGTTTAAGAAATTCAATTCAGAATTTTTCATTGAACAATGTTAGTGAGTTATCATAAATTGTTTTTGTGGCAACTCAAATAATATAAAGAGTACATGAAAGTTTTTTCGAAATACATTTCATTTCAAACCTTCACGTACTCACTGTCTTTCAAATATGATCTTAACTGTTGAGGCCATATTTAAATTCATTAATTTTATTTTCAATTTTGGAGCAATCAGAATTTGTCTCTAGATGCCTAGGCTATAAACTCATGATTCCACATATTTTGTGTATGTTATAAAAAACTTGAGTGAAAGAAAGACGGGAATAGATTTTCACTTCTAGTGGAAGATAGCATTTGGGAGTCAGAATAGTCGTGTTCGCAAAAACACCTACAAATATTAAATTAAGCATTTCCATAGAAATTGATAGTTGATCTCTAGTTGTTTTGTCAGTGATTTCCTACTCCTATACTTTTCCCCTCCTTCACCATTGGTATTAAGAAAGAAGCGAGACATCCCATTCCACTAAGGTAAGGCAATTAGCGTCCTTCCTTTTTCATATACATAACATTAACGTTTCATTTTCATTGGATTGAATATTCAAAGTCAATAAAGTTTTCATTTTGAAGTGTTCGTCCTATTTCACTTCTAAATAATAAATAAAGCAAAGCATTGAGTTTTACATAATATACTGTGTCCGCTTGAAAAAGCTATAAAATCTAGCGAAACATATCGCGATGGTATATTATTTTTGAAAATCTTACATGTTCAACTGAATTTCAGTAACTTTAAGTATCTGATAGTGAGTGAGTCAGAGGTGGTTAGTGCTCCCAGACTAGAATTGCTATTTGAAATTGCTTAGTAATCGCGAGCATTTTATAAAAAAAAGTGCTTAGTACTCGATATTTCGAGTGCTTAGTGCTTTGTGCTCGATGCATTTTTTGTCTGTGCTCAGCACAGCTCTGCATATGGCCATCATTACACCGTGGGGTCTGTCTCCGGACAGATGTGGGGCGACTTTGCAGGCCCCTTGGAATCAGGAGGTCAGGACTAAAGTCTCTTACCCTGGAAGCGGTTAAAACTCGAACCTACTCCCACCCTTTGGTTGTAACTTGTATTTTATTAGGTCTTTTATTTATTTATATGTCCTTGAGAGTGTGTGCTGTATGTTATCTAAGTATATTTAATATAAATACATTTTTTGAAATTGAATTTTTTTTGGAACAACTCTCACTAATTATAAACCTTTAAACATTATAAGTAGCAGTAACCAGTAATATAAATAATATTTACTTAATGATATAGCTTTTCCTTGTGAAAACAAAAATTCATTCACTTCATAAATTTGAGACGTTCATAATGCAAGTCATTTCATATTCAAACTCATTGACGTATTTCCGGAGTGAAAATCATTATATTCCAATTTGCGGCTTTACTTTTCTGATTTGTTATTAACAGAGAAGTCGGAGATAGGAATTTACATACTTAATTATTTTCTATTAAATATTCACGATCTATTTATAATTTAATAATTGTTGACTGTAAATAATGAAACCATGTATTTACCACAAACAACAAAACAAAAAATCCACTGAGTCCCAAAAGTCATCTCAGGAGAAACAGACAATGATTTCCAACGCCTACGCACGCTGAGGATCCGGAAAATTCTCAAGAACAATAAAACAACTACTTTGATGACTGCATGGGAAAACTAGGAATTTCAGTAATTATTATACCTTGCTTGGCATCTCGCAGTAATTTCACTCCTCTGTGTTTTCATAATAATTGTACCCTGATGTATTTCAGAAAATAGCCTTTCGTCGAACGAAGGCTGCTGCAAACTAGTGTCTAGGGTGCAGTCAGGATCGAATTGAGACAATTTACTGTTATTGGCTTTCGTCAATATGGTGAAGCTAACTTTGAGGGTGTGAAACATTTGGCTGCATGCCAAATAGCAAATAATCAAATCAACTGATGTCATACATGGAGGTCTGTAGCTATACTTGTGTGTTATTCCACTCCAAAATTATAGAAAAGAAAGTATGAAGGGCACTGTAAATAACAAAACACAAGGAATTTATTAAACAGGCTGGTTGGCCGTCATCAACTAACTGATTCGTCAACTCATTTTGCTAATTTTGTGATTCCAGTTCATTAAACGACACTTTTATGAAGAAATAATGCATATGCGGAGTTAACAAAAGGAAGCCAACTGCTATTTTGTGGCTTCAGTCGGATGACCCTGTTATTTCAAGGTAATAGGTACCAAACTTTGCCACGGAGGCAGCTATAGCAACCTACCAGATGATCCGATCTAGGAATCAAACAGAATAATGGAACGGTTAGAGGAAATATGGAATGGTAAATGACCTAGTAGATCAACCCGTAGTTTCAGACATGATGGAATCTAGATTCTAGAACAAGTATTTTTTTTCCGTTTGCCGCACACTTTTTTGTGCACATTCCTAGATGTTATCTTCATCAGTACGTTCTTCCATGCCATTTTTCATTGTGACGATGTAGCTTTATGCAATGATTTCAAAACACTCGTCCGGACGTCTATTATCTTAATTGGTTGAAAGATTTTTACTTCTTTCACTTTTCAACAACGTTTCGATTGCTCTTGTATCTGTAATCATCTTCACCTGCAGCAGAAGTGACCAAACTATAAGGACTATGGTCGTCTGAAACGTGAATATTCGAGTGACTACATCGTCTTCAACCTTTATTCAACACTTAAAGAACACACAAATTAAAACAACGAATCCACGTTATTAAATCGAACAAAGATCGAAGGTGTACCGGCGAGTTTCAAATGAATTTTTGTTGTTGTTTTGTTTATTAAAATTGTTATTTCCGTTAACTAGCTGTCGTTCCCCTACCAACGACAGCCCTCAAAAGTCTAAACTTGTGCGAACCAAGGATTAACGAGGTCTTACCTTTCAGCGTGCAATTCCTAGCACTTTCGCAGGTCATCAGAAAAATATAGTGAAGTCGCTTGGCTTTGAACCCACGACCGGCAAGCGAGAATGATTGGAAATCATTGATTCTAACCACTCGGCTACTTGACGAGTAATTCCGAAAATCTTGAAATACACTTTCCGATCCATATTTTTTATATCACTGGTGAAATCTGAATAATTTGAATGGATGAGTGACCGACGTACTTAGACGATCTCAATTAGTTTGATTTATCGCCCGTGCATGGCATGCCACGTTAAAAGGTACGGTCCTCGTCTTCACTAGCTCGCACAAGTCTCTCGAAGACTTCTGAGGGTTGCTCGTAAGAGTACAGACAGTTGACGATTAGAACAAATTTTAGAAATGTTCGGAACGTCACTAAGATATAATTTTTCTACATCACAAGGATATCATTTTTCTACTTCTCTGGGATATCATTTTAGAATATTTTCAATAATAAGTGATGACCTCGATACCTATATGATATGTCTTTCACCATCTTTTCAATCGGGTCCATTCAATAGGCGTTTAGAGAATAAGGTAGACAGAAAGTTCTCATCATACTTTTCCACACAATGTTACTCCAATATTACGGTTGATGAGTTGGAAAAAATGCATCTCATACTCATAATTATTATCTTCGAAACAGTTGAGTATACACTTTTTACTGAAAATTTACCAGTGTGGTGAGAAAAGTGGAATGAAACTATGGTACCCTTTTTCACGTCACTGTAGCAACTGCAAAATATGATTTTTATTCCAAAATAGATCTCTCATTGAACGAAAACATTCTTCCAAATTTAATATTTTTTTTCCAGTATTTGACAAAATGGTAATAAATTATTGTATCATTAATACGTATTCTCAATACTCGTTAAAAATGTCAGTTAGTTAGCTTCTCGGCTTGTACCCCTCCTAAATATTTAAAGACACAGGTCAAGCTATCAACATGCACTATTTGATAGACCACAATTTTCCCGAAATTTTTCAATACTTTTTTCAAGAAAACTTGTGCCAACCCTACGACCAGCATGTTTTTGGGTTCGCCGTAATTTTTACTTCCGAAACCGTCGGAAAGTATTGTTTTCCTACTTGTTCTGTTTCTAGCCTTCAAGAGTTTAGAGGGTGGCGGGAGAGCAAATTTTCACAAAAATTATTTTGTTGTCGGTTCTCAACGGATGCGCAAAATTTTAATTACTGTAAATACACGTTACCCCTTTGCTAGATTCTCGGCACGTACCCCACCTCAATCGATACATACATACAGACATACATAAAGGTCATGATATGAAATTTATTCAACGGTCTGATGATTTTCACTAGTTCAACGGATTTTTTAAATTTAATTTTCGCGAATTATCGCAATTTTTTCCGAACCCCCTCCCCTGGTGGATTTTTTTTCCACTGTTATTTTCCTGGTCCAAAACTGTCAATAATTTTTCGAAATTTCTTAAATACAAAATTGCTGTTTTTTGTCAAAAAGAATCTGTTGTAAAATTCAATTTTTAAATTAGTAATACTAATTTTCTCCAATGGCAATACGTTGGCTCGTCGGAATAAGAAAAAAGAGACTTTTTAACGATTTATTTGATATCGCAGACTATTCGGTGTCAAACAAATTTTCGTTAGAAAACTTAAAAAGTTTAGGTTGGATAATTGTTGAAATTTTTTATTTCAAAATATATTTTTAAAGGCGTCTTGGAACATGTAACTAACACATCTGATGAAACAAAATCATTAAGTTGTCTTGAAAATTTAATAATGCTGTATTTTTTGTGCAGATATGTTATAAGTTGTTATCTATATTAACGATTTTGTTTTCTCAATCGAGTTGGTCGATCATAAATTACTCCATGCATTCAAATCTTTTTTTCATTCCTAAAATATGTTTCATTTTAACAAAGATCAAACCTAAACTTTCATCAAGATCTAAAGTAAAATTTTTAAGTTTGGTATCAAATTAATCGTGATGAAACACAATGTTTTTTTGACTCGTTGAGCCACCATGTTGCTTTGAAAAAATAGTAATACCATCTAAAAAATTATATTTAACAATAAAGTTATGTTCATCCCAAATATTAGTACTCAAATTAGTTATTTGAACGTTTCCACTCTAGAATAAAGAGTAAATTTCAAAATAAATAGGGTATTAGTCTAAAAAATGTGACAAGTGATACATAAGGCCATATGGATGGAACATAAATCAAAATGTGCCAGGTGTAGCATTTTTATACATTTTTCACAGGTTTACAAGAAAAACTGGATAAAATTAATTTTCAATTATTGAAGTTTCTGTGTTGAATATATCCAATGAGAACAGCTGAATTCAAGAAATGTTTTTATTTTCATATATACAGAGGAGATTGGAAGTATACGTGTGTCTGTTATACATAAATTCTTTGGATTTGATTTGACCAATTCAGTGCACCAGATATATGTGGCATGTGGCCAATTGACAGAATGTAATTTATGAATATTATACAGTGTGACACAAGTATACACGAGACTAATATTGAGAAAAATTACAGAAATATACCCTGTATAAAGAAAACGAATAGGTTAAGTATCCTGATTTCTTCTCATTTCACAGAGGATATATCATATGAACTTTTTTCATCTAGTTTTCGTTTTATAAAAACTCAATAACCAATTTATATTTCCAATACCAATAATCTTTACTTGAATCTGTTCAAATCTTACCAGTCTGTATGGAAATTGATGTTTCTGTGTTGGATATAAGTATTTGATAAGAACGGCTGAACTCATAATATAGGAAAATTCATTTTATATACAGAGGTATATACAGTAAAACGTGAATTTTAAGTAGTATACAGTATGACTCAAGAATAAACGAAACCAATATTACCAAAAATTACAGAAGTAATCTGTATTGAAAAAAATCTGGTGGATTAATTTTTCTGATTTTTTATTTTATTTTACAGAGAAGATATAATATGAAGTTGTGTATCAAATACAGAATTTTTTTATGCCTGGTTTTTGTGGATGAAGGTGCTAAAAAACGTTTATTATTGTTTTGAAGCATGTTTGAAATTGATTCCTTACAAAATCACAACACATTTTATCCGTGCTAGTGCTATCAGATTGAGGATATTCAGAATTTTTTCAAAATACGGGGTTAGTCAGTACTGACTTGAATAACGATATAGTCATATGAAGTTTACGCCATGGCCGCAATCAGGATAAACATATTGATTGAAACACCTAAATTATTGAAAAAGGCTCTCTAAAGGCCTATCACGATTTTGTAATCGAAGATTTCAACAGATTCGAATACAGTATATTGGTATTTGAAAAATGAATTGGAAAGTAATGATATTGTTTTTTTTTATGTTAAACGGAAACTAGGCATGGAAAAAATTCTGTATTTCCCACAAAAGTGCATGTGATATATCCTCTGTAAAATGAGAAGAAATCAGGGAAATTAACCGATCCGTTTTTTTATACAGGGTATTCCTGTAATTTTTCTTTATCTCAGTCTCGTGTATACTTGAGTCACACTGTATAATATTCATAATTTACTTTCTGTCAAGTGGCCACATGGCACTTATAACTGGTGTACTGAATTGATCAAATCACTTAATCCAAAGAATATATAACAGAGGCACAATATATACTTTCAATTTCCTCTGTATATATGCATAAAAAAATACATATTCAAGTGCAATACTGTGGTATAGATAATAAACCCACTACTAATTTTGTGTTATTACCACTAAAAAAGTTAAGTTAATAATGGCCTCAGAGTGACATTTTACAACTTCAACACTTTGTATCTCGTAAACTATACATTGAAATTTTGTTTGCCCACGGTAACTTCAGTTCAGAAGCCCGAGTTCAACAACATTTTGAAAATATTGACAATTTGACCGAAAGACTTTTTGTATAACAAGTGTGCGTGGTTCTTCCTCAACAAATTTTAAAACTTTTATTACAGCAATTCCATTTTTTTAAATGTACCCTATTCAAGACTTTTTTATGAGTCTTCGTGAAAACTTCTGCATTCTTTCGAATTCCGAAACAGTTCAAAATAGAAGTTCATGTTTCAAAATACATGAAAATGTTATTCTAGAAAGGACTTATAATCAACAATTTCAAATTTCAAGTTACAACCACCTGGTTCAAAAATTAGTTTTTATTGGTTTTAATTTTTTTTTCTACCCTTTGTTCTTATAATAATCATTAACATTTAAAAAAGTCAACTTATTATTGACATGAGTTGTGAAAATAATTGAGTTTTGTCCAAATTGACCGGTGTGAAGTTAGTAGCCACCTCTCAGCAGCCAATGGCATGTATTCTGGCAAGCTTAACGTAGATGGCGCAATTGTTAGTGGAGGTCATATTGGAGTAGTTGATAAGAGCATAACAGACATGAAAAGTTTATTCCTATCATAATCGAGTAATGTGAAAGAATAAGATTTATAGCCAGTAAATAAATTTCACCAAATATAGACAAGTTAACCTACAAACTGACGTTTATGCACCGATTCCATACACTCATTTTTGTATCAACTGATATTTACGGCCGGAAGTTTTTGCTTTTCTTTTTTTCAATTCATAAATGAGGCTTTTTGCACTTAAAGGGCCGTATTTCTCAATAAAAACAACTAATTGAAGTGTTATTGTCTATTATTACTTGTTATTACTGTCACTCATGACCTCCATTTACACTAGCGCTCTCTGGCGGGAGCGATATCGTCCATGCCTGCCATTTGACGGAAACGCCCGAACCATCAGTGGCGTCGGTGGCTGCTAGAATTCGAATTTTAAGGGGTCATTACGGAATTAATTATCCTGTAATATACGATTAGACGTCTGAACATCGTATTTGAAGTAGATAATTCATATGAAAAACAATTTCATACAGAAAACTGAAAGAGAATCGAAAATATAATTACTAGAGTCTGTCTGAAACGGGGTATCAACTTGATGCATATAAAAAACAATAAGTTATGATGATAACGCTATAATGTGAAAAAATGTATTACTCAGCAAGGGGTAAGGGGGATCATTTCGACGAAAAAGTAACAAAAATCGGAAAAAAATCATTATTTTCTGTTTGAAACGGGGTATCAACTCGAAGAAATAAATCACTATAATCTGCCTGAAACGAGGTATCAATTCGATGTATATAAAAATCAACACGTTAAAATGATAATGAACATATATGAAAAATATTTAATCCTGAGCGAGGGGTAAGGGGGGTCATATCGACGAAAAAGTAACAAAAATCGGAAATAAAATCATTATTGTCTGTTTGAAACAGGGTATCAACTTGATGCATATAAAAAACAACACGTTATAATGATAACGATAATATGTGGATAAATTTCTTTCTTAGCGAGGGGTTAGGGGGGTTTTTTTGACGAAAAAGTAAAGAAAATCGTATAATCTTTCAGAAACGAGTTATCAACTTGATACATACAAAAAACAACACGTTATAATGATAACGATAATATGTAAAAAAATTAATTCCTTAGCGAGGGGTTAGGTCATTTCGACGAAAAAGTAAAGAAAATCGGAAATAAAATCCTATAATCTGTCAGAAACGAGGTATCAACTCGATGCATACAAAAAACTACACTTCATAAGTAGCAAAAATCGGAAATAAAATCATTATAGTCTGTTTGAAACGGGGTATCAACTTGATGTATATAAAAAACAAGACGTTATAATGATGATGATAATATGTGAAAAAATTTGTTCCTTAGCGAGGGGTTAGGGGGGTCATTTCGACGAAAAAGTAACAAATATCGGAAATTAAATTTTTTCATATATGATCATTATCATTATAACGTGTTGTTTTTTATATACATCAAGTTGATCCCTTGTTTCTGACAGATTGAAGGATTTTATTTCCGATTTTCTTTTGGTTTTTTGGCAAAATGACCTAACCTAACCTAACCCGTCGCTAAGGAATTCATTCTTTCACATTTATTGTTATCATTATAAAGTGTTGTTTTATATATGCATCAAGTTGATACCCCGTTTCAGACAAACTATAATGGTTTTATTTCCGATTTTCTATTAGTTTTTTGGCACAGACTATAATAATTTTGATTTTTTTTTACTTTTTCGTCGAAATGATCCCCCTAACCCATCGCTAAGGAGATAATTTTTTCACATATTATCGTTATCATTATTACGTGTTGTTTTTTATATGCATCAAGTTGATACCCCGTTTCAAACAGACTATAATGATTTTATTTCCGATTTTCTTTTAGTTTTTGACAAAATGACCCCCCTAATCCCTCGCTAAGGAATTCATTTTTTCACATATTATCGTTATCATTATAAAGTGTTTTGTTTTTTATATGCATTAAGTTGATACCCCGTTTCAGACAGACTATAATGGTTTTATTTCCGATTTTCTTTTAGTTTTTTGGCAAAATGACCCCTCGCTAAGGAATTCCTATTTTCACATACTATCGTTATCATTATAAAGTGTTGATTTTTATATGCATCAATTTGATACCCCGTTTCAAACAGACTATAATGATTTTAGTTTCGATTTTTTTACTTTTTCGTGGAAATGAACCCTCTAACCCCTCGCTAAGGAATTTATTTTTTCACATATTATCTTTATCATCATAACGTGTTGTTTTTTATATGCATCAAGTTGATACCTCGTTTCTGAGAGATTATAGGATTTTATTTCCGATTTTCTTTTAGTTTTTTGGCAAAATGACCTTGCTAAAGATTTAATTTTTTCATATATGATCATTATCATTATAACGTTTTGTTTCTTATATATATTAAGTTGATACCTCGTTTCAGACAGATGATAGTGATTTTAATCCCGATTTTTTTACTTTGTCTCAAAATAACCCTCCTAACCACTTGCTGAGGAATTAATTTTCTCACATCATTAAAACGTTGGATTTCATATATGCATCAAGTTGATACCCCGTTTCAGACAGACTCTAATGATTGTATTTCCGATTCCTTTTACTATTTAGACAAAAGGACCCACCCCCCTTGCCCCTCGCTAAGTAATACATTTTTTCACATCATATCGTTATCATCATAACTTATTGTTTTTTTATATGCATCAAGTTGATACCCCGTTTCAGACAGACTCTAGTGAATATATTTTCGATTCTCTTTCAGTTTTTTGTATGAATTTGTTTTTCATATGAATTATCTACTTCAAATACGATGTTCAGACGTCTACTCGTATATTACAGGATAATTAATTCCGTAATGAACCCCTAATATTCGAATTCTAGCAGCCACGGACGCCACTGATGGTTCGGGCGTTTCCTTCAAATTTACTGCTGAGAAGTGGCTGCTAACTTCACACCGGTAACTCCATACGCCACCTTAGGAGATGCCCCCGGACTCCGATGATTAGAAATGTTTTATAGAATCGAAATGTGACGTCATATTCGAAATATCGGTACTATGCTTCCCATTTCTAACGTTTGAATATGACGTCACATTCTCGACACATTTCGATGCTATGAAACATTTCTAATCATCAGAGTCCCAGTGCAGCACTGTTAATTTGAACGCAACTGGTCGTGCAGCACTGGGACTCCGAGAAATACAGTTCGACTATTTTATCTTTACCCGTGCGTCATCATCACAATACCATAATTCTTAGCATAGAAGACAAATGTTAACGAATTTTGATTCGGTCATAGCGGTTGTTAGAAAGAGATGTTCGATAGAGCATGTGTGATTTCTTCGATCATAAATTGATGACGTATGGGTAAAGATAAAATAATCGAACTGAAGAAATGTTTCCAAGAATCGAACTATGGCATCATAATCGAAATCTCGGTACTCTGATTGCCATTTGATACGTAATTTTCCTTCTCCGCTTACGTCGATGGAAATTGTGAATTAATGATTTCCGTTTAGAAGCATTTCCATTGGCGTTGAGGAGGGGAGAGGTAGAAATTGCGTTAGAAATGGGAATCACAGTACCGAGATTTCGAATATGACATTACATTTCGATTATATGGAATATTTCACTTCCTAGAGTCCCTGCACAGAACTGGGAAGAAATACTTTGCTGACTAAAATTTATTATTTCGTTCGTTTCAGAGTTGTTCTACGAATATTGATATCATATTGCAATAAAGATATCTATGAACTATAACCTTCTTGCTACCATTATCAAAATTCTAATCCATTCCCATTTGGAGGTAGTTTATACATGTAATTTTCGAAAAACCTTGCTGACCGGCGGTTTCCAGTGAAGATATTTCTTTGGAACAGTAGACCAGGATTGCACAAATATACTTTTTATGCCACCATTGGGAAAATTTTAATCAAACTGCTGCTGACTCACGGTTTTCAGTGAAGAAAGATATCATTGAATTAGTAGATTATAATTCCTCCAAACGTACTTTTTATGCCACCATAGAAAAAAACTGGATCAGCTCCGTCATATCTCAGATAAAACATATCTTATGGATTGCCGTTTCAAACCCAATTCTGATCAAGATATCCCCAGATTTGGAATGGACATTCATAAGATATCCATCGATGATCCGTAATGGATATCCTTCAGAAGATATTTCATGGCAAACATTTTCTTAATATAACCAAATCAGTTTTTAATCTTTATTTTTTTAACTTCCATTTTCGTACAAAAAGCTGACATCATCTCATCTATCAAAAAATACTATTTTGTTTCATTGTTTTTTCTTGGACGATAAAAAAAACTACCTTATCAGGGACTGGTCCAAAATTTTTCTGTGGTGGCAAAAAAAGTATGATTCGGGCAATCATAAACTACTGTTTCAATGAAATATCTTCACTGGAAACACTCGATAAGCAAAGTTAAAAAAAATCACAAGTACAAACAGAGGGGGTTGATTAACATTTTCTCTATGGTGGCATATGAAGTATATTATGGGCAATCCTGATCTACCGTTCCAAAGAATTATTTTGACCGCCGGTTAGCAAAGTTTTTCGAAAAATCGCAAATAGAAACTACCGTTTAGGAGGGAATGATTCTATTTTTTTCTAAAGTGGGACAAAAATTATATCTTGGACCATCATAGCCTACTGTTTATCAAAAAATTGCAAGTACAAACTACCCTTCAGAAGGGGTTGATTCAAATTATTTCTACGGTGGCACGAACACATATACACATAAACACATATACAATTCAGTTTTAGAGTATAGTTCTACTATGTATTTCCTAAGGTTCTGTTCGGCAGAATTATTTTTTGGTCAGCAAATTATCCAACTAATTCACCCAAATCGAGCCACGAAATTTCAATTATTTTGTTGTGTCTTCAAGTATCAAAACCATAACATCGTACACTCTTTTCATATGCTTTTAAAAGGTTTTTTCTTAGTTTTCGAATTATCTCCATAAAATGCTACATTTTGATTCACCTTAATTTTAAACATATAGAGTTCTTGAACTGTTTTTTTTTCAATTGCCTCGTTACGTTAATATTGAGCAGGTAGATCAACTATCATCCGAATCCTTGGTGAGTTGTCACGCCATTTTCCTGAGCAAGGCACACCCGATAAGGAAAGAAAGATTTAGCATACTAGGCTAACCCATCAACTCGGTTCCCAATGCAAGATGGTGGGACCGAAAACAATAATTTTCCAAATAATGACAACAACGAACGCTTTGGGCGGACGGACGAATTAAGGGAAGGTCTCCTTCACTGCTATGAGAGCAGTAAGCCCGTAGAATATACAAGCCGCCTTTTCCGTACAAAATCTCAGAGACTATGTATATCTTTGGAGTCAATGCTATGCCAGAGCTCCTCAACCACTTAACGAAGGGGCAGAAGTGGCAGATATGCCACGAGTCGGTCTGGCTGTAGAGGAGGCTCGCATCACACCACCAATGGACAGCATCAGAACCAGCAGGGCCTTTCATAACACAAGGCCCCTGAAGCCACAATAACTGGCACAGGTGGATGCAAATATTCACTATAGTCTTCCAGAAGAGGCTGACATCTGGCAAATCAACTCTGCCGTGTATGACGCCACTTTGAGAGTGCAGAGATACCGCCCCTCTGATTGGAGGGCATGAGTGACGCGTACTCAAGATGAAACCTCAGATCAAGTCGGTGAGACAACACGTGTCTTGTATCCAGAAGTGCGTGGCAAACTACGTGGATGTCTATTGGTCGTTCACGCCCGCAGTGTGGCGAGTTGCCGCAAATTCAAGACGAGGTCACCACACAAATAAATCAAGGCGTGCTGCTTGCATTGAACAGTGTCACTGGTGAGGTGGGCGAGAAGCATCGCGGAAGCCATGAAGTTTCGCGATAAACCTTCGCGCTTTTTCCAAGAGCCCCCACGTGTTGTAGATAACCCACCAGCTGCTAATCAGGTGGTACTTCTGGAAGAATACATATGAGTGTCCGCAACCACTCAACGTAGATACTCCAGTTCAGTTCGAAGCTTTCTGCTGGAGGCTTCGTCATCCTGAGCTCAATAAACTGCGCAATCCGATAACTCCGGAAAAAATTGAACAGGCCCTCAAAGGCTCGAAGAACTTCGCTGATGGGCTGAATAACAATTGGTGAAAAAGATTTTCATGCACCCACCTGGCAAGAGTTTTCAACTTATGGCTAGATGGAGAGCAAAATGTTCCGGATTGGTTTTTCGAGGGACGAACCGTGCTAATCCCCAGAGACGGATATTTGTCTGATATAAAGAACTACAGACCGATAACATGCTCGAATGTATGACCCTTATCTTATACATGCGAATACTCTCAGCAATTGATCAAGTGTGTGAACGGATATATGAGCAAAGAGACTCAAAGAAGAGGGTTGGTAGCTGCAAGGAGAACCTCCTCATCAACAGATGTATTACGCAGGACTTCATGCAGTATAAGCGTAACCTTTCAATAGCCTGGATCGATTATCGCAAGGCATTTGATACGATATCGCATGACTTCATCGTGCATTTGCTCACAAGCCTTGAGGTACCCGATCAAATGGCGAGGTGCATTAGATAGCTAGTGCCGCTCTGGATGACTCGCTTTACCATGAGTTCTGGTCACGACAGATTTAGAAGGGGCGTATTTTAGGGAAACTACCTCAGCCCTTTTCTTCTGCATTTCTCTATTGTTATTGTCCGTTGCACTACGGAAAACCGCGGATATACAATGTCAACACCTCCAGCAACCGGAGGCTTATGATCATGATCTTATGCCTCAAACTATATGCCTCGGGAGACAATGATCTTCGTCCGTCCTTTAGGGTGGTGGAAGAGTACACGCATGCTATCGGAATAAAGTTCAGAATTGACAAATTTTATGTGCCACGGTTCATCTCGAAGGAACATTCCTACATCATCTTGATGTATGTATACTTACCTAGGGGTATCAGCATAATCACCGACAGATCTGGTCATCAGAACTTTCGGGAAAGAACAAAGTTGCTGCAACTAATATGCTTGCCGTTCCGATTCTAATTTTCTAACCATTTTTCATGAGTGAAAGACAATAGCTTGTAGGTGTATGGCAGGTACCGTCAAAATCATATTATTTTTAAACACGTCGCGACAAGAGTCAAATTATTCGTTCCTGCGTGAAGAATATACGGAAAGCATTGAGATAATTGGTCCCAGATAACTATTTTTTAGCTTATAACTGAATTCACTTGAACATTGTGATTAGTGCGTTATTTAGGGTAATGTCATTCTTTAGTTTTTTGCATACGTAATCTATAATGTTCTTTAACATTTACGGTACTGACGATAATTCCACCAAGGAATTTCGAATGGGATGACGTATTCATAGGTATTTTTTGTGGTTAAGATATATATCCAAGGGTAATTTGCTATCCTATCCAAAACTTTAACAATTTCATTCCTCAAGTCCAAGGGATTCATAATGACCTGCCAGGATTGTGTCTTCAACACCTTAGTCCACCATAGTCGAGTGATTGTTTAATTGTTTTTTTGTTGTTTTTTCCGTTAACCAGCCGTCGTCCCCCTACGAACGACAGTCCTCAGAAGTCGAAACTTGTGCGAGCCAAGGGTTAACGAGGTCTTACCTTTTAACGTGTGATTCCAGTGACTATGCTGGGAATCGAACCCACGCCCCTGTGATTACGAGGAAAGCGCTCTACAATCACGACCACTACGACGACCAAAGACACTAGATGCAGGTGTCGTTGGGCTACTGATACCATAATGCATTTTCTGTCAGCCAGTCATGCTTGTAGGTACTACCACCTACAACACTCGGATGTTATAGACTAGACCCCGATGTTGCCTTATGCACGGGGGAATATTGAATCCGTTGTAGAGAATGAAAGGTGCCGAATCTACTGGAACTACTCATTCCCCACCCTCAGGCAAATACAAGCCAATAAGCCTAATGTAGTTCTCCTCGACCATCAAAAAAGGCGATTTTTGTCATAGAGTTTTCGTCTCCTGATGAAACGAACATCGTCCGGGAAGAGGAGACAAAAAAGGACTTAATATGAAGACTTACTCTTTGAACTCTGCTAGCTTTACTCGAACCATTCTGTTTAAATGGTGGTTTTTATCATAAGAGAACTTGGACACTCTAGTCTCAAGTCTACAAATATACTAGCTTGCCGTGATGCAGCAGAAATCCTAAGCGGAAGAATGCAGAAGGCCGTAATTCTTGGTTAACTCCGTCTACTCAGGGCACCTGATTTTCGGATCCAGTAATCATTTACCCCACTGATGTGGAGGTGTTTACTGGGACACATCAGCGCATCCTCCCAATGAAACAGGACAACGGAGACAGAGTTCGACTGGGAAACATAAATAAAAATTTCCGCCTTCTACTAGCACTGGATATTTCTGTGAACCATTTATGGGGAAGTATTATCTTGATAAATGTTTCATTTAGGCCGTTTTCCCGAAGCTCACATATACTTGCTGGTATCTTTTACCCCAACAGCCGAAGTGACTATCGGGTGGAAAATCATGTGCCTTGAGAAAACAAAGTGAACAAAGAACAACGGCCTTTTGTATTCGTCCGGCTAATAGGGGAGAGTGGGGAAATTCCACCACCTAAATCCATAATTATCAAACCTGCTGAATAGTTATTTTTTGCTATTTGCTCCTCAAGAATTCCACCCTGATTACTAATAAAAATATCGGCTCAAAATTCAAAACGAAAACTTTATCATTATTTTTTAAAAAATGTCCAAGTGGTCGACTTACATATCGGTTAGTGAAATGTCGCCACATGATAAGGGTTAATTGCGCCACATTTCATCCATAAAACATTTTCGCAAGAGTTGCAATATGCTGAGCAATTTCGTTTTCTATTTCTAATGAAAAAAGAGGTCGCCTCCCTAGAGAACTTTTCTCCATCTTATGGGTCTTGATAGAACGAGGTATTTCATATAAATTAGCCGCTCTCTTTACAGCCATGCCATTTTCGATAGCTTGCATGGCAGCGATAACTGAATCTGAAAACCAACTCGCCTTATTTGTAGTTCTGGCACGTTTGCGTGGCATCTATAAGGAATAAAAAAATTATTCATATCATTTGTGTAATTATTCATATGGGGATATTCCGCCACATTGGCGAAATTTGACTACCACGTAGTGGCGGAATAACCCCAAAATACCTCATTCAATATTTCAATCGTTTATACTCTAACCTATAACGTAAAAATGTCATGGTAACTCAGATATATCAGACCAAATGAGTGCTATTACAAGACATATACAACTCTTTGAACACAAATTTTATTTTGAACCAATTTCACACTTTATTCCTGTGCAAATTTTATAAGAAAACAGTAATATTTACCGTTACACTTCGCCTCACTACACATAACCCTAAACACCGGTTTTGTTTGCTGCATGATAGTACCGATTGTTGATACACTGGCGCTGCGAGCACAGAATTGGTTAAACTTTCGCGCTCAGTCAGATTCATAGGATGGCGGAATTACCGGCCGTGGCGGGATTCCCCGACTTTCCCCTAGAAAAATAATTTTGAGATTCAAGAGATTGAAACGACATATTTGACATATTGGGACGACAAGCTTCAGATGCTCAGATGTCCCTACTTTTGAAGATAAACAAGTCTTATATTTTGCCACATGGTAGATATATGTCGTTGTGGTTTATGAATACACCAACACATGCAGGCATCTTTTTTACTTAGATTTCTTGAAACAAGACTCATTCATTTTATTGAGTTATGAGAAAGACAAACCTATAGTAAGTATAAACATTTTTTCTACCACCTACTGTCTTTCGACGTCACCCTAGTTTCGAAAAGCTTGCTTCCTTTGAAACATTTGGTAGATTCCTGTACATAATTCTATTGTCATTAAAGCATTCCCTAATAGATGTCGCACTTATTTTAGTGAGCGTGCTTTGTGCTTTGTCATATTTCGTAGTTTTCTTTGAAAATTGTTTTGAGACAATGATTAGTACCTTCACGCATGGATTCCATTTTGCAACATTGAATTATTGAATAGTCAATGCCTGTGGAGTCGGTATTGAAGCAAAATACTAGTGCCATCTAGCGTGTTAAGTTGAAAACTAAGAGGAACTTAGAAAAACTGTAGAAGGTTTCTACTTAATACAAAATAGTTCTTTGCAATTTCAACATATTTCACAAAATGAATAATCTCGATTCTCGAATTTCATCACCAAATATAATTTGTATCTATAAACTATTTCATTTTTTGCATCAGAACAAAGAACAGATTATGAATAGATATTTTGTTTCTCCTTTCGAGTATCATAATTAAATCGCCACCTATCAGTTAGTAATTTCATTATATCCTCAATCACTGGGAGAGTACTATCGCCATCTACATGTCGTCTCCCATCGGATCCAATCAATATCCCATATGATTGTCTTATTATCTTGTTACTCTTTATACAATGATTGTATAGAATCATTGTCTAAGAGTATAATTGAATTTGAGACACCATTTCAGAAGATTATCGATCGACCGAGGAGCAAGGTATCCAGCTAATACCATTCATTGTTTGAAGAGAAATAAGATAGTCAAGCAAGTGGAATCGGTATTGGACGCAAGTGCCGTCTGGCGTTGTGAGTTATTAAACATATTTGACGTCCTTTTGCACGGAAAAGATCCGGACAGATGAGTGCTAAGGTCGAAAATGATCTAATATCAATTTGTGGAGAAATAGTTCAGAAGGGAATTGTAAAATTTTTAAATATAACGAAGGTATTCTCCTTTTTAGTGGACGAAACTGCTGAAATTTCAACACGATCATATTGTCCCTGAAAACCTTGGCATTGACTGCAACAATATGGTTGGACAGGACAGGAGTACGATGATGCATCAGCTGTGATGAAAGGTGCATTTAATGACGTTCATAATATTACGGAAGTCATTTCCCCGAGCTCTGTTTGTCCATTGCAGCTCTCATCTTTAAACATGGCCCTATGTCATTCGTGTAGTGTACCTTCTATAAGAAATAGTGAAGGAACTGTGAATGCTGGAAATTTTTTGAGAGTATCTCCAAAGCGAACAAGCGACCTACAGGCACGCATTTAGAGTAACTTTCCTGATGCAACGTGGCAGAAATTAACACCAATGTGTGAAAGGCGGTGGATGGAAAATTTAAAGAAATGTTTGAAAATATTGTTGGGAGATTCAAAAAAAATCAAAACTCATTTGCATAACAAATAAACCGGCGCCGATCACAGTTACTATTTCCTCTTTCTCGGAAAAGTTTATTTGGATGTTTTTCTGTAATGATCAATCTAGAGAAGAAAGAATCCCGAAAAAATCTACTCTGGACGAATTGAACATATAAGGCAACACATTCCACTCGGAAAGGAAGTTTTGGAAAAGTTCATAAGAAGTTGTTGAATGATTTAGCTTGTTGACATCAGTTGAGCAGTTTAAAGAGATCTAAGTGTTTTATTAGTCATTGTATTAGTTGCATTTTTATATTGTATCATTCAGTAATATCGTAACAGTGGTGTCAAAAGTATGATATTAGTAAAAAGCAGAAATTCATTATAAACTTTATGGTTGATACGAGGAGTACATCTTACTCTACGATGGGGGAAATTGTAAAATTTATCCAAAATCAATTTGCGGATTTGGAAAGGAGGCGCCAGGAGGAAAAAAAGAAAAGGAAAAGCAACGACAACGGAAAAAACAAGAAGAGGAAAAACGGCGCTAAGGGGAAAAGCACGCGAAGAGGAAACGCAACGTTTGGATAAAATGAAAGAACGAGAAAAGGCACTCCAGAAAATTCTCGAAGAACAGAGAAAAGAGCGAGAAGATGAAAAACAAGAATGAGAAGAAAATTCTCGAACAACAAAGAACGAATTAGAACTTATAGAAAACCAAATGAAAACAGACTTCCAGAAGGTTCTAGAACATCAAGACAACTTCTTCCAACATGTATTACAGAAAACCGAAGTACAAATGGAGGGACTGAAAGAAGAACCAAAGTAAGACGTCAAGAAAATGGACGATAAGGTTAATAAGAAAGTGATACAGTGCAAGAGGAGGTGAAAGGACTCGAAGACCAGATAGCTCTGCTCAAGAAGCAAGATCTCAAAATAGGGTTGTCACATCGGAAATTTCCTTAGAACCACCTTTTGATGGACAGTCCTCTTGGTCCATGTATTACCGGCAATTTGAAGCTGCAGCAGAGTGGTTAATGGATGAGGCGAAAAAGAAAAAGCTACGGCACTTATAGTAGCTTTGAGAGGGACAACTTAGGGTATTTTGAAGACGATACCTATCGATCAGCAAAATGAATCCGGGGTGGTGCTGTAGGTTTTCCGGGTTTTCCTACAGCTGAAAAGTGAATACACCACCGAAAACATTAGTAAGTTGCCCCGGAGCGCAACGGCAAATAATAATAATAGCCGTCCTCTACCCGCAAAGGCTATGCCTTTAGGTACACTCTATGAGTGTATTATATTATTTTTTATTTTTTTTTCATAAGGAATGTACCAGTCAGGCCCTGTCTCCGGAGCTCCGATACAACCGGAGGGCGCGCTGGTGTGTAATTAACCCCAGTAAACACGCCCCACATCCGTGGGGTGAGTGATTACTGGGTCCGAGAGTCATGTGCCCTGAGAAGACGGAGTGAACCAAGAATTACGGCCTTCTGCATTCTTCCGGTCAAGTTTTCTGCCGCATCATGGCAAGCTGGTATGATTTTTAAGTTTGAGAGCAGTGTGTCCATCATTCCACCAAGGACCCCTATTATCAGAACCACCATTTTGACAGATAAAGCCTGCGGAGTTCAAAGAGAAGATCTCGATATTTAGTCCGTTTTTCCTCCTCTTTTCGGACAATGTTCGTTTTGCCAAGAACTGAAAACTCAATGACGAAGATCGTCCTACTTTGATGGTCGAGAAGGACTACATCAGGCTTATTTGCTTGTATTTGCCTGAGGGTAGGGAATGAGTAGTTCTCATTCTCCAAAACGGACTCAATATCTCCCTGAGCATAAGGCAACACCGGTGTCTCGTCTACACCGTACGAGTGTCGTAGATGGTAGTACAACACTCGTAAGGCCGCGTTATGCCTGTGGATATAGGCTGAGACCGCATAAGCTGGACAAATTGACAGCAAATGCATTATGGTTTCAGCTGCCCCACCGCACGCTCTGCATCTAGTGTCAGGGATCTATATACCCATCACGCGACTGCGATAGACGAGTGTGTTGAAGACACCATCCTGGCAGGCCATTATGAATCCCTCGGTTTTCGACTTCAGCCCACTTGACCTGAGAAAAGCGAAGGTCAGGTTTCTGGATAAGCCAAGGTCTTCAATGTTCTTGAAGAAGACCTCATGCATTGGCTTATCCTTATGTAGCTGTAGGAGCCTGTCACACTCCGCAGCTTTCACGTGGGCTTTTTGCTGAACGGGTTCCAACTCGTTGACAGAGTTTGGGTTCGACCGTTCAGTGTAACGGTATGGCGATCATCATCGAGAACAGCTGTATTGGGCTCAAATGAAAACGCGAACTCAAAAATCGGGCGAGAGTCTGCAAGAATTTGAAGCAGATGTCTAATTCAGCTGGCTTACCCAGATGCACCGGGAGATTTCAAGGAACAGCTAGCGGTGCAGTTAGTCATAGATGGACTGAGAGACGCTGAAATCCCAAGGCTCTGCGACTAACACACTTCAAGAGGTGTAGCGATGCCTTGGTAGGTTCTCTAGAAATGGAGGCGTCCTTTAACACCTCGAGGCCGAAAGTACAAGCTGTATTGATAGAAGAACCCAAACAACGATAAGCGCAGTTACTTGATCATTCTAGAAAGTTCTGGATGAAATTGACTCTTTGTTGAGCAGGGTAAGAAAATTGGGACATTTTATAAAAGACTACAGGGTAAGAATGCCACCGCGTTCCCAATCTCCTGTGTATTCCAGCAAGTTTTCAAATGAGCGGCAGCAAAAACTAGAATTAGCCAACATATCGGGGCGCGGATAAAATACGGCAGAGGTTTTACTGGGTCCAATGTCGTGAAGATGTAGAAAGATGGTGTTGAAGATGCCCGAAGTGTGAAGCAAGCAAAAGCTCCAAGACAACATCGAGAGGATACATGAAACTGTACAATTTAGGTTCTCCCTTCGAACGAATCGCCATCGATGTAGACGGACCGTTTCCGATGACGAATGATGGCAAAAAATACATCCTCGTTGCCATGTATCACTTTAGCAAATTGGTTGAAGCTCACGCCTTGCCTAATCATGAAGCAGTTGCTAGAGCTCTGGTGGATAACATGTTTTCAAGGTTTGGATTGCCAATGGAGCTACATTCCGATCAAGGAAGGAATTTTGAATAGAACTTATTCAAGAAAGTTTGTGAGTTGATGGGAATTAGCAAGATCGGAATAACTGCCCTCCACCCACAGTCTGGTTGAATGGTTGAAAGGTTCGACAGGACTCTGGAAGAACATCTTTCCAAAGTAAAAGAAGAGCACCAAAAATATGTCATGGACCTCTTCCACTATTCTTGATGGCCTACAGGGCATCTGTGCACGATTCTACAAAGCTCCCTCAGCCAGCATTATGTTCGGGAGAGAACTCCGTTTGTCCTTTGACTTGGTGTTCGGGTCACCAAGTGCTGAAGAAAAAGAGGTACAGCATTATGCAGACGAACTGCGAGATGGCTTGAATGGGATTCACGAATTTACAAGCAAAATATTGAAGAAAACTAGTGCTAGAATGAAGGCTTGATACGATTTTTATGCCAATACTGGTAGATTTGAAGGAGAAGATCGAGTGTGGCTGTACAACCCTCGTCGTAAGAAAAGAATTTCTCCCAGATTAACACCATTTTGGGAACGACTCTATATGCAGCCCGAGAGCAAAAATGAAATCGTTCACCTAGGATGTCTTTGAAAGAGACCTAAAAAAAAAGTTAATTATGATAGAAAAATTTATATAAACGATATGAATGAAAATATTAGAATTTTCCATGTCGTACTACTGAATCATTTCAACAAGCACGCTCCAATAATAAATGCTCGAATTACAAAGGAATATGCTCCTTGGCTCAGCCCCAATCTTAAAGTAATATTAAGATGAATAGATAATACACTTGCAAAATTCAATAAGTCAAAAAATGAGCGGGATAGGCTGTACTACAAACAAATGAGAATCTTCTGCAATTTGGCAGTAGAATATCAAAAAAACTTATTCTTCAAAGATTGTAAGGGAAGATAGGGAAAATAAATCATTATGGAAAACTCTGAGAAATCTAAATATTCGTTCAAAGCATGAACATGCCTAATGAACTATCTGACGTGGATGCCATTAACAGATATTTTGTAAAAACTACGTAGGAAAATAATACTCCGAATGAAATAGCGAAGAAATCACAATAATGTCAAGGCAGGGTCAAACACATTTTACTTCGGCCCAGTTGATGTAGAATCTGTGAAAAAACATCTTTTTGAATTAAAATCCAATGCAACTGGTCCAGACATTATAAATTACCTAAAGAATGATTCTACTCTGTTGCCCCCGCATCATTTTGTACGTTACACATATTGTTAACTTTTGTTTAGAAAATTCCATTTTTCCGGAAAGCTTCCTCTTCCAAAGAGTAGTAGTCCAAAAAACCGAAAGGATCTGAGACCAATCAACATCTTACCCATGCTGTCGAAAATCAGTCTGGCAGTTTGAAGAGATCTGAGTGTTTCATTAGTCAGTGGGGTAGTTTCATTTTTATAGCGAATGTAATAAAAACATTTTGGTAGTGTGCTCGGCGTATTATTTAGTGATTTCGTAACACTATTATTGACACTTTAGAACAATTCAGCGCAGACCCGGATGAAGATACCTCAACCATTCGTGTTTGCAGCAACCTTAACAGTATGCAAAGTCCTACAGTCACCTCTATGTGATTTAATAACAGCTGTCAATAATATCGAAAACCTATAGTATCACACTTTCAAGCCATTCGATCCAATATTGAAAAATACTTATCAAATTCATTTACGGAGGCAAATAATTTATTGAAGAGATCCAGTTTTCACGATTGACATCACTATAGAAGCATCGCACCAACCCAAATACCAATAACCGAGAACAGTACCGCATAACTGTTGCAATACCCTTATTAGAATACTTGAATTCCCAGCTCAAATTGAGATTTACTGCCCAAAAATTGTTTTTACAGGGCAAAAGCCATCGAAGATGTGCAACAGGCAATTGTATCCCAACATTTATATGTTGTTGAACATCTTGTCGATGCTACCATTAACCAGTGCACCCCAAAAAAGTAATTTTCCATACTTAGATGCCTAAAAACCTATCTACGGAATTCTTGTGGGCAAGAGAAGCTAACCCGATTGGCCTTAATGGCAATTCACAAAGACGTCATAATCCCAACTGGTGATGATATAACCGAATTTGCCCGAAAAAAGTCTAGGGGGCTTGATTTTGTGTTATGAATTCACCGATTTCGAATTTTGCGATTTTTAGTTTTGAAAAAGACCATGTTAGTTCAGTATTTTCAGTAGCAGGCTTCTTCCGTATCAATGTAAGGGTAATAAATACAATTGAATTTGAGACCCCCAGAAAAATATTCTATGCACGGCCTTGAAAGAAATGACGTCATGTTCATTTTTTTTTCACTTTTTATTGTTGTATTAATCAGAATTTAATGTTTTAAACCATTATAAATTAATTTTGATACAATTGTACTTGATTCGTAGTGAAATTTTCTATACTTACAGAGTAATTTTAATACAGTGTATTGGGAAAGAGTATTGTTCACATCTCCTAATATTCTTGAAGACGTGGGGTAACTTACGATGAACCTTGAAAATATAACATTCTGTAACTTTACCTGCACCAGCTATAGATAGAAATAGTATAAAAAGTAAAACATTTTGAGATATAGACACATTAAAACTATTATATTTAAAAAACATATTAAAATTACTATACAGAGTAAATTAAGGTGTACTTTTGGGTTCAATACAAAGGTTAGAATATAATTTAATTGAGGGAAACGGCAAGTCTATATGAGTTTTTTTCAAGATTTTATAACAATCTACGGTTTTCTTGAATTATTATTTCTGTTAGTATTTCATTACATAAAATATTCAACCCCAATTTCGCCATACATATACAAATAATGTATATAAAGAAGAAACGATTCAATAATATTTTCAAGAAACGGAGGTACCTGCGTTAATTAAAAAATATTGTATTTGTAAGAAAAATTATGAAAGTTTGTCCGATAAGAAATTATATGAAATAACTTCTGGATGACGGAAGACATACGTTTCCTTCATATTCCTCAAAAACTTTCAATAGCGATGCATTATAGATATTTTCTTTGCGTATCGTTGTTCCTTTTTTGTGATCAGAGGAGCTGCGACAACTCGACGTAAAAACTCGCATAATGTTGCATCTTCATGGGAGATTGCATCCTGAATCATCTAGTCTACGGTTATATCACCCCAGACAACGGGAAGCCGTGGAATTTTGAGTTGAAGTGTCAACATAATAGAATACTAGTATCCTCTTCCCTGCATGGTCTGCAATTATGAAAAGAAAATGCAGGGATCAGGGCATTCCTTTTCAGGGCAGCCTTGGCTTATCCAAAAATTTGACCTCATACCAGATCAAGTAAGATGAAGTTCAAAGACCGAGAGATTCATAATGTCCCTTCAGGATTGTGTCTTCAACACCCTGGTCTACTGTCTACCGATATTAAGTCCTTTGTGAAGAAAGAGAAGTGCCGAATCTATTGTTTTGTTTAAAAAATTGTTTGTTTAAAATTGTTTTTTCCGTTAACCAGCTGTCATCCCCCTACGAACGACAGCCCTCAGAAGCACGAGACCAGTGACCATTGACCATCCTGGGAATCGAACCCACGTCCCTCTGATTGATAGACTAGCGCTCTACCATCATGACCACTGCGGCCCGAGCAGTGGTCTCATTCCCTACTCTCAGACAAATACAAGCCAAAAAACCTGATGTAGTCCTCCTCGACCATCAAAGTATGACGATTTTCGACGTAGAATAGGTATTCAGCTCAGAAAAGAGGAGAATTCTGTCGTGACATTAGCCACTGCCATACCTTGCCTGACAGCTCCAGCGAAACATTCTAGTTTTTGGCGAAAGAGCCATTGTTAATAATTGCTAAAAATTATTGAAATATATCAATAAGAACAAGAGGAAGACCGTGAAAGTAGCCTCTGAGTCGTCTGGAGATTCCTTATAGACCAACCTATAGGTAATGACACATTTTAATGACGTTTCATTACCTATGCTTCTTTAGAGTTACGATTATTATAGGTTTTTGAAGTCCTCACCAAATATCTGAGACTGCTCGTATGCAGCGGAGTCACCAATCAAATTTCAATTTGCGTTGGAAATTAATATCTTTGATCCATTTCAATATATGCTAATTTGAACAATGTATCTATGGTATTTACAAAATAATAATATATCAAGTTCAAAGTTTATTAAAGTATTTCATAAACTGTTTGAGGCAAAATATTACATATCTTATAAAACAGGTGTAAGATTGGACCTCTGGGTACAACATACCTAGGCATAATTGTCTGTGTGTGTTATATCTCGGGCTTATCTGAAACTATGTTACTGTACATTAACTACTTATATTAGAATTAAAATTAGGCAAGTAGAAATAACAAAAAGAAAAAAGTTAAATGTAACTATGTGCGTGCATGCGTATTTTGTATGTGTAATTTTAATGTTTCCAAAATGTTGTTGATGTTTTACCATTGGTAGAATGCAGAGATAGCGACAATGGTGGGATGAGCATTTTTTCAATAACTATTGTAGTACTTTGTAGAAAGTTTCCTTGGTACTTTGAATATATTTTTTTATTTCTGATTTAAACTTACTTGGTTTGTCAATTTTTTTAAGATGTACTTGTATCAAATTGTAAAATTTAGGTCCGAAGACAAATGTTCTCTGAGTTTCTAGTTGGTTGGACAGCTCAGCTTTTTCGTGTATTTTTGGTTTTATATACTCAAAATATGCATTGGTGGGCATAAAAGAGACTGATTGAAAGGATTTGTGATTCTTCATTGAGTAATTGTGTGGAATACTGTTTCTTTTTTCTGAATATTATTTTTGTGATAAAATTTTGTGTGATATGATGCGAACGTAAATCGTTAACGTAAGCTCCTCCCCAAATACAATACAGTATTTCCGAATGGATTCAACTAATAAAGAATAAAGCATGAGTAGGTTTTTGCGTGATAGGATATCTCTTAATGTGTAGGTAAATTCTATGTAAGAATGCTCTCTGTAGTTTATTGGCATTTGAGATATGATCTGTCCATCTGTTCTGCGAATGTGCTGATCCAGAGTCACTCCTACATATTTGATGGATCTACTTTAGGTCAGGTACATGCTTAAGAATAAAGTAATCTGGGGGGGTGCGTACTAACTGTAGGTGTAAAAGGTATGAATTCAGTTTAGGTATTAATTTGTGATTTCCTGAGATCTGCTTCAACGGTGTACTTTATTTCAACCCAGCTTGTGCTGTGATTATCAAGACTGTGTCATAGCCATAGCATATTACGTTAGACGCTTAATCTCTTATTTGAACTATATTATTCACACAAACCGAAAACAGAAGTGGTCTCAGGATTGTCCCTGTTCAGACAATTCTGAGCTCATTTTTCTTTCGATCTTTACTTTTTGTGGTGTATTTTCCAAATAAAGGCCTTTGCGAGGCCAAAGAAAATCGCCAGACATTTTGATGAGTTGTCTGAAGCTCGCACTGCTTTATCGAGAAAATCAGCAATGTCGTTTTCAGTACTAGACTGTTCAATGAAACCGTACTGTCTATCTGTTATAATGTATGTTATAAAATCAATCAATCTGTTTTTTAATGCATGTTCGAATATTTTGGCAAAATTGTTGATGACAGAGATGAGTCTATAATTATTCATGAGAGTGAAGGCACCTGTTTAAAAAATAGAGTGGTATTTTAAATGTTTCGGAACTTTATTATGTGTTGCAAAGGTGTTTTAATATGGTTGTGTATATTATATTTGATGGTTTTGGCTGCGATTTTATCATTTCCAGGAGAACAGTAATTTTTCAATTTTGTTAATATAATAGTTATACCATTTTTAGTGACTCGTTTTAAGTACACTGATGAGAAATTTTTGTCGAAATTTAGAAAGTCTGGAGGTAAAATTGTCTGAGCTATTTTGTTTGACATTTTGTATCCGAGTTCTGTTAAAAATGTATTAAATGTGTTTGCTTTAGTCTTGTCTTCGTTTCTGGGCATAATTTGATCATCAACAATTATTGTTTTATCAATTTGTTTACTTTGTTTTGTTTCTTCCTTATGCATCACTGATCACATTCCAGAGACTTTTGTAGTCTCACTTTGCCCCTTTAATTTTACTTTGATAGTATTAATTCTCAGTTTTTCTAATTGAACGATTTAGTCTATTTCTGTAGTTGTAATATTCATTCTCTAAGTCGGGTGAATATTTTTTGATTAAAATATACCTATTTGAGATAGTCTCTTTGTTTGATTGATACAATTATTCCATAAGTGATCCATGTTTCTCAATGGTATTTTTTTAGTTTTAGTTGCGTTATTTATCTAAGTATTCAGTTTGTCAATGGAAAAGTTTTAAGCTAGTTGTGAGTTGTTTTTATTTAGAATATTTTCCCAATCCTCGTCGCCCAATAAGTTACCTGATTTTTTGAGATTTAAGTGATGACTTTTGGAACACAATTTGTTCAATTTCAATAATTTTGTGTATATCAAGGGTTGTTCTCAGAAACATATGATCGATTATGGACAAAAGATTCCATTTGTGGCCCTCGTGGGTTTATTTATATAGGATATGAAGCCGTGAGCATCTAATTTATTCAAGTGACTATTTACATCATCAATATTTTTTCCTATGCCAATGTTTATTTGGCCTTTGTATATTTCCAGTCCCTCTTTCTCCAGATTATTTAAGTAGACTAAGTTTTCAATATATCGATTTTCAGTTGTTGCTGGTGAGCGGTAAGTATATTGCAGTTAGACGCATTTTTTTTATTTTTTTATTATCATTATTTTGTATTACTCGAGAGTTTAGAGCAATATTTTTTTGAACGTATATTATTGTTACATCGCATAAAAATTTTGTAATTCGGAATTCTGAAATCATCTAAAGTTTCAACCTTTTTGGTTTCAGAAAGGACAATCACGTCTAGAAATATTTTCGTCGATTCTATATAAGCCAATAGTTCATCAAAAATTTACGAAGATCTCTTATATTGAAATAAGCTATCCCTACACCATTTTCGCTTTTCCCTGCACTCACCTGAATATAATCCTGAAAATTATTCAAAATTTTTGTTTCAATTTCAGCACAGTTACCCAAGACTTCTAGATATTCATAAACTTTAGTATTTCAAAAACTTTGTTTATGAGAATCCTGAAAATAATAAATAATAAAATAATAAAAAAAATGTTTGAGCCGATACTCTTGGAAAAAAACAGCAGATATTGAGAAATACATCTAAATGAAAGAAAATAATGTACATTTAAAGGATATATTGTACTTGTCCCTCCAGTGTATCTATCGTGTTTCTGATGATGGACATTGTGCATAGAAGCAAAAATTCCTAGACAGCCCAGACACTCTCGGAGACGTGATTGAACACGCGCTTTGGAAAGTTAACTGCATATGTCGTGAATTCGAAGAATCTAAATTCGACAAGCAGACTACTCTGAGCGATTCGTAGTTTGTATAATTTCATAATGAAACAGTATACAGGATATTTGTACAAACTTCAAAGGGCAAATCAAAGAAATTGTTGAATTTTGTTGTTAAAAGGGATCAATAGCTATTACGTGGATTGCCAACTGAACCTCCAGTAAATATATTATAGTTGGTTGAAATTTTGATCAACACTGCGATAAATCCAGAAATACTAATATAATCCGGCAATCCGACACCAAAACGACTTACCCCAACTTATCCTGGTGATGGATTGCAGCCTCTCAATAAACAGCTGATGGGAGGGCCCTCCAGGTGTATTTATGGTAATTTCCAGAGCGTCGGAAAAGCACACAATCGGAAGGGGGTGGTGTAGAGCACAGATTTTATATTTTTCCCAAACACAGGGGTATGAGAATACTAGCGAACTTTACTTGATGTATTTGCGACAATGAATCATATTCTAATTCTTGGAGCCGTTTCTTTCATACTACCACTAACAAAAAATTGTCCTTGAACTGTAATTTCGGGCACATCGAATCAGTAATAAATACTCATATCGAAGCAAATCTGGATATGAATATACCCCAGTGATCAGAAAGTAATTATTAACACACACTGAAATATTAAAAATTATTATATAACTATTGAAAAGTAACTATAGTAAATTCAACAGAATTACTCTAAGAAAAAATAGATTCTAGAACTATGAATAAATAATAAAAGTATGACATAAATTCTAGTTTGTTTTCAATAGTAAACTAATAACAGAAGAGCACAGTACAGACGCTTTTGCTAGTTTTTTCTCTTCTGGAAAGCTGGAGCTACATATAATTTTAATTTTAATTACGACACCAAAATATGTTATGTGTGATAATTTCTCACTGGATATGGCGAATGATGTTGACGATGATAACGCAATAAAGAACTTAAAACCAAATAGTCAGCTGGAGTGGACGGTTTGCCTCCGTCCGTATGTGCTTAAAGTTCGTGGTGAATATTAGAATCGACCGCTTATTCATCTGTATAATCTCATAATGTCATCTGCCATAGTTCCAACAAAATGGAAAACTGGTCTTGTGACTCCTATTTTCTAAGCGGATAATCGTGTGTGTGTTAATATCCATGGTTCATTTCATTGAAATGTGAAATTATTCCGCGCATAATTTGCTTTTTAAAGTTCACGCACAAAGTGAAATATTGTCTCCGGTAGTAATAATAATCGTAAATTATAATTAATCGTAAATATTATATCTATATCTCCTACTTGTTCAATATTTATTGTAATTGATACATTTATTTTGTAGTTATTATTTATTTTTGGGACAACTTTTAAACTCTGATCCTGGTCTGCAAATGCTAGTTGAAACTGTTATCACCAAGATATATGTAAAAAGCAAAAAATCAGTTTTCCAAAATGAGCTCTGAGTATGGGTTATGTAGAATATGTCCGTAAATATGCATGGTCAAATAACTGAAACCACTATATTGCTCCGTTGCGCCGTGTCGGCTTTGACATAATCATCTTCAGTGCAATAGAAAGATATCATATACGTCTGCTTATATTCTATCTCGAAATAAAGCTAGAGCGTTCATTGAAATAACAAAAAAAAGAGAAATGATCTGACCTAACCTTGCCAAGCTAATTTTACTATTTAAATTGAATGAAATCTTCTTATACAACAATCAGTCACCTAACCTGACCGATAATATAAATAAAAATATATCTCGCTATTTGCCTTCCTTAAAAAAATTATAAAAACGTGATAACAAATGGCAGAATAATATAATACAAATTAATCCAATAATATATTTTTTTTTCAAGGAAAAAGTTCCGTTCTCAACGGTCTTATATTTTTGTTCGCGGAATCCTATTTTCAACTTTTTCACCTCGGCATAGGAGGCTTACTTCAGTTATCGCAGAAAACTACTAGCTCTCACATGACTATTCTACTGTAGTAAAAATGCACTAAACTAATTTTGTTAATTTAATTACACACGTCATAAACAATAACTTATATCACAGTCACTATTTCTATTTATCTTTACTGTTACTCTCTATCTGTGACCTCTGGAACTATATTTGTTACTCTCTGTGGCTATCTCTGACTGCCCTGCCCTCTGCTATCCTGCGCTTTATATACTCGCATTTACAGTTCTCGATCAATCGGGATTACACGTCGATCCAGTTAGATGGCTTTCTCGAATCTTCCATCTCATTCCTTAGAAAGTTCGCGTTTCTTCTACGCGGGACTCATGTAGTTGCGGGCGGAGAACTTGTTTACTTGTCGAGTGTTCATTATTAATTAGATGATCAGGGCCGGTCACGAGGCCGGTCTCGAAATCGTTACACTATTCAAAATCCAAGTATAATAAAATTCTGAAGGTGACACTTCACTTGGCGTGCCGTGGCTTTATTTGGCCAAAAACGGCGATGTATAGGGAAGCTATCATCAAGGCTGTCTCACAATAGCTTACCGGTATTATAGTCGATGCGCTGAACAAATATTTTCGAATCGGAATATCTGCTAGTAGAGTATGTACTTGGCGGAAGTTAAGCATACTTTTCTATCAAATTGAATCAACAGAAATCGCGATAAAAATTGCAAGATTTCATAAGCCCTATCTATTCGGCTGAAATCAGTGAATGCTATTACTGTTGATCATATTTAATATTACAGCATTTAGTATAGAATACAATAATCATAATAATAATTATTCCTAATTATTTCTCCAATTAAAAAGCACCAGCGTTTCTATGTTTGGAAATCGTAAACATGGGTAGAAATTGGTTGAAGTCTTTTACTTTGACTTTTTCTAAGAACACCAAAGTTATATGTATTTAATTAATGTTTCACACTCTCATTCAGTGCTATTCAATCTTGCATTTAGATAGTTGAAGTCAGTGGAGCTTTCATCGACGCATTTGACATAATTTCAGGAAAAATGGATTCCTGATGCCATCTGAAATGTAACGTAATATATTATAAATGAATGTCGATTGATTGCAATAACCGGCCTTATATTTTAAGTTAGGTCTTATACTGACAACTTTTATGTCTTGGTTTACATTCTATATGGTAACCTGTGTTTTATCACAGGGTTTCAGAGGCTCGAAAGCGTTGTTAATTCATTTAGAAGTGGATCGACCAGAACTGTTACTACTTTTTATTATTTTTTTGAAGTCTATGGCTCACGGTCAAATAGATTGATCAAACTGCTTTGAAGTGACATCATTCTCTCACTCAAATTGTGAGAAACGAATTACTAGAAATGCCGTCACTTCAAGGCAATATGATCAAGCCACGGGCTTATTATAACTATTTTGTACGCCTTCACGAAATGCGCCCCCACTAGATGACGCTCATAATTCAGGCGCTAGCCTTTTTGGATTTTAAATTTGTTGGTAAAGCTAAGCAGGCGCGAAACAGTATTGTGGTGATCATCTTTCAAATTCCATAAAAAACTGAAGTGTTAATATTTATTCTAATTCAAATTTGAATCAATTCCTTCTATAAATAATGCAAAGAATCTCTGTGATACTATTCGAACATCAAATACGGCTGTAAAAGTACATCTGACATCTGTCCAACTTTTATTGAAACACTGAAACTATGAACATGAATATTATCACCAAACCATAGTATAAAGAGTTATAAGATAGTAAAGGTAAAGGTATAATAGGTATGACGCACAGCAAGTTCGTGTTCGTAGACTCTGGAAGTTACACGGCCATTACAGCCACGTCCACTATAAATACAGTTCCTCAACCCACAATTCCTCAGTTCTCTCGAAGGAGTAGGCAGATTGAGACCTTAGAGAGAACCAGTGACGAGACATGGGGAGTAGGCAGATTGAGACCCCGACGTCAAGTCACAAAAACCGAACGTAATTATACCTGAGGAGTAGGCAGATTGAGACCTCAGCGTAGAATTACGTTTCAACCATTTATAAATTTTCTTATTTTCTTTCTTTTTCAGTTCTTGAAAATGGCTCCAAAATCGGAGCCGAAACGTCGAATTTCAACAAATTCCAGACGCGGTTCAACCCGAACTTTTAGTTTTCAAATATCTGACCGCGGAAACCTATCTGAACATATATATATATATATATATATAATTAAGTAGGAATTCTCGGGTAGCGGTCTGTTGAACAATGAAACTCATTCGATTTAAATCTTCAATATTTCGTCAACCTTTATTGACTTCTTCAGGAAGAGCTACAATTAAAAAGGAATATGAGTTGTTGAAGGACTACATAAAAATAACATGATAACTTACAAAATTCACAGAGTTAGTTCTAACCTATGGAACATTTGGGAGGACAATTGTTATTCTCCGCTGCAGACTAATCGCTTAATTTACCTGACTGGAGTGTTGCTATGGTTTGAATAAGGATTCGTTTAAATACAATGGTGTTAATTAGTGTAGGTATTCCATTGGCACCAACTGTCAAACTACACACAACGTTGAATGGAATTTAAAATATTACAATATATACTACTAAGTTGTCCTGTATCGGTTTTGTAGTTAACTGTGTTAGGATTTTTGTTGATATGGACCATCTCAAGGAATAACCTGTTTTTTTGATTGCTGACTTTGTCTAGAATTTTTGGATTTGAATAATCAAACCGGTGGCCTGTTTTCTGGGTGTGGTCGACTGCTGCACAGGAGTTTTTTCCCAATTGGGCATCACTCTTGTGCAAAGCTAGCCGTTGTTTTAACCACTGTGAGGTCTGTCCGACATAACTACCTTCACAACCTTGGCATGGTAGTTCATAAATTACATTGCTAAGGAGTGGAGTTGGTGTTTTGTCTTTGATTTTGGAGAACAAGTTGGAAAGTTTTGTATTATTACGCTTGGCTATTTTGATTTGTGGAAAGTCTTTGAAAATTTTTATTATGCGGTTGGATACTTTGTCGATGAATGGGATTGATTTATACTTATATTGTATTGTAATGTCATCAGTTGGTCCGTCATAAAAGTTGGAGTTATAGATTAGTTTTTTTAAGATGTGTTTTGGGTAACCGTTGTGTGTAAAAATGTCGAATAACTTTCTCAGATTCGCTTTCAAAAACGTTTCATGGCAGATGTGGGTGACTCTATTTTTCATAGCAATGACGGTGTTGTATTTCTGATTTAAGGGATGGTGAGAGGCAAAGTTGATGAAACGTCCTGATGCTGTTTCTTTTTGGTACCAATCCAACAAAATACTGTTGTCTTCAGTACGTATCAACCTTGTATCTAAGAAGGGGACACTGTTATCTGTTTCTTTTTCGACAGTAAACTGTAAATGTTTATTGAACGAATTGAAAGTATCAAGCGTCATCTGTATAGTGTCTGCCGGTACTGCACAAATGATGTCATCTACATATTTGTAGATGAAGGGCAATTGGAAGGGTAATAATGGAATAACGGAGTCAAGTAAGTGGTCTAATACAATCTCTGCTAAAATTGGACTTATTGGTGAACCCATAGGAGTGCCGAAAATTTGCTTGTAAAATTTTTCATCGAAACTGAAGTAGGTATTGTCGAAAATGAAGTTAATGAGGTTCAAAAAATGATTTTTTGAGATAGAAGTGTGATTTTGCACTAAGTGCCATTTTTGTTCTAGAATAGTGTTGATAAGTTCTACGGGGATATTGGTGAAAAGTGAAACTACATCTAAAGAAATGAGTACATAGCCTTCGGGTATTTTGCCATTGGAGATTAAATTTACAAAGGTGAAAGTGTCTTTTATGTTATAATCAGAATTATCCTCGAAAGAGAGCTTGAGAATGTTTGCTAAATATTTAGAGATATTATATGTAGTGGCACCAATAGAACTAACAATTGGACGTAGTGGGGTATTTGGTTTGTGTATTTTTGGTAAGCAATATAATTTAGGAAAAGCAGAGTTGTAAATTGTGAGCTGTTTTGCATCTTGTTTGGATATTTCATTGCTGTTTAGGAGTTGTTTTATCAGGAGGTTGTGCTTATTTTGCACAGTAATCGTGGGATCTCTTTTAAGTTCTTTGTAAGTTGTGGTGTCTTCTAATAGGGTTATTGTTTTGTCCGTGTATTCCTTTTTGTCCATTGCAACCGTGCAGTTGCCTTTATCAGATTGTAAAATATATAACTCTGGGTGTTCTCTTAGGAAATGTTTAGTTTTGTTGAAAATTCTGTTGATGTATGTCGGATTTTTAGGGCGAGAAACATGGAAAGCGTTAGTGAGAATATTGGCGGCTCTGGACCTTAATATGTCTTTTGATTCTGTTGGTACGTCCTCAATGATGTTCTCTACATCTGCCAAGAAGTGGTCTAGTCGAAGTGATTGTCTAGTGTCTGGAATAGCAAACTTCGGTCCGAGAGAAAGAAAGTCAGATATGTCTTCAGGAATGTCTACCGTGGAAATATTCCTGAACCAACTGTCCTTAGTGGACGGGGAAGTTATACGGTGTTGAAAGTTCCCTGGTTTAGTTAATAGTCTGGTAAGTTTGTCTTGGTTATTTTGTCTTATTCTTTCGTGTAGGTATTCGTATGTTTTCTTTTGTTTTTGTTCAAACTCACTGATTATGTTATTCGGGAGTAATTGTCTTAGACTTCGATTTATCTTTGAAATGTTTTTGTTAATCTTTGAGATGGTATTGCAAGTTATTTTAATTTCTAGAGATAACGTTTTTCTTTTGAGAGTTGTGATAAAATTTTCAATGTTGTGTGTAATGGACCTGTAGTTACCTGTGAGAAATAGGTTGTGTACGTTCTTGATATTGTCCTCTATGTGTCTAGGTGTAATTTCCATTGTTCTGCAGAGAAGTAGGAATATACGTCTATTGCTGTTGTTGGCTAGTTGCCGGTTGAGTCTTGACCATTCCTTCAATAAAACAATCAAAACATCAAGATGTCATACGGAACCCGAGCCACAAGTTTATTGAAGGAATGGTCAAGACTCAACCGGCAACTAGCCAACAACAGCAATAGACGTATATTCCTACTTCGCTGCAGAACAATGGAAATTACACCTAGACACATAGAGGACAATATCAAGAACGTACACAACCTATTTCTCACAGGTAACTACAGGTCCATTACACACAACATTGAAAATTTTATCACAACTCTCAAAAGAAAAACGTTATCTCTAGAAATTAAAATAACTTGCAATACCATCTCAAAGATTAACAAAAACATTTCAAAGATAAATCGAAGTCTAAGACAATTACTCCCGAATAACATAATCAGTGAGTTTGAACAAAAACAAAAGAAAACATACGAATACCTACACGAAAGAATAAGACAAAATAACCAAGACAAACTTACCAGACTATTAACTAAACCAGGGAACTTTCAACACCGTATAACTTCCCCGTCCACTAAGGACAGTTGGTTCAGGAATATTTCCACGGTAGACATTCCTGAAGACATATCTGACTTTCTTTCTCTCGGACCGAAGTTTGCTATTCCAGACACTAGACAATCACTTCGACTAGACCACTTCTTGGCAGATGTAGAGAACATCATTGAGGACGTACCAACAGAATCAAAAGACATATTAAGGTCCAGAGCCGCCAATATTCTCACTAACGCTTTCCATGTTTCTCGCCCTAAAAATCCGACATACATCAACAGAATTTTCAACAAAACTAAACATTTCCTAAGAGAACACCCAGAGTTATATATTTTACAATCTGATAAAGGCAACTGCACGGTTGCAATGGACAAAAAGGAATACACGGACAAAACAATAACCCTATTAGAAGACACCACAACTTACAAAGAACTTAAAAGAGATCCCACGATTACTGTGCAAAATAAGCACAACCTCCTGATAAAACAACTCCTAAACAGCAATGAAATATCCAAACAAGATGCAAAACAGCTCACAATTTACAACTCTGCTTTTCCTAAATTATATTGCTTACCAAAAATACACAAACCAAATACCCCACTACGTCCAATTGTTAGTTCTATTGGTGCCACTACATATAATATCTCTAAATATTTAGCAAACATTCTCAAGCTCTCTTTCGAGGATAATTCTGATTATAACATAAAAGACACTTTCACCTTTGTAAATTTAATCTCCAATGGCAAAATACCCGAAGGCTATGTACTCATTTCTTTAGATGTAGTTTCACTTTTCACCAATATCCCCGTAGAACTTATCAACACTATTCTAGAACAAAAATGGCACTTAGTGCAAAATCACACTTCTATCTCAAAAAATCATTTTTTGAACCTCATTAACTTCATTTTCGACAATACCTACTTCAGTTTCGATGAAAAATTTTACAAGCAAATTTTCGGCACTCCTATGGGTTCACCAATAAGTCCAATTTTAGCAGAGATTGTATTAGACCACTTACTTGACTCCGTTATTCCATTATTACCCTTCCAATTGCCCTTCATCTACAAATATGTAGATGACATCATTTGTGCAGTACCGGCAGACACTATACAGATGACGCTTGATACTTTCAATTCGTTCAATAAACATTTACAGTTTACTGTCGAAAAAGAAACAGATAACAGTGTCCCCTTCTTAGATACAAGGTTGATACGTACTGAAGACAACAGTATTTTGTTGGATTGGTACCAAAAAGAAACAGCATCAGGACGTTTCATCAACTTTGCCTCTCACCATCCCTTAAATCAGAAATACAACACCGTCATTGCTATGAAAAATAGAGTCACCCACATCTGCCATGAAACGTTTTTGAAAGCGAATCTGAGAAAGTTATTCGACATTTTTACACACAACGGTTACCCAAAACACATCTTAAAAAAACTAATCTATAACTCCAACTTTTATGACGGACCAACTGATGACATTACAATACAATATAAGTATAAATCAATCCCATTCATCGACAAAGTATCCAACCGCATAATAAAAATTTTCAAAGACTTTCCACAAATCAAAATAGCCAAGCGTAATAATACAAAACTTTCCAACTTGTTCTCCAAAATCAAAGACAAAACACCAACTCCACTCCTTAGCAATGTAATTTATGAACTACCATGCCAAGGTTGTGAAGGTAGTTATGTCGGACAGACCTCACAGTGGTTAAAACAACGGCTAGCTTTGCACAAGAGTGATGCCCAATTGGGAAAAAACTCCTGTGCAGCAGTCGACCACACCCAGAAAACAGGCCACCGGTTTGATTATTCAAATCCAAAAATTCTAGACAAAGTCAGCAATCAAAAAAACAGGTTATTCCTTGAGATGGTCCATATCAACAAAAATCCTAACACAGTTAACTACAAAACCGATACAGGACAACTTAGTAGTATATATTGTAATATTTTAAATTCCATTCAACGTTGTGTGTAGTTTGACAGTTGGTGCCAATGGAATACCTACACTAATTAACACCATTGTATTTAAACGAATCCTTATTCAAACCATAGCAACACTCCAGTCAGGTAAATTAAGCGATTAGTCTGCAGCGGAGAATAACAATTGTCCTCCCAAATGTTCCATAGGTTAGAACTAACTCTGTGAATTTTGTAAGTTATCATGTTATTTTTATGTAGTCCTTCAACAACTCATATTCCTTTTTAATTGTAGCTCTTCCTGAAGAAGTCAATAAAGGTTGACGAAATATTGAAGATTTAAATCGAATGAGTTTCATTGTTCAACAGACCGCTACCCGAGAATTCCTACTTAATTATATATATATATATATATATATATATATATGTTCAGATAGGTTTCCGCGGTCAGATATTTGAAAACTAAAAGTTCGGGTTGAACCGCGTCTGGAATTTGTTGAAATTCGACGTTTCGGCTCCGATTTTGGAGCCATTTTCAAGAACTGAAAAAGAAAGAAAATAAGAAAATTTATAAATGGTTGAAACGTAATTCTACGCTGAGGTCTCAATCTGCCTACTCCTCAGGTATAATTACGTTCGGTTTTTGTGACTTGACGTCGGGGTCTCAATCTGCCTACTCCCCATGTCTCGTCACTGGTTCTCTCTAAGGTCTCAATCTGCCTACTCCTTCGAGAGAACTGAGGAATTGTGGGTTGAGGAACTGTATTTATAGTGGACGTGGCTGTAATGGCCGTGTAACTTCCAGAGTCTACGAACACGAACTTGCTGTGCGTCAGGCATCTTCCACTTCCGCACTTTATAAACATCGAGAAGACACAGGTCACAAAATAGACTTCAAAAACACAAAAACAATTTCCACCGAGAAAACTCTGCAAACCAGGATCATCCGAGAAGCCCTCGAGATAGAGAAGCGCCCCAATTGCCTCAACACTCGCGACGACGGACGTAGACTTCCCAATACCTGGAAGCCTCTCATTGCACGCATCAACTCATTTCCCACCAACCCAGTTCCCGAACATAGCTCACTTAGCGCCAACCAAGTTCCCGCACACAGCTCATCTAGCGCCAACTCAGTTCCCGCCCATAGTTCACCTCGCGCCAATACATTGCACACGGCCATTACAGCCACGTCCACTATAAATACAGTTCCTCAACCCACAATTCCTCAGTTCTCTCGAAGGAGTAGGCAGATTGAGACCTTAGAGAGAACCAGTGACGAGACATGGGGAGTAGGCAGATTGAGACCCCGACGTCAAGTCACAAAAACCGAACGTAATTATACCTGAGGAGTAGGCAGATTGAGACCTCAGCGTAGAATTACGTTTCAACCATTTATAAATTTTCTTATTTTCTTTCTTTTTCAGTTCTTGAAAATGGCTCCAAAATCGGAGCCGAAACGTCGAATTTCAACAAATTCCAGACGCGGTTCAACTCGAACTTTTAGTTTTCATATATATATATAGATGTCACAAGTTACTATTCATTTATATATATATATATATATATTTTATATTATAGGTATATAAACAAACTCAACTTGGGAATTCTCAGGTTTGCGGTCTGTTTACCAATGAAACTCATTTGTTCTTGATCTCGATATTTCGCTAATCTTTATTAGCTTAATCAGGAGAGAAAGCTACACAATAAAAGAAAGAATTAGACAAAATCAAATCTAAAATAACATTTTTACTTAAAATCGCAGAATTGGTATTACTGCCAACTTAAAAAAATCGTCAAAAAGGTCTGCCTCTCCAATTCCAATAATTTTATGATGGTTGGTTGCATAGAGGATCGAAAATTATATATGACAGATCATTTACTTTAAGTCACGAAGCCTTTTCTTGTACTTGCTATAAGAGCTGCTACAAACCCTCGGAAAAAAGGACTGAAAAGAGTAAACAACAACCGACAACCACAGAACACATAATTATTATAATTATTAGTTCTGGGCCCGCATGCGACAAAATATATCCATCGCATTTCTCAAATTTGGATTGAAAAGAGATGGAAATATATTGTCGCATGCGACAATGGGTAATAGAAATTTGAGAATCGGGCCCCTGTACAGACAACACACCTCAAATAATTTGAAATTTACGGATTTGCCTAACAACTCGTAATTACCAAACAGACGCTCTCGGAGACGTGTATGACATACAAGAATTTCAATCCAGAGCAGTTGTAGATCAAGTTTATCTAGCTTGGAAGATTTATCCAATTTTGGATGGATGGTCATGTCAGTGGTGGATTCCGTTCACTATGGATATATATAAAATTCTTTAGTCAACAATTTTTCAACACAGTTTGACAGAATGACCAAACAATTTGACTTGAGCCACGGGTTCAATACTCATGTGCAAAAATTTGATGCACTACTTTTTCATTTAAAAAAAAGTATACAATAGTTATTTATGCAACAAGTGCAAAAAGTAAGTGTTTATTGCACTCGACGTGAAATTATGCACAACACATCGAGTGCAATAAACATTTTCTGCACGAGTTGCATACAATATTTTTTCTGCGTTCATGCAAAAAGCAAAAAATTATTTATTTAGGTGCGGCACTAGGTGAAGGAAAATGAAATACGAAATTTAAATAAATAATTATTACTATCGATTTCATCGCCATCATCTTGTTTTCCATTAATATTACTCATTTTAAAACTTTCAGTTCTGTAATTGTCAGAATTAAATTTTGACTGACGTTTATATAACCACATGCAGTTGCATTATAAAAATCAAAATCATAGCGCGTATGTTATCACGAGGTGTGGTCATAGTACAGACAGTTTGCTCTATGTAGGTAGAAGCGGTTTAGAACATAGCGGATCGGTTTTGATTATGGAGTATTCTCGGGAAGGCATTGTTTGTTCAACTCTGACTGCTAACATTAAAATACAAAATAATATAAAATATGTAGCTGTTTAAAACGTATGGCCAATCTCACAGAATATCTGCTAAATATGTAGTGGGTTTGAACGTTTATGTTTATCATGATGATAGCACGTTGAAGTAGAATGACAGATGAGTGCAATAAAAACTTCATTGCACTAGTGCAATAAATAGCTTCTTTTTCCACTGAATATAGTTCAATAAAGTTTTGCTTTTTGGATGAATGTAGAAAAAAGAGCAGAACGCATAAACTTATGGTTTCTCACCACTGTTGAACCCCTTCAAGATTTCATTTGACATTGTCAAAGATTGATATATCATCTTCGAATACAAATAGAGTTTCTACCAAGTCAAGAAAAAAATTTCGTCTACCAAAGGAAACTTTCAGTAAATAATCGAAAACATTTTTTGTTCGCATGAGTCGGTCCTGGCTGAACGGCCCATTACTCGTGGCCACCCAATGAACCAGAATATGTCATCTACTCTCTATAATCGAGTTTAGGCGGAAGACCAAAATGTTTTAGTATTTACCAATTTAAATTGTTATTTACCAAAACGTTTAGGCGTTTTTGGTTATTAGATTGGTTTTCATCTAATGACGTCACGAATCAGCTGTTTAATGTCATAGTTGGCACCAACATTTTGTGGTAATTACCCAACTCCAACTGCGCCGGAAACAACGATCTGCGGGGCGGAAAGCCCACGCAGCCCACAAAAAGTGGACACTGAAAACAGCTTCACCAGCGCCTACCAACGAGAAGCTGGAAAGCCCCCTCCGGAAAAGAAACCAAAGACGGCGGATGAAGTCGGCTCCCAGGAGAGGAGGAAGGTCTTCAGTGCCCTAATTGGAAAACACCCAAAAACCGGGATTGAAAATCGTGCCAACCTGCATACGCCTTTGAAAAACGTCAATACAAAGATCTTCGCGGTGCAGTTTGACAACGAGGGGAAGATGACCTTGAAGGACTTGGAACAGGAGGAGGAAAAAATCCAGGCAGGGAATGCAGCAAACATCCCCAAAACCTCCTCCAGGGAGAAAGTAAGCGAGTCGGAATCATCCAGTGACTCCCAATCGTCCGAAGATTCGGACAGCGAGGTCGAAATCAGCCCGCTCAACAGAGCAAGGGTTGAAATCGGGAAGGAGCTGGATGACTACAAAAACACCTTGTCCGACTCACTAACAGTGGAGGCTCTGATATAGCAGGAAACGAGCCAAGACAGAACATCGGCTAACCCCAAGGAAGCAGAGGAAAAAACGAACTCCCACGAACCCCTAAGGAACCAGACGTGCTAGACAGGATGGAGGTTGATCCCCCGATGACCCAGGACAGCCCGAAAGGGTTAGCAAAGTGGGGAGCCGACATCCGACAGCAGCAACTCATCGACAAAGAGGCGAGGTGTCGAAAACAAAAGGAGAGGGAAGAAAAATCCCAAATAAAACAGAGACTCCTGGAGAGGAGGAAGTCGGTCACCCCGCCGAGCACGCCACCAACTCCAAGGGCAGCCAACTCGAGAAGCCCCTCCCCTGTAGTGGAACAGAAAAAGGATGATGACAGATACACCCAAATTAGAGACCAACTCAAAGCCCTGGAAGAAAGGGTGAGGGACAAGGTCGCTGAAAAAGTCTCCTTTTTCTGTAAAGACAGCAAAATTCCGGAAGAAGTCAAGGAGTTTCCCTGGCTGAAAATCAGGGAAAGAGAGCTGGCGGAAGTTGCTGCATACTACAGGGAAAAGTTTACCGAGGAGGTAAGGGAGGCCAAGGAGCGCCTCGAAGGAACGTTGAGGCTACTGAAGGCTCCGAGGGCAACAACAAACGTTGAGAAAGACGAGGAGGGATTCGTAAAGCCCAAGAAGGCCAGAAAGATCAAATGGGTCCCCCTCAGCACAGCAGATCAGCCCTTAGCAACCCAAAATTCCTTCGAGGTACTCTCGGATGATGAACACCAGGACCCACAAGGATATCAACCGCAACCGGGCACCAGCAGGGACAACCCCCTCCCCCTCAGCGAGAAGGGGAAAAAGAAAGCACCACCCCCGACGGTGGTACAGGAAAAAAGCCGAAAGTGCCCTCCAATCATTATAGAGGGTACGATTAAGCTCAATAAAGAAACTAAAGCCACCCTCGGCCAGAACATCACAGGAGGCCTAATGTACAAATTCACAAATAAGTCGTCGCTGATATACGCAAATACAGCAGAAGACGACGCAACATTGAAATGCACATTGAAGGCGGACGAGGTGGAGTTTCATACCTACACCACCCCGGGGGAGAAGCGACACGCTTTCATTTTAAAGGGCCTAGATCATTGCCCTACAACAGAGGAGATCGAAGAGGACCTCGAAAAACAAGGGCTGAAGACCTATGGAGTCCTCGGCATCAACAACACGGAGAGGAAGCTCCACATTGTCAATACAGACAGGAAGATCACGGAAAGCTTCCTCAACAAGAATATACGGGCGGTGGCAGGAGTTATCGTACACTGGGAGGTGAAAAGGAACAACAGGGAGGCTACCCAGTGTTACAGATGCCAGCCTGGGGCATACCCAGTCCAATTGCAACAGGACGATCAAATGCATGAAATGCGCAGAAGCGCATTGGTCTAGGGCATGCCCCAAGCCGAGGACTACCCCAGCCCTTTGTTGCAACTGCGGGGGAGGACATACATCCTGCAATCCAGATTGCGAGATCTACAGGAAGCACATCAGCCAACAGGAGCCCAGGAAGCAGAAGCCGCTGCCCAAGCAGCCCAGGTATAGAGAGGCCCCACCCGTAATGGTGAACGTCTGGGAGGAGAGAAGGAGAGCGCAAGAAAGACAAGCAGAGGTGGTAAGCCGCAGAATCCCACCCCAATCCCAACCCCCAACCCGAAACCCTACAAGTATGAGCCAGCCCAGCACGATAGACGCTGTGAGCGGGTTCATGGAAAGACACAGAGCTATCCAGGAGCTCGTCAATACCGAAGGCCTATTGCGGGCCATGGATGACATTGTCGAGGGCCTGATGATGGCCCGGACAAGCAGCGAGAAATTCATGGTCTTCTGGAAGATCATGGACAATATCCAAAGCTACGGCCTATAAATGCCACTCAAGGTGTGCATGCTCAATGTGAATGGGATCAGAAACAAGTACTATCTTGTCTCTGATCTCATTCGCAAGCATAACATTGACGTGATACTCTTGTCCGAGACGTGCATCTGGCAGGTACATAAGCTGAAATTCAGAGGATTCACCACCATCAGGCAGGACCGCCCTAATGCAGGGAGAGGAGGGAGAGTAGCGATCCTCGTTAAGTCCGGTGTGCCGCATACACCCCTAGCGCAGAGAGCAAGCTCCATAGAGCATGTAGGAATCCAGCTGGAGACTGGGGTAAGGGTGTATGCGATATACAATCCCCCGAGAAATAGATTCACCGAGATGGATGTGGATGCCCTCTGCAGCAGCGGGCACAAAGTGCTGCTAGCGGGGGACTTCAATGCGAGGCACCCCATGTGGAGCAACACCGACCGGATATACGCCAACGCGTGCGGGAATACACTCTGGATGTATTCGTTGAACAACAACGTTGCCGTGGACTACCCGGACACCCCCACCCACTACCCTTGGAACGGTTTCACTCCTTCAACCATCGACCTGGTGGTGAACAAGAACGTAATAGATATCACTGAACTCCGCACCGCCTCTGAGTTCATCTCAGACCACGATCCTGTATTCTTCTCAGTCAGCGGGGGGCAGAACCCGAGAGGGAATAGAACCACTTATGACTACTCAACCGCTGACTGGAAGGAATACAGGAGGATTCTGAATGAAATAACGGTGGTTACACCGCAAATAGCGGAAGTGGACCTAGACCGGGAAGCTCAGAGGTGGATAGAAAATCTACAACGGGCAAGGGAGGCCACCACCAGGAAGAGGGTTGTGAGGAAGGACAGAGACCCTCTTCCAGGTTTCATCCTTGAACTTATAAAACTAAACAATAAAGAAAGGAAAAAGTGGCAAACCTCCCGTAACCCAGTCCATCGTGAAAACATGATGAGACTGGGACGGGAAATAAATGACCTCATAGTGAGCCACAGGGATAAAACTTGGAAAAGGAAGCTCGAAAGCCTCAACGCCAACGACGGTTCCCTATGGCGGACGTCGAAGCGCCTTTGTAGAGGGCACAACGACATACCGACTGTGGGGAATGGCCAGAGGCAAGTGATGACCGACCAAGGGAAGGCGGTAATGTTCGGGGAATATTTCCAGAGTGCGTTCCAAGCGACTGCGGATGTCACCCATGAACACAGGGAAGTTACTAGGAGAGCCAAGCTGTTCAGAGAAACACCTAAGGTTGAACTAAGGTGGTCGGTGGATCAGCGGTCTAATGCACAGGCCGTTCGAAACTCCAGCATAGCGATAGTCGGTTCGAATCCGATGTAGGTACGAGAATTTTTCTCAACTACTTTATATCGGATTCGATAGGCGGCCGCATGCCTTGTTGAAAAGCAAGTGTATTGTGAGTTGTCTAGATGCCAATCTCGTCTAGTGCTAGCTTGGAGTGCACACCGACGACCCGAGGTGGTGCTGTAGGTTTTCCGGGTTTTCCTACAGCTGAAAAGTGAATACATCACCTAAAACATCAGTAAGTCGCCCCGGAGCGCCACGGCAAATAATAATAATAGCCGTCCTCTACCCGCACAGGCTATGCCTTTGGGTACACTCAACGAGTGTTTATGAGGGAGTATTATTATTATTATGAACTGGACAGCAGAACCTTCTCGAAGTTGATAACTAACTTGGGGAGTTTCAAGACACCATCAAGAGGCTCCCCAGGAACAAGGCACCGGGCGCGGACAAGGTCGACGCTGCTCTACTGAGGAACCTCCCAAGGAAGTCCCTCGTACAGTTAATTTATATAATTAACAGTATTATAAAATGGCAGCACTACCCAAAGTGCCTGAAGCATGACGAGATCATCCCCATCCTCAAACCGGGGAAACAGGACTCGAGGATCGAGAGCTACCGCCCAATATCGCTGCTTAGTGCGGTGGCCAAGGTGGTGGACAGGATCCTACTGAAGAGATTCAGTGCCCTCGAAAAAGAGCCGGAACTCATTCCAGCGGAGCAGTTCGGCTTCAGGGGGGGTGATTCAACGACCTCCCAGGTAGCACGGATTGTCCATGGAGTGAAGGAAGGCTTCAATCGGGGGCATAACACGGTAATGGTCCTGCTGGATATCCAAAAGGCATTCGACACCGTCTGGGTCGAGGGCCTCGTCATGAAGATGTTACGGGCAGGTATGCCTAGCCACATGGTAAGATTGATGGACTCATACCTGGTCGACAGGACGTTCAAGATTAAAGTGAATGGAACCAGCTCCACAGTGAGGAAAGCCGAAGCAGGAGTGCCGCAGGGCTCGAGCCTGTCACCACTTTTGTACTCGCTATATACGCATGATTTTCCAATGCATGAAAACACGCAAACTGCAATTTATGCCGACGACACGGCAATTTACGCACAGGCAACCGTGACGAGCGAAGCCGCCCTGCACGTGAAGAGCCACTTGCAGAGGGAAGTCGTGCCGTATATGGCAAAGAACAAAATAGTGATAAACTCGGCGAAAACTGAGCTCATGAACTTCACCAAGAAAAGAAAGCGTGAATACGTGGAATTTTCGGGTGGATTCAGGGCTCTGGACGCCGAGATTAGTCAGGCTGAGTCAGTGCGGTACCTGGGAGTACAGCTGGACAGAGGATTAACCTTTGGTAGACATGTCAGCTTGGCGTTACAACGCGCCGGGGCGGCAATTAAGAGAACATACCCGCTAAGAGCGAGAGACTCCAAGTTGGCAATGGAGACCAAAGTGTTGATCTACAAGCAGGTCATCAGTCCAGCGATGACGTATGCATGTCCAGTGTTCTGCAGCGTTCCCAGGACAACTATGTTGCGCCTGGAAACGATGCAGAACTAAATACTCCGTATCGCCACTAACAGTGACAGGAAAATTCGGCTAGACACACTGAGAGAGCTAGCCGATATTCCGAAAATCGAAGAACTTATCAGACAACAGTCTGATAAATTCTACAGACACTTTATCCTTGGAAGTAGGTTGACCAGGGATATGACAATAATCAGAGCCCATGATAACATACACCTGAAACATGGGCTCATCTACCAGGCGTTGGATATTTTCCTCCAAAATCCAGAAGAGTGACAAACTCATCTTAGGATGAATGTCCAAACCCGGTTTTTTCTCGTTGCTTTTCCGGGAGATCAAGGAAAACTCGACAATACATGCTCCTAATAGCCTCTGATGTCTTACACATAATTTATCAAGTCCCCCTGCATAACACGGAGGAGGCAGGGAAGTGAACCCAAGCAGAGACGTGCACTCACAGCGTCTAAGGCCTACACAACACCGTAGGGCCTGCGCGAGCAGGGGCGAGTAGGTTTTTGCCAGCCCGCTGGATACCCCAGAAGGGCAGGACAGAAAACCCAAAACCCCCACATAAACCCTTTATTATAACATCCTAACCCCTGCGGCTTAGGGATGGTTTTAATATTGATTTTATTTATTTAGATGTTTTGTGAGTTGTATATATTTTATTGTAAATTTAATATCAATAAACTTTTTGTAAAATTTTAAATCAGATTTGATTTGTGTTTAGTTTAGTAGAAAGCAGAATATAAAAAATATTGCTTTGTTTAATTTTTCAATAATAATAAGTAAGATTGAGCCACTCTGTTGAAACAATGCGGCCATCCACCAAAGTCCGGTTATTTTATTCCAAAAGTAGGTACCGAGTCTTTTAGGTGGTTATGAATTCCGATGAAATGAGGAGCACAATTTTTCGCCTGTTCCCTGACTACACTCATTGAACGTAAGTATATATATTCATATGTTTACAACCGCTTTTTACATTTTCCCAAAAATTATTGAATAAGCATGTAGGTATTTTTTGTTTCAGTTAAACCAAAACGTTGTGACCAGGTTTGAGCAGGTACGAAAAATTCGAGATCAGCCCATTTGATAATGTTTACCAAGGATTAATTATTCAGGACCAACTCTTGAATTAGAAAGTGGTGTTTGATACTAACTACATCGATATGCTTGCATAGAAAAATGCAACTCGCTGAAGCAGTGACAAATTAATCAATAATAAGGTAGTACTATTGATACTATTGATACCTTGATTAATTGTCGACTATTTTATTGCTGCTAAATTTCTCTTGTATTTATTAATTTTACTCGACATTATTTTGGCATTAATAATCAGAGATGAAAGCCCTCGAGCTTCGCTCTCGGGCTCTCATCAGATTATTAATGCCAAAATAATGTCTCGTTAAATTATCATAAAATACAGTCGAAATTTAGATGTGATAAAAATAGTTGACTATTTATCAAGGTCTTGTTATATTACCCTTGAAGATTATTTCTTGAATCTACTTCTTTATATCAGTCATATGAATGAATGAAAATTAAACAATTTGGAATAATTTATTCAAAATATCAAGAACAAAGCACAAAATCTAAACAAAAACAGCACCATCTTTATAATTTATCAATTGAAATTAAAAACACAATTATTGTATGTGACATTTCCACCATGCGTACTTTGTGACATTTGTTCAGCTTTTGAAGAACTTGCAGTATTAACCGTAGAAGGTCCACATTCATTCTGATTTCTCAATTTGTTCAAAATACCCTGGTGATGTTGTTCATCCATCTGCAAGTAAGGTTGAATTGAAGAAGTAGTAGCGTGGCCAGTAATTTGAATGAGTTGCTGCTCTGGTACTCCGGATTTTGCCAGTTGAGAAACTGCAGTTGATCTGCAAGAATGGTTTGTAATTTTCAATTGTTTGGTATCTAAACCAATAGACTTTGCTCCCAATTTAGTCCATTTTGAAAATTCGTTTTTCCCAACGGGCGAATTCTTGTACCACAATGAGTTTCCATTCTGCCAGAATGGATTTGGAGTTAGGAACAAGCGTGGACATGTGAATCCTGGTCCTCTTTTTCCAATCAATTCTCTGAACAATCTAACTGGACAGCGTTGTGGGTTTTGTTCATTTTTAGTAAGCCACTTGCTGTCTGCGCATTTCTGGTTTCCTCCTTGACAGGTTTTTGTAAAAATTGGGTTGTATTCTATCCTACCTGATTCATTACCATCATCCTGAATTTCAAATTTGAAATGTGTAATCAAAGCTGAACAACCTTCGCCCCCACGCCACGCTAATTCTACTGAAGCCAAATAGTAAAATTTTTTTTGAAGTCCATCTGGAGTTTTTTCATCGCATTTGTCAATAATAGCAAACATATTTTCTATACTTATAGCCGTTGAACTCTGTTTCCGTTTTTCCTGATGTTTCTGCAATTCCCGTCTCTTGGCATTACGTGCGTCTCGAGAGCTTTTGAATTCGCACGCTTGAAATGGATCTATTTTTATATTATACTTCTTGAAATACATCTCTTGAAGAGTTTTAGCTGTAGAATTCCACATGCACTTCATAGTTTATTCTTTATAATCTTGCCCATTTTCTTTTTTCATATTCCAGGCCCAGTCTTTCAAAATATCATTCAGTTTTGTGATTGGTGTCGACTCATTCAATTCATATTGACGATGCCCGCAAAATTTGGTAAACTGTTTCCATACGCTATTTTTACTCCTCACTGTATTGTCAGGGATTGCACCCTCGATTATCCTATCTATCTCTTCATTTATAGTTTCTCCAAATCGATTCATTTTCAAATACTTATACAGCTTCAACACGATTGATTTTATTTGACGTTTAATATGTATTTATTTAGAGTACTGTCAGATGCTCAGGCTCCTTGATATGAGTATCATGCTGAATAGTCGGTGACTATTGTGCATCATGTAAATAATCGCTAATAGAGCGTGTTGATTGGTCCTGTCAAACAGGAAACAAACGTATGATTGGTTGATGACTGATATTTAATAGACGAAAGAAATAATCCTATGAATCAATTGATTAACTTCATTATCTAAAAATACTCCTATCAGACATGGACTTGACATGTGATGTCAACATTCCCAATAAATACTATATAGTGGTTGCGGATCATTTCACTGATATCTACTACTTTGATCACTATTTATCTTTCAGAAACATTGGAAACTCAAGCATCTGGATCTGAAAATATATTGAGAGTCTGAAGGTCAATGGTCTGAACATGTGGATTGTAGACATGGAGAAATAGAGAGATCTAAATATCGTTTAAATGAAGTTTCTGAAGGGCACGTCTAAATAAACACTTTGGATATATCTGTAAGCAAGCTAGCCAAAGTCAAACAAGGGATCCAATCCACCAGAGGTAGCAGACTCCAACATTATAATGATGTGCAGTACTGGACCATCAATAGGACAATTACTATCAACTAAAGAAAGATGATACAAGCAAACACATATTGTTTATTAAATTCTGAATATCTTAAAAAACACCTGAAATTTGCTTGAGAACCATAATTGGCCTATGAAAATTGTCAGAATACAGTTATTGAAAATTGAAATTAATAGTAGATGGTTTATCATCAGTTGTTTTGCTTTCACTTGGTTTGAAATTTTAATCATGCTTCTTAGAATGAGTAATCTCTTAATATGTTGTTTAACTACTAATTTTGTGTACTTAGTAAACATCCTTTGAAGTTTTTAGTTTTAAACTGTGATTTTTGTACAGATTTTCCTAATAGATGGGGTACTTTACTTCATCTTTTTAGACCAGAATAACAACTCACATACATACACTGTCAATACGAATACCTTTAATTTGAATTGTATGGAAGAACTCATTTTAGTGGCGTAGAAGATAGCATACATTTTACTCTGTTGTATTATATGTTAAACCAATACCAAATAAGGCCAATTTACTATTGCCCAACTCCCTCTTAATGAATAACCCCTGGCATAATATCCAGAAATATTTACATTTCACTGCTCAAAATACGTCACAAATTCGGTTACCGCCATGGGCTCATCGCTGGACATTAATTATTATCAGTTGGTCTTATTTTAGTATCCTCTCCTTGTCTCGTTCAATTTGAGAACATCAGTATAACCTATTCTTTAATAGAACTAGAATAAATTGATCTATTTGGATGCTACAATAGTAATATATTTCCAGTTTCGCAAATAAATTTGCAACAACTTTTTAATTTTTTTCATAAAGTCTAGGTTGAAATTTAAGTAACCTCATATCTACATACTCAAATCATTTACATTACTTATACAGTATGATTCAGCCTATTATGTTATTAGCATATAAGTGAAAACATTAACTGTTAAGTATGTATTTGTATTTTACACATTTAATACAAAATTATAATATTTAAACTACACAATATAAGAGCTGTGGAAGATCAAAAACCATCTTTAATTCAATGTACACAGTAACACATTATATGAATGTATTAAAATACAAGCTGAATCTAAACTATAACTGTATTGAAATTGTATTTTCAATTACCTCTGCCATACTTGCTGAAAATGTATTTAATTGAAATATGGAGTTGGTGGCCATATTTTCTCCTCCACATATTTTAATAAAATAAAGGTTTTTTCTTTAATAAACGTGTTTTATTTCAATTCTATCATCATTGTACAGGATAAAGATATGATTTTTCATACAAATGTCAAAACACTTTCCACCCATTATACCATTTGATATTATATTTATGATTGAAAGCTATTTTACATTTGTCTTTTTACCAAAAGTTCAACAATTTCTAGGAAGTTTACATTTCAAATGAATATTTCATGGATGAATAGCAACAACTTTTTCAAGACACTAAAACTTTTTATATCTTCAACAAACATTCTTTTAGTAAACTAATAACTAATGAAGCGAATAGTATCATTGTGCAACAATATTTGGCAATAGGCAAATCTCAAGAACAGGCGGCGCCTGAACCACCTGCGGAAGTAGTAACACAGTCCCCTAGAAAATTCTATGATACCTCGAGAGTCAAGGAGATCTGAGCTCAAGTTAGATAGAGTGTATTCAGGGGCCTCTTTTTGGTTGACCTGATGTGAGGAATACGTATGTCTGAGTATCCGTGCATGGTATCACACGTTAAAATGTGTTAGATAGGCAGGTATGCTGCATTGGACAATTCAACTCGGAGTTTTGTAGTGTTTGATGCATTCTTCTGCGACACGTTCTTTATCCCATTTCCATTTTTAGCAATAGGTGGAATGTAGATACGAAAAACAGAGTATTATTTATTGTGTTTTTGAATTAGGATCAAAAACTTATTTATATTTCTACAGTATTTATTATTAAGTATTAGATACATAAAAGTTATACTGAAATATTTGTTGAAAAAATTCAGTAGTTATTATTGAGCAAATCCATGATGTTTTAATTTCCTACAGGAATTTGAAAAACTGAAATTACTAAAATGAATATTGGAAAGTTATTTGTAAGGAGTGTAACCAACTTTAGTTGGATATCTTCCCTCATATAAGTCAATGGTAAATAATTCAAATGTTCTTTTTTGAAATGAAATAAAATAAAACCATATTCATTATATATATTCACATTTTGTTTTAGATATTTACGACTCAGAGTAATATACTTCTTGAAACATATAGATACCAGTAACTTTTCTCTAAAATACCTATATCAGTTCAATTCAAATTCATGTAGATTGGATATATGTGTTGTTTCAAACAAGTGATTCCATAATGACATCTAGTTGTTTATTATATCTTCTTTATGCTATACAACTACTTCATAGAACAGGATGTTTTCTATTTCAAATTAACATACCTATGCTACCTGTTACCAGAGTGAAAGTAGCAAGACGGCATTGCCAAACAGATTGATAGCGCTACCCTTCGATAAAGTCATGCTCGGTATCGCGGCAGCGTAAACGGAATTCATTTAAACACGTTTGTCTCTTTCAATGTTGGTGAAATATTTCTATGTGAACTTTCTGGAGAGATGAAAACCTATGTAACCTTCAGAACGCTATATTTCCCACTCTACGGTCATTGCAACACTAAACAAATATTTCATATAAACATCCCAAATACAAATAATATTCGTCAAGACCACGACTCAAATAGATATAGCGGTGTTCTTATGGCTGTAATAAATCTGTTCAGTATATGTTTCTAAAGCCGTTTAGTCGGGTTTCTGTCAAAACGAATAATGAAAAATTGAGCATTGAACACGTTGGATGTGAAAGTTGACATTTATTTGGTCCCCTTACCTACCCCTCTTGAAATAATAAAAAAAATATTTCCAGTTTTGATTATCATTTTGTTAAGATAGTTTTCAAGTACAATATTGAAATATAAGGTGTTGAATTTGTTGAATATAGAAGTTAACCTAAAAGTATTTATTTAAATCTCTTTCCACCCCTCAAGAAATAATTGAAAAAATGATTCCGGGTGATAATGCGTAATCCTTGACAGGATTGTTTCTACGAAGAATATAGAAAATATTTCTCTGTGAAAAAAAATCAGTTAGATGATAATAGAAGCCAGAAATATGTTTTCCATAATTTCTAGAGGGGCGGAAGGTGAAATCGAATGCTACAGATATAATTTTAAAAGTCTCAAAATATTCATAAGCGATACCAAAACCATGATTCATGTTTTTTTTATTAGTTTGACGAAAAGATACAGTTTCCTCTATGGTTATTGATCATAGTACTTTGAAGGGGTTCTCATCTCCCTAGCAAGATCATATAAAAATATTTCAAAAACACGGTCGAAAATAAACGTGATCACATGAATACCCCTACGCTGCCGAGTACGACTTCATCAAAGTGTTTTGCCCTGTCCGTTTTGCTGGCAATGCCACATTGCTAGTTATCACTCCGGTACATATGCTCGATTGTTCAAATTGAAACAAACAAATTTTACTCACATATGATTGTTGTGGCACATTCTTTGAAATTATTTCTATATTCTATTAGGCTTTGTGGGTAATTTTTCCTCTTTAATCAACCTTTCGTCAGAACACAATTCACACTGCATTTTTACCTTGGGAGGTTTTAGGAGCAGAACTAAAAGTATAACAAAGATTTTAAAATTGTCCAAAGAAAGTTGAAAGTTATTCCTATACCTACATTTTTAGTATCGTTTAGCAGATGTGCTGGATGGAGTTTTATGTATGTGATTGCGAGCATTGAAAAGTTTAATTCGGTGGTTGTTTAGATGATTTTTTTTGAATTCAAGACAGTTTTTCTTGCGAGTCATGTCATGATATAAAAAACTAATTAAATAGTCACCCTGAACTGTTTACTGTGTGCAGTTTAGACTCATCGATTTAGGAATTGAAATTTTCTTTTCATACGACATCTACTCACTACCTGCGCTATTGACCATTTATCTCTTTTGCTTCAATCAATGAATTATTTAGAAACGTTTTGTCCATTAGGAAGGTAAACAAGAGCCTTATGAATTTATATATAATACGAAATAAATAATGTTTCGAAACAGCTGGTTAACGGAAAAAAATTAAACTATTCATATAGAGTTCGGAATAGAATAATTATTTGAATATAAGTGGGAATTATTTTAATAATGTAATGAAACTACTTACATTCTGCTCATATTGTGACTCTTGATTTTGGAACCAAACATCTTATTATTAGAGAGAACATTTACAGAGTAAGTTATATCTGGACTAGTACCCATCGAAAGATATAATAAACTTCCTATTTTAGACTGATATAATGTTTTGTCAACTCTAGCATCTTATGGTTGAGCTTTTCGTGGCTTAGCACTAACATTCATTGGGGTAGCATTACAGTCCAACATATCGTATTTTTCGAGAATTTTGTGAATGTAATGTTCTTGAGATATTGAAATGTGACTGTCGATCCACTCGATATGAATTGATAAAAGATGCTTCGGTAATCCAAGTACAGTGACATCAAAATTATTTTGCAGGATGGTCTCGATAGCGTCTATCTTTTCCTTAGTATTAGCAAGTACTAGCAAATCGTCAACATATATCGCCACCATTTGTTCACGATCTTCAGAGACAAACAAACATGGATCACTTTTTTTAAGGCGACAAACTTTCCCTGATTCTGAATTTATGCCTTCTGGAATCTTCATATATATATTGAAATCCAATTCACCATTCAAAAATGCAGTTTTGATATCCATTTGTCTAGCTGCCATTTTATTATGGATAGCGTATGCAAGGAGTATTCGAATTGTTTCGTATCTAACAACTGGAGCAAACGTTTCATCGAAATCAACTCCAGGTTTTTGACTAAAGCCCTGGGCCACTAGTCTCGCCTTATACTTCGGAATATCTGCCACATCTGACCATTTTTTCTTGAAAACCCAGCGACAGCCCACTGCGCTATGTTCTGGTGGAAGTGTGACTATATCCCACACATCATTCTTCCGCATTGACTCTAGTTCTTCATCAATTGCATGAATCCACATCTCAGATTTGGCACAGGAAATTGGATCTATGTAGGAAGTTGGCTCATCGATGGCTAATTTGCATGATTCGTCATCATAACGGCAGGGCGGTCTACTTTCTCGGTTACTTCTTCTTATGATTTTGGAAGTTGATGGTTGCATTTCTGTCATTTGTACTTCAGTTATTTCCTGAACATTTTCTTTCTCTACCACTAAGTCTTCGTTTTTCTCCTCATCTTTCAATTTTTCCTGTATTTTCTGTAGTGGAATGAAGATGGAATCTTCTTCAGGAGTGAATTTGAAATCTCTGGACAAAACTACCTTATTACTAGTCCAGAATCGGTACCAACCCAATTTGTCACTGTAGCCTACTATAGCCGATTTTATTCCACGCGGAAAAAATTTACTACCAGATCTCTGAGCTTCTTCAGGAATGTGGACATACGCTTTCTGTCTGAAATAGCGCAAGTGACTTATTAATGGTTTTGTTCCATGAAACATTTCAAATGGTGTCTTCTTAGTGAAGGAATGAGGTATTCGATTCTTTGTATATACAGCATGTGCAACCGCTTCTGCCCATAGTGATTGTGGTAAATCCGAATCAACTAGGTTAGTTCGAGACATCGTCGTGATCGTTCGATTCATTCTTTCTGCTAGGCCATTTGTTTCATGTATTCTGGGAATGGAATATTCGGTTTTAATTCCAAGAGATCTGAAGAAATCTTGCAATGATTCAGAGCAGTATTCACCCCCATTATCGGATTTGAATGATTTTATCTTTTTGCCTGTGTAACGCTCGATTCGTGTGACATACTCAATGACAGCTGCTTCAACTTCGTTCTTGTGTTTGATGAATTTCACTTCGGTAAATCTCGAAAATTCATCAATGAAAGATACGTAATATAACTTTCCGCCCACAGATTTTGTAGAAAAAGGGCCGGCCACATCTGAATGAATTTTCTCCAAAATTTCTGAACATGAATTGGCAGGCTCTTTCGAAATTTTTCTTGTGATTTTTGATGTTTCGCATGCCTCACAATCAACGAGTGGTCGATCTTTTGGTAATATATTAGGATCTGCTACAGCCCTTCCCAGTTCTTTAAAGGAAGATATTTGGAGATGTCCCAATCGCCTGTGCCAAGTGACAATACTGAGGTTTGACGATTCTTCACGAACTTCTTAGAATACGCTTTCTTTGAATTTCGAAACCACCCAGCCAATAATCTTTCCATCCTTTCAAAAAGTTATGTCTTTCTCTCCTTTCATAGTTATTCCCTTAGCTTTCATTGTTTCCCAGGACATTAACGGACATTTCAGGTCTGGAGCATATAGAACATCGTGTAATGTTGCATTGAGTTTCGAACCACTGGGCAATAAAGCATTTAGTTTGATATTGCCTATATGGGTGACTTCTACTCGTTTCTCATTCCCTAATCGTATGGATCCAACATATGGTTTGAGATTACAAAAAGCTTGCTTGTTTCCTGACATATGCGATGTCGCTCCTGTATCAAATATCCATCTCGATACATTGATGGGATGTGTTGATGCTGGATATGCTACATCATCGTCATCCGAGTCAATAACAACATTATTCGCAGTATCTTCCTTGTTTTTATTTCGGCAGTTTTTCAAGGTATGTCCTCTATACCATTTCTTATGCTGTTTGCAATAAGTTCATTCCTTATGAGGAGTTTTACGATCCAACCTATCTCTCATTATATAGGCTCAATTATCTTGAGACGAAGACGACGCAGTGGAAAGTTCCAATAGCCTTGTACATATATCATCATATGTCACATTTTGTTTCGTTTTCAAATTGTCGATTATATTATCTATTTCTACAGGTAGAGTGGTTAAGAAAAAAGAACCTCTAGCTTTCATTGAAACTGCTGATGGACGAAGAGCGGCTTCTAGAGAGTCATTTTCTTTATTGAGAGTCTCTGAAGTCCTTTCGACCAACCTGGACCACAATTCATTATATTTAGCAATGTGATCTGGTATAACGAACTTTGACTCACATCTGATACCAACAATAGATTTAACTAATGCGTGCAATGAATATTCATTTTTTCGATCGAATAAATCATTCAATACCCTCCACATGTCCCAAGAGTCTGAATAACATGTGATTTGTGGCGTTATATAAGTATCGACATTGAAAAGAATGAAAGCCCTCGATAGAGAATGTCTGTATCGCCAGTCCTCGCATTTAGATTCATAGATCCGTACTATTTCAGCAGAACTATTTTTTTCGGGTGGAAATTCTGCTGGATTCTTTTCCTCGCCAGTTACGATTGTATACAAATTATATAAATCCATGTAGGCAAAGACCATTTTCCTCCATGAATGAAAATTTGCCAGTCCGTGCAGTTTTTCGAATTTGGGAAACTTGTCCATGATACTTCGTACTTTGAGGATGTTTGGTAAATTTCTCGGATAAACTTCGATAACAGCACTAATTGGTAGATATTCTCGAAAGTCTTCAATTTACAACGGGTCTGGGCCCATAACCTGTTATTTGCATATTTATATTAAGAAAACTTCGAAGAACTTTATGACAAATTTTAAATTTATTTCTTGTCAAAGTCAATAAAAAATATGACATAATACAACTACTAGAATATGAATGAAAATGTATGATAGAATCATTCACTGAAAATTCAACAAACCCATCCTCAGAGCTCATTTTGGAAAACTGTTTTATTGCTTTTTACATATATCTTGGTGATAACAGTTTCAACTAGCATTTGCAGACCAGGATCAGATTTCAAAAGTTGTTTGATCCCTCATTCCTCTTCTTTATTTTTATAATGTCCCAAAAATAAATAATAATTACAAAATAAATGTATCAATTACAATAAATATTGAATTCCTCTTCAATTATTTTTTGTTTTTTAATTGAAATTGTTATTTTCGTCAACCGGCTGCAGTCTGCACCTTTACGAACAAAACCTTCAGAAGTCTTCACGCGCCACCTCGGCCCAAAATCAAGATGGAAATATCATAAAAGTGACAGTCATAAATTGCAAACTGTCACAGATCGCCGTTCCCTTAAAGGCTAGTTCATTCCCTCGCGAATATTCGCAGGTTTTAGCGATTCGCAAATCGCAAGAAAATCGCCGCATGAACGTTGTCCATGCGGCAAAATAATTGCGGTAAATGATGATTCATAACATAATATTTTACGGTATTTGGGGTTAGGAATTGTTTGTTTTTTCCTTTTTCTAAAATTATAGTTGAACATTAAAGAAGTTCAATGTTTCCCAAATATCATTACCTATATGTTTCGAATATAATTCGTAATACGGAGTATTTTTCAATTCAGCATGCAAATGACATCCATATCATGTTATTGTTATCTCCAGAAGCCAAGTATCTTCAACAACAATGCAGTAACAGTATAACTAATATCAAGAATCTGTAGTCGGAGGATTCAGCAGATTGAGTGTTTAATACAGTGTCCTAAAAAAGTCAGATCCAAAGTTTTACATAGGTACCCTGCTTCAAAAGTAACGCCCAGCAAGATGCTCAGGTGTTCTTAAGATACATATACTAGGTAGTCTGCATTAAGATAACATTAGATCATTGCAGAAGCGAGATTTGATATCAACAAAAATATTTGAAAATGCTACAGAATAGTGCCCTGTTAACATTTTTACCATGCATGTACCGAGTACGTCAAAATCTGACTGCGACTTCTTACTTAAACTCCCGTAGATGGACCAGAGACCTCGCCAAGCGGTAAATTTGTCATACTCATGATAAAATCGGATAGAGTTCTCCTGTACATCATAAAGTGAGATCGTCGGGATTTATCTTTTATAAATCCAGGGTACATCCCCAGATAGCACACAATATCCCCAGGAATTCCCAGTTTGATCACAAATGTCATCCATAGGAGATTCCGAATTTGTATCTCCCGTAGATGGACCAGAGACCTCGCCAAGCGGTCAATTTGTCATACTCATGCTAAAATCGGATAGAGGTCTCCTGTACATCATAAAGTGAGATCGTCGGGATTTACCTTTTATAAATCCAGGGTACATCCCCAGATAGCACACAATATCCCCAGGAATTCCCAGTTTGATCACAAATGTCATCCATAGGAGATTCCGAATTTACATCATAAAAACTCCCAATTAGAACCGTGGCACATCCCGAACCAGTGTCCGAACCATGACCCGTGGATATCCCAGCTTGTTCCTCAGGACATTATCAAATGCTGTCCAGGTGATATCCCCAGAATATCCTCAACTGATCATGATCGATCATTGTGGGACGTCCACAGTAACATATCCTTATCATGTCCTCAGGACATTTTATTACATACTTCCTGAGAACATTGCAAAATATAATCCCCATCGTTTCCCTAGGATATCCTTATTTTGCCAAGAATTGTTTTCTTGAAATCAAGTCTACAGCGTCAACAAAAAAAAATTTACCGACTGAAATTAAATAAGATCAAAGATGATCCATCCATCCATCCATCCATCCATCCATCCATCCATCCATCCATCCATCCATCCATCCATCCATCCATCCATCCATCCATCCATCCATCCATCCATCCATCCATCCATCCATCCATCCATCCATCCATCCATCCATCCATCCATCCATCCATCCATCCATCCATCCATCCATCCATCCATCCATCCATCCATCCATCCATCCATCCATCCATCCATCCATCCATCCATCCATCCATCCATCCATCCATCCATCCATCCATCCATCCATCCATCCATCCATCCATCCATCCATCCATCCATCCATCCATCCATCCATCCATCCATCCATCCATCCATCCATCCATCCATCCATCCATCCATCCATCCATCCATCCATCCATCCATCCATCCATCCATCCATCCATCCATCCATCCATCCATCCATCCATCCATCCATCCATCCATCCATCCATCCATCCATCCATCCATCCATCCATCCATCCATCCATCCATCCATCCATCCATCCATCCATCCATCCATCCATCCATCCATCCATCCATCCATCCATCCATCCATCCATCCATCCATCCATCCATCCATCCATCCATCCATCCATCCATCCATCC